>PVKB01000392.1:59746-385643 GCA_004027205.1 Ctenodactylus gundi
GGGGGGGGGGGGGGGGGGGGGGGGGGTGGTAGCTGGAGACACGAAGATCAAATAGTTTAAGCAGGCCACAGAGGTCAATGTCGTCTGTATCCCAAATCCAACCTCACCGTCCTTTCAGAATCACCCTGATTTCTAAGGCCCTCTCCTAGAGCAGGAAGGAAAAGAGGTCATACTGAGGAAGCATTTTATTCTACAAAGCCTAGACCATTCAAGCAGGTGCTGAGAGAGTCTTCATCCCCCGCCCCACCCAGGACACAGGGGCGGACACACCAACAGTTACAGGCCAGGGCACAGCTGGATGCTGACTCTGAGTGTCCTCAGAATTGAGAAAAGGAGACCCAGGAGGCTGAAGACAGGGAGTAAGATGGACACAGTCTTGGGAGCGAGAAGGAGGAGAAACAGGGTGGGCAGAGGTGCAGGTACATAATCCCAGCCCTCTGAGGGGTTGAGGTAAGAGGATCCCAAGTTCAAGCACAGCCTGGGAAAGTAAGTGGCTTAATGAGATTCTGTCTCAAAATCAAAAATAAAAATAGGCTGGGGAGGTAGATCAATGTGAAGGCCATGGGCTCGATCCCTAGGGCCACTAAAAAAAATCACTAAAAGATTCTGTGGCAAGGAATACTGTGATAGAACTGACGCTCTCAGGGCTGGAGGATTGGCTCAGTGGTTTAAAGTGCCTGCCAACAAGCGAGTTCAGGACCACCGCGGGCTACAAAGCGAGGCCTTGTCTCAAAAAAACAAAACAAACAAACAAACAAACAAAAACCCCAAAAAACCTGATGCTCTCCCAGCAGCAGGATACAGAAGACTTAACAGGCTACTGCAGCAAACCAAGTCAGAGGCAATCTACACATAGTAAGGTGGATGAAAAGGAAAGGGCTCAGGGAAGAACCTGCAGGCTTGCTCATTTCCTGGGTTATCTTTTTTTATTTTTCTTTTTTTGAGATAGAGTCTCACTCTGTAGCCCAGGCTGGCCTTGGACTCACAGCAATCCTCTTGCCTCAGCCTTCAGAGTGCTGGGTTTACAGGCGTGTGTGTGCCACTACATCCAGCTTTATGTGGTGCTGAGGAATCAAACTCAGCCTTGGTGTTTGCGAGGCAAGCACTCTAACCACTAAGCCATTCCTCTAGACCTTCCTGGGTTATCTTTAATGCAACACTTATGGAACTGATCTTAGAAGAGGAGGAAGAGTCAAAGCTGACCCTGAGTTTCCTACCTGAGTGACCACAAAAATGGTGTACCTAAACCAAATACAAATGCAGAAAGGAGAGATTGGATGGAAAATAAAGTAATTTCTTGCAAATACTGATCCAAGTGGAAGCTTTGTTCTTCTCATTTTATTTTTATTTATTTATTTAATTTTGAGACATGGTCTCACTCTGTAGCCCAGACTGGCCTTGAACTCAAAGCAATCCTCCTGTCTCAGCCTCCTGAGTGCTAGGAGTACTGGGGCACGCCACCTACGCCCAGCTCATGTGGTGCAGGGGGAATCAAATTCCAGTACTTAGTGCTTTAACCACTGAGCCATTTGTTCAGCCCGAAGCTTTCTGAAATTACACACTCACAAGGTTAAAGGTCAGGCCTAGATCTGATGAAATGCGAGCATGGAAAGGGATGAGAGTCGGGCACAGCTGAGCTTTGTGATGGGCTCCACCCTACAGGATGGAATGTAAGAAGCCAGCCAGGGAGAGGGGCAAACACCAGGCCCAAAGGTGCTCTCAGAAGAGAAAGCAAGACCAGGTGTCCACAACAGGGATGGCTTTCCTCCACGTGGGCCACTCTCACATAATGCACTGTCAGTAGCTGCTAGGCATCACACTCAGTGAAAACACGGGTGTGGGAAGGCCTAGTGGTCTGACCTGAAGGGATTTCCTAAGGAGCCTGGCCTGGGCAAAAGCTGAGCGCTAGCCCAGCCCTTGAGAACAGAGGAACAGTCTCATGCAGGCGAGCACCCCAATGGTGGCAGCCACGGGATTTGGAGGTCAAAAGGATGATAAAAATAGGCCCTGTGGAGTCAAGTGGTTGGTACGCATGTGCAATCCCTCCCACTTGAGAGGCTAAGGGCAGAGGATTTCACGTTCAGACCCGGCCTGGGCAACTTGGCAAAATAAAAAACAGAGCTGCGGGAAAAGCCCAGCAGCAGAAAGTCTCTGAGTTCAATCCTAGCACCGTAAACATAAGTAAAAATAAGCCAGGCATGATGATGCGCAACTTTAAACCCAGCACTCTGGCAGGCTGAGGCAGGCAGAACATAAATTCAAGCCCAGCGCAAGCAACTCAGTGACTTAGACTCTGTTTCAACATAAAAACTAGAAAGAAGAGTTGGCGTAGAGTATGTGAGAAGGCCCTAAGATCAATCCCTAGCACCGCAAACAGAACAAATGAGCCATGTGGGCGGGGGGCGGGGGGGGACGACTCAGTGGTAGAGAGTCTGCCACGCAAGTGTGCCACCCGCAGCATCACGGAAGCGATAGAACAGGTCCCACTTAAGCACTCAGTTTATGCCACTCTCCACAGCCTCTGCACTTAAAGTACATTATGCTGAACTTCACAGCATTTAGTATTAGCTTCTTACCTCCCTAGGGGGGAGTGAAAATTATGCAGTTTCACACATTTGGGGAAATCGCAGGGGTCAGCACATCCAGAGTGCAATGGATAAGCCTCGCCCCAGGGAACCACCTTCGTGGTCATGCTATCTCCCCTGCCAGGTAAGTTTTCGTTTTGTTTTGTTGAGACTGCAGTCCAGGCTGGTCCTGAATTCACTATGTAACCTGGGCTGGCCTTGAACTGTGAGCAATTCTCCTGCCTCTGCCATCCGAGGGCTAGGATTAAACCATGCTGGGTTTAGGTGGTGTTGGGGAATCGACCTAAGGGTCTTTTGCTTGCTGGGCAAGTGTTCTAAACACTGTCCTGTTCCTCCAGGACTGCCTGGCCAATAGATGCATTTAAAGGAAGATACTAAGTTTCAGAGTCACTAGGCACATTGTCCAGGTCACACTGCAAACACATGGCTGAGCTGAGTCTGGACAAGGTACGTCTGTTTCTGTGGCCCCTAACCGTAGCATTCTGTTGCCTCATGTCGGCTGTCTATGTTTTTAGCTATGCCCCACTCCTGCCTTCCAAGAAAGCTAGTGCTTCCACTCCTGATCCTTTCTCTGTGCCAGGAATACCTTGCTCTGACTTTTGCCACTGACTCAACCAGTCACCACTTCCCTGACCTGTGTTCTGTAATTACTGATAGATCTCATCTCTTGTCTCTTTTCTCATCTGGCTCCTTTTTCCAGACCTAAAACCCTGCTGATGTAATCTTTGTGGGCTTTTAGAAAGCAGTGCTGGCAAACACCGATGTTTAATCTTCTATGTTTAGCTGAAATGAACACAGAGACCATAAATTTATAGTGATACCAATGTTTTTTTCTTTGCTTTTGATTTTGTTTCTCAGGGTAGAGGGGTGAGGGGGCGGTATTTGTTTGTTTGTCTGCAGTACTGGGGACTTTCTGTACTGGGAGGCTGAGGCAGGAAGATTATTAAGCAACTTCAAAAAATACAGTCTCAAAATTAAAAATAACAAACAGGCTGGAGATGCAGTTCAGAATAAAAGCTCTGTGTTCCATCCCCAGTACAGCAGGAAGGACAGAAGGAAAGAAGAAAGGGCCAACCTGAGGAAAGATGTGTTGACTCTCTTATTTCAATCTCTGCCTAATCCCATCAGTGACACCCACCAGTCAATATAACCTGTAAATGTGCTTGGACCTTCCTAGGCAAGCACTCTAACCACTGTACCATTCCTCCAGCCTTGGGCCTTCCAATATGCCCTAGTGTCCTGCTCAGAAACATGAAAAGATGGCCAAGAATGGCCAACCACTTGAAGAAAATCCCTCACAAGAACCACAGAGGTAAAAACAGATGAACTGAAAAGAGGGATCTGGTGGGAGTACAGTAATACAGGGGGCAGAAGAATCTGCACAAAGAGCTGGAGGAAGCTTTAACCGCTGTGCCCTTCCTCCAGCCTGCTGACCTCCAGGCTCTTATAAAGAAAATCAGGAGAACTGGCAAAAATAAACCTGACTTAATAAACAGGAACAAGCGGAGCTGGAGGAATGGCAAAGTGGTTAAAGTGTTTGCCTAGCAAGGGCAGAGCCCTGAGTTTGATTCCCCCACACCACATAAACTGGGTGTGGTGGTGCACATCTGTAATCTCAGGAGGCTGAGGCAGGATTACTGAGTCCAAGACCAGCTTGGGCTCCTTAGTGAATTCAGGATCAGCATGGGCAAGATCCTATCTCAAAAAATAAACAGGACATTCAACTGTGGCTGGAGCTGCCCTATTATTTTGGTTTTGCATTTTATTATACTTTCTTTTTAAATTTAAATTAAGCAATGATCTCACACAGAGTCTGATGTGGCAGCCCATGTCTACGAATTCCAGCAGTCTGGAAGGGTAAGGCAAAAGGATCACCAAGTTTGAGGCCAGCCTGGGCAAGCTAGTGACTTAGCGAGACCCCGTCTCAAAATAAAAAGTAAGTAAGTGGCTGGTGATATGACCAGTGTGAAGGCCCTTGGCTCAATCCTCAGTACTACACCAAAAAAATAAAATAAAATAAAATCACCCATATACTGTTAAATCAAGGTGGAGAGAAATGATATCATGCTATCTTTTGTGCAAAGACATAGAAAAATAAGAATATGTATTCATATTTGTTAGTATCTGCATTAAAACTTTTAAAGGAAGGGCTGGAGACATAGCTCAGCAGTTAAAACACTTGCCTAGCAATCACATGGCCCTGGATTCAATTCAAAGATTAGCTGGTCGTGGTTGTGCACGCCTATAGCCCCGGAGTTTCAGAGGCTGACGCAGGAGGACTGCTGTGAGTTTGAGGTGAGCGTGGGCTACACAGTGAATATAGGACCTCCCCTAAACAACAGAGTAAGATACTGCCTCAAAAAAAAAAATAGTAAAACACTTACTGAGATATAATTTATACACTACAAAGCATATATCCTTTGAACTGTACAATTTAGTGAGTTTTTTAAATAAACTTGTAAACTTACAGAAATATCACTAACTCCAGAACATATTCCTCACCTCAGTAAAAAAAAAAAAAAAAAAAAAAAAAAAAACCTATTTCTCCTCCCCTCAACTGTTGGCAACCACTAATCTACTTTATCTACAGATGTGCCTGTTTTAGAAATTTCACATAAGAAAAAGAATCATATAGTAATTTTTTAAAGACAGGTTCTCACTCTATAGTTTAGGCTGGTCCTGAACTCACTATGTAGTCTAGGCCAGCCTCAGCCTTCTGGGTTCTCGTATTACAAGGGTGCACCACCACATCTGGCCTATTTTTATGTGGGTGCTGGGCCTTGCACATTCTAGGTAAGTTCCTAAACCACTGAACCATTATGCCCCCAGCCCCAGGATATGGTCTCACATGACTGGTTTCCTTATTTTTTTGAGTTAGGGTCTTGCTCTGTAACCCAGTTTGGCCCCGAACTCACCACCACGTAGCCCAGACTGGCCTCACAGCAATCCTCCGGCCTCAGCCTCACAAGTGCTGGGATTACAAGTGTGTACCACCACACCCAGTTGAGACTGGCCTCTTTTATTTAGCATGTTTTCAATGTTGATCCACACTGTAACATGCATTAGTATTTTTACCTTTTTATTTAGTAAATTTTATTATTTATTTATTTATTTATTTATTTATTGTACTAGGGATAGAGTCCAGGGCCTTCACACTGAGCTACACTCCCTGCCCATTTTCATTTCTGATTTTGAGAAAGGGTCTCACCCAGTCACCTAGCTGGGCTCAAACGTGTGATCCTCCTGCTCAGCCTCCTTTTTTCATTTTTATGAAACATATCCATTATACTACAAATATATTACAATTTATCTACCTATCAGCCAGCTAATGGGCATTTCTATTCTCTCTCTCTCTCTCTCTCTCTCTTTTGTTTGAGACAGGGTCTCGCTCCGTAGTCCAGGCTGGTCCTGAACTCATTATGGAGCCCAGGCTGGCCTTGGACTCAGCAATCCTCCTGCCTCAGCCTTCCGAGCACTGTGATTACGGGTGTACCCCATCACGCCCAGCTTCCACTTTTTAACTATTATAAATAGCATTACTATGAACATTTGTGTACAAGAGGTTGTGTGGGCACATTTTGATTCTCCTGGGTATACACTTGCTGGTAAATTGCTGAGTCATAGCTTTAATTTGAGGAACTGCCAAACTATTTCCCAAAGTAGCTGCCCACTTTATATTCCCACCAGCAATGTCTAAGGGTTCTAATGTGCGAAGCCCTGGGTTCACTCCTCAGCACTGGTGGTGGTGGTGGGGAGGTAACTCAGTATAATTGCTTGGTTTTTTTTTTTTTCAGTATTGGGGATTTGAACCAAGGGTCTCACACCAGACAGACAAGCCTACCTAGCACCCCACCACTGAGCTATGCCTTGGCCCTTTTAATTTAGTATTTGGGCAGGGTCTCACTAATTCGCCCAGGCTGACCTTGAATTTGTTGGCCTCCTCCTTCAATCTCTCAAGCAGCTAGGATTATAGGCATATGCCCTTGTGCCTGGTGTTGTATGCCTCCTTCTTCCTCCTCCTCCTCCTCCTCCTCTTCTTCTTCCTCTTCTTCCTTTCTTCTTGTTTTTGAGACAAGGTCTCACTGTGTAGTTCAGACAGGTCCTCAACTCACTGTATAGCCCAGGCTGGCCTTGGACTCTTGGCAACCCTGCCTCAGCCTCCTGAGTGCAGGGATTACAGGCATTACAGGGGTGTGCCACCACACCCAATTTATATGGTGCTGGGGAATGAACCCAGAGCCTTCCATTTGCCAGGCAAGCACTTTAACCTCTGAGCTATGACCCCAGCCCTGATTTGGTTTCACAAGCATGCATGTGTGTGTTTTACCCTGATTTGGTTTGTGTATGTGTGTATGTATGCATGTTTGTGTATGTGTGTTTTCCCATGGTCCATGGGCTGAGCCCAGGGCCTTCACACTGAACTATTTCCCAGAACATTTTTAAAATTTTAAATTCTGAGACAGGATCTCACTAAATTGCTGCTCAGATTAGGCTTGAAGTTATGATCCTCCTGTCTCAGCCTCCCTCCCTATGTGTCAGGATTATAGGCCTGTGTATCACTTGGCCTGGCTGGGATTTTTTTTTTCTTTTTTTAATTAGTGGTAGAAGGTGGGCATGATGAACACATCTGTAATCCCAGCACTTGGGAGCCTCAGGCAGGAGGATCACAAGCTTTAGTACTATTTGCACAACTTAATAAGACCTAGTCTCAAAAAATATTTATAAATGTAAGCCAGGTATGATGGTGCACACCTGTAATCCCAGCACTGAGGGGGCTGAGCAGAAAACTGCTGTGAGTTTCAAGGTCTGCCTGGCATTTACACTAGTAAGTTCAGGCCATGCCAGAACTATGAAGTAAGATCCTGTTTCAAAATAATAATAATAATAATAATAAATGCTCAGGATATAGCTTAGTACAAAAGCCCTGAGTTCAACCCCTAGTACCAAAAATAAACAAACAAAAACAGGAAAAAAACAGTGCTAGATATACAAGATATTAGTATAGTTTTCATTTAGTCAAATTCTGTGTTAGCTGTTCTGTGGTCACAGAGATCTTCTAAATCTCACGCTTTTCTGGGGCTGGCGGCATAGGTTTTTTTGTTTTTGTTTTAGGTTTTTGTTTTGTTTTGTTTTGAGTCACAGTCTTGCTATGTTGGCTAGGTGGGCCTCAACTTCCAGGGCGCAAACATTCCTCCGGCTTTGGCCTCCACAAGAGGGGCCCAAAGTGTGTACCCCCACAGCTGGCTTAACCACGGGGGTTTACTCCTTCCCCGCGGTTTGCACTGGTAGTGGAGACAGCTATCATTGATTCACACGCCATTATTTCAAGACTAAAGCCAAAAGAACGCAGTTCTCATGAAGGTCAGGAAGGAACAAAAGGCACAGAAACGTCCACTCTTAAAGCTTCTGCTCAAATCCAGCATGCGGCACATCTACCTGCTCAAGTTCCACTCCACCCCATCCCTCAAGAGCAATGTGAGGGCGAGTCTCTCCACAAGAGGGCACCACAAAGCCCACAGCAGCGTGGAGCACTGAGTATCTCCCACCAGGTGGCTGGGCACAGACCCTTGGTAGGGTTTTACATTCTGTTTAATCTCACTCAGCTTAACTACCCACTGAGCCCAGTTGATCTGTGAGTCTGAATCACTGGTTTAAAAGTGTTCTCTTCCTCAGGAACTCCCCTAATCCACTAACTGGGGATGGGACCCAGGGAGTGCTAAGTGACATCCTTACTCTTTTTAAAATTTTTATTTTCTCAGGAGGCTGAGACAGGAGGACTGCTGTGAGTTCCAGGCTAGTGAGTTCAGGACCAGCCTGGATTACAGAGTGAGACCCTATCTCAAAAAATACAAAGACATGGGGGCTGGAGGAATGGCTCAGTGGTTAAAGCACTTGCCTGGCAAGTGCTAAGTCAAGCACTAAGTACCCAAGTTCAGTTCCCAGCACCACATAAGCCAGGCGTGGTGGTGCACGCGTCATCCAGCACTCGGGAGGCTGAGGCAGGGGGATTGCCTTGAGACCAAGGCCAGCCTGGGCTCCATAGTGAGTTCAGGACCAGCCTGGGCCACAGAGTGAGACCCTGTCTCAAGAAAAAATTTTAAAAATATAAAGACATATGTACATGTATATTTTTTTTTTGAGACAAGGTCTTACTAAGTTGTCCAAGCTAGCTTCAAATTTGCAAATCTGCAGTCTAAGGCTGGAGGAAAAGCACAGTGGTTAAAGTACTTGCCTCGCAACCCCAAGGCCCTGGGTTTGATTCCCCAGCACCACATAAACTGCAATCATAGCACTCAGGAGGCTGAGGGAGGAGGATTGCTGTGAGACCAAGGCCAGCACGGGCTACACAGTGAGTTCAGGACCAGCCTGGACTACAGAGAAAGACCCTGTCTCAAAAAAAAAAAAAAAAGCAGCCCTTTATTAGCCTCTCGAGTAACAGACGTGTGCCACAAAGTCTCCTAAAAGTCTAATGTATTTGGATGTTATGAATTATCTATGCAACCATGTGCTATAGAGAGACTGGGGCCTGGTCTCAAGGGGTGGATTATGATCATGTGGCGGATTATAGGTGTGTAGAAAAGGATAGGCTTGTGTTAGATTATAGATTACAGGTACTGTGGACTAGAAGCCAGATGTGTGGATGAGATTACAGATTACAACTGTGTGTTGGGACTTACACCTGGAAGGGGCAGAACACCGAGACTGGACCCCGAAGGGGCACGTCGCCGGGACGGACGACGGATATATGCCACTTCCTCCCTTCCTTTCAGGACTTGGCTTGGCTTGCTATCTGCAATGCTACAAGGAGTTGCCTCTGCCTCCACTTCTGCCTCTGCCATGTGCTTCCACTGCTGCTGGCCGCTCAGGAATGAACCTTCTGAAACTGAGCTAAAATAAATTTTCCTCCCTAAAGTTGTGGATGTCGGATATTGAGTCCTAGCCACAAAAAAGTAACCAAGACAATCCCCTCATTTTTTTTCTTTTTATTTTTTTTTTTTTTATGGTGGTACTGGGGACGGTCTCCAAGGCCTTCCCACTGAGCCACATTTTCAGCCCTTTTACAATTTTTATTTTGAACACGGTCTCACTAAGTCTTAATTTTCCAGGCTGGGCTCAAACTTGTATGTGTTCTGCCTCAGCCTCCCAGAGTGCTGGGATTACAGACACATCCACCACCAAGCCCAGAGCCCTCTCATTTCCTCAGCTCTGACTCTCAAGCTCTTCCTCACAGTATTTCCCACTGTTCACACATCTCAAAACTCGCACCCCTGCCCCAGCCACCTCCCCATCGTTCTGGAAAAGTTATATCTACTCCCTCTCTTCACATCTCTCGTGCTCCTCAGCCACTACGAAGCAGTTTCCACCTGCAGGGTCACCAAGAATCTTCCTCATCCAAAGCCAAGCACACAGCTCCTCTTTATCTGACTTGACCCTCTGAGCCACCAGACAGTTTATCTGTCACTGGATAATCTCAGGCATTCCCCAGGCTACCCTGCTGGCGGTTCCTCTATCCCACACCTCCCTCCTCAGCCCCAGATGCCCGAAGCCTCCTGGCTAACTTGGTAGCCTGCAGGATTCCACACTCCTGTCATCAGCCCACTGCACTTGCTCCTCTTCTCCAGTCCCCTGTCTCAGGAACAGCAAGTTTTTCTGTGGGTTGCTCAAAACAGAGTTCCTAACTGATCCTTGACTGATGTTTTCATTTGGTTTAATCTGCATGCGTGTGTGTGTGTGTGTGTGTGTGTGTGTGTGTGTGTGCGCGCGCGCGCATGCGCATCACGAGGGGAAAGGTGCTGGGTTCCATCCACCTCTAATCATTTTTTTATTGTACCTTATTTCATTCTCAAAGGTTGTTACATCTTTCCATCTCTCCTTCAGAACAACACTAGAATTCATGTAAACATGGAAACACGAATAGAATTTCATTTTTTCCCCTTTGAACCATGCTGTAATATTTTTTCCCTTAGAAATATTTCAAAAGGAAAATGGTAACTTTACTTTGGTGAAACCTGGTGAATGCTACTTTCCACAGCCATCAAAGCAGGCACTAGTAATGGGAGAGACTGACATAATGGCCCTTCTGATGTTAGACACCGAAAACCATACAAAATCACTTATACCATATTTCTGCTAAAAAGGCATAATCCAAAACCAGCCATGGTGGCACATGCCCTGTCATCCTAGCACTCGAAGGGACAGAGGCTGGAGGACTGCCATGAGTTCAAGGCCAGCCTGGGCTACAAAGCAAATTCAGGATCAGTGAGCCCTGTCTCATAAATAAATAAGGATAACCAAAATCTGTGAGACAATACATATATCCAAGTTGAGAGTCATTCTACAAAATAACTAGCCTTTACTCTTCAAAAATGTCACTGTCACAGCTAGGTATGGTGGCACCTGCCCATAATCCCAGCACTCGGATGCTGAGGCAGGAGGATTGCTGTGTGTTCAAGTCTGTGCTACACAGCGGGTTCAGGACCACCCTGGACTACAGAGTGAGACCCTTCCATGATCTCACTGTCAGGGCTGAAGGTATAGCATTGGGTACAGCGGTAGACTATTTGCCTAGCATGTGCAAGGCCCTGAGTTCAATACCCATTGATACAGGCCATTGTGAACTCTAAGAGGCTGAGTGAGGTAGGGGGATTGCAAATTCAAGCTCCAGCCTGGGTGATCTAAAAAGATTTAGTGAGAATGCAGTATTAAAACAAAAATATTAAAAACTGGGCTGGGGTGTAGCTCAGTGTGAAGGCCCTGGGCTTATACATTATTATTTGCACTGTCTGAATACTTCTTTACAACTAAATGTCTAAATGTTCAGCATATCTTCTATTAGTTTTTTGTGCATGGTACTGGGGATTGAAATCACAGCCTTCATGCTATTTTTATTTCTCATTTTGAAATGGTGTCTTGCCAAATTGCCCAGGTTGAACTTTAACTTGAGATCCTCCTGCCTCAGCCTCTCAGTGCTAAGATTACATGCATGTACCACAATTCCAACTTCTATGGGCTTTTTTTCTTTTATGAGGTACTGGGAATTTGAACCCAGGGGTGCTATTATCATGAGCTACATTTCCAGACCACTTTCAAATTTTTGTTAATTTTCCAATAGGATTCCACTAAGTGGCTAAATTTACTAGGCTGAGCTTTGATTTTAAAATGTCCTAAAAAATAAATACATACAAAAAATAAAAATGTCCTCCTTTAGCCTCCAGAGTGCTAGGGTTACAGGCTGGTGCCAGCACATACAGCTACAGGCATTTTTAAAAATATAAGTTTAGGGGGGCTGGACAAATAGCACAGCAGTTAAAGTGCTTGCCTAGCAAGCACAAGGCCTTTAGTTTGATTCCCCAGCACCACATAAAGCTGGCGTGATGGTGCATGCCTGTGATCCCAGCACTCAGCAGGCTGAGGCAGGTGGACTGTCCTGATTCCAAGGCCAGCCTAGGCTACAACAGTGAGTTCCGAACCAGCCTGGGCTACAGAGTGAGATCCTGTTTTAAATATATATATATATATTTTTAGGAGCTGGAAGAATGGCACAGTGACTACAGTATTTGACTAGCAAACACAGGTCCTGATTTCGATTTCCCAGCACCACAAAAGCCGGGCATGGTAACATGCACGAGTAATTCTACACTCAAGAGACTGAGGCAGGACTGCTGTGAATTTAGGGCTAGCCTAGGCTACAAAGTAAGTTCAGGACCAGCCTTGACTAAAGAGACTCTGTCTTGATAAATAAATACATAGATAGAATAAATTTATTAAGATATGATTTATTTACCATAAAGCTCACTTTTGGAGAAGAACTACGGATCAAACCCAGGGGCTTTCTACCACTGAACTATAATCACAGCTTCTATTTGAAATATATACTTTTTTTTAGATAGGGTCTCCCAAAGTTACCCAGGCACGACTTAAACTTTTCTATCTTCTTGCCTCAGCCTCCCAAAGTGCCTGGATTATAGGCATACACCGTGTCGCCTGGCTATAAAGTTCACTTTTTTTACTCAGGGCCTGGAAGATAGCACAGTAATTGAAGTGCTTGTTTTAATTACTGAGCTACACCTCAGCTCCCATATTTTAAAAATTTTATACAATAATTTTACACTGCTTATGTGACTAAAATAAAGGTTACTTAATTTCTGTGGTACTGAGTATTAAGCCCAGGGCTTTCACACTGAGCTATATTCCTAGCCACTTTCTTATTTCTGACTTTGAGACAGGATCTCACTAAATTGCCCAGATTAGGCTCAGACTTGCCATTCTCCTGCTTTAGTCTCCCAGAGTAATGGCATTATAGGCCTGCATCACAGGACCCAGCAAAACAAAGGTTGCTTTAAAACAACAAAAGATTAAAAGGCTGTTAAGGTGCCACAAAAATGCCAAAATATAAGTAGCCTCCCACCTACTGGGGAGGCTAAGGTACCAGGACCAGAAGTTTCAGGCCAGCCAGGGCAACTTAGCAAGTGGCTGCCTCAAAATAAAAAGTTGTGGGTGATGTAGCTCAGAGTTCCCTAGATTCAATTCTCAGTATTAGAAAGACGGAAGAAGAGGAGGAGGAAGAGGAGAAAGGCAGAAGCGGCCGCCACAAGATACCCACTGCCACACTCAAGGAACGTCCCTTGGACATCATTTGGTTTCCCAATTCTCTACCCACACTCACCAAAGATCTAATGGGTGCCAAAAAAGAGGCACACGCTGCTCCTATCTGTTATACAACCAGCGCTGGCTCTCAAGAGGGAACGGGTTCAGCTTGTTCAGCAAACATTGACTGTCTGCCTCTGTGGCCTGGCTGGCACTGACCCAGGTGCTGTGTCTGCCCTGTGGGAGCCAGCTAACAGGCCTACAAGGGAGCCCAGCATGCACACTGAGGGAGTGCATACCTGGCAGTGGGGTGCTCCCCAGGGAACAGCAGGACTGGGGCCTTCTGCTCAGGCCCAAGAGAATATATACAGGGTAAGCAATAGAGAGACTGTGTGGAAATTAGCCGCTACTTGAGGTCTGGGGATGTAGCTCAGTGGTTAAAGCACCTGCCTAACACGTATAAGGAATTAAGATGGACTCGTTTCAATTCCCCCAGTAAAAATTAATTTAAAAAATTAAAACACATAAAAATTAGCCAGGCATGGTCACAAAAGCACTTGGAAGGATTGCCCTGAGTTTGAGAACAACCTGCACTACAAAGTGAATTCAAACAGCTTGGCCTAACAGCAAGGCACTGTCTCAAAAGAAAAAGAAAAAGCTAGGCATGGTGGTATATATGCCTGTAATCTCAGTATTGAGCAGGCTGAGGCAGGAGGATGCTGTGCATTCTAAGCTAGTCTGGGCTACATAATGAATTCAGGAATATAGAGCAAGACCCTGTTTCACAAAAAAAGAAAGAAAAGAAGACATGAAAGTAACCAGGAAAGGGGGCACTGCTCAGCGATTAAAGTGCTTCCCTACCATGTGCTAGGCCCCAGGTTAGATTCTCCAGCACTGTATAAAAGATTAGTTGGTCATGGTGGTGTATGCCTGCAATTCCAGCACTCTGGAGGCTGAGGCAGGAGGATTGCTATACACTGAGCCCAAGACTAGCCTGAGTTACATAGTGAGTTCAGGCAGCCTGGGCTACAGTGCGGGACCTTGTCTCAAAAAAAAAAAAAAAAAAAAAAGGGATGGCTTTTCCAGTGATATTTCTCATTCTCTTTTCATTTTATCTTAACTAAAGGATGATCCTAAGAGGACAAAGAAAGTTCTTTGAATGAAACCAAATGTACAGACTTCAAGAAAATATAATTTGTGTACAAAATAGCAGCTAGGGGACTGAAGGAATGGTTCAATGGTTAAAGCGCTTGACTGGTTCAATTCCCCAGCACCACATAAGCCAGGTGTGGTGGTGCACACCTGTAAGCCCAGCACTCAGGAGACTGAGGCAGGGGGAATGCTCTGAGTCCAAGGCCAACCTGGGCTTCATGGTGACTTCACGATCAGTCTGGACTGCAGAGTGAGACCCCGTCTCAAAAAAAAAAAAAATAGCAGCTAGGAGTTCTTGTCTTTTTTCACTATGAAGATTTATTTTTCTTTCGACATCGCTATTAGTTCTCTTAAATTCACAATCGATAGCACCTATAGCAGAAATCACAACTTAAAGGTAACTGCCACAGCCTTTGGCCAAGTGATTTTTGCATAGTCCACATCTACCAGGATGACTAAAATTGGAGGCAGAATTTGAAGATGGGCACAATTTTCCATTTTCCTATGGCAGCCCAGCCCAGGGTCCAACCTGCATGGCCAAGTCTCCAAGATTAGTTTACTGAGAGGGTAATCCTATGATCTTTTCAAGCAAAGAGGCCACGGTTTGACCACCTGGAATAAAAGGAAAAGGTAGAAGGCAAGCAAGCTGGTTTGAGGCTTTGCCTTGTGTAGGGAGAAAAGCGAGGCAGCCTCGGATTACTCGGAGAATGCCTCTGAGAGAGCACTCATCTTCAAATTGTGTTTTAATTTACGCCACAACTGCAGCTGAGGCTGATGACAAGCAGAGGATGCATCTGGCCAAATTAAGTGAAAAGATCAAGACTACGAACTACTGTAGCTTTTCTTTCCTTTTTTTTTTTTTTTGAGACAGGGTCTCACTCTACTGTCCAGTCTGATCCTGAACTCACTTCGGAGCCAGGCTGGCCTTAAAGGGAGAGTAATATCTGCTTCGGAATCCCAAGTGCTGGGATTACAGGCGTGCACCACTACGCCAAGTTTATGCGGTGCTGGGAAAATGAACTCAAGGTCTTGAGCTTGCTACGCAAGCAACCTAACCTCTGTGTTATTCTTCTATCCCTACTCTACTTAGGGATCTCGGCTCGGAAACAACGGAATGCACAAAGATGCTCTTTTTCAAGAAGTTTTAAACCTTCTCAAAAAGACCCAGCCCCGATTCATTTCAGGCGCTTGGTTCCTGACCTCATTCAAGATGGCGCTCAGGAGTCAACTGCCCCACTGCGCACGCGCCGAACTTCCGGCCCGCCCACTTCCCCATCCTCTCGCGCGCCGCACCGCCCATTCGCCAGCTGCAGCTCTCCGCGCGTCCGCAACCTCACCTCCTTTCAGCCTGGCCCCGCCAGTCCAGGCTCCCAATCCCGGAAGTGGATGTTGCCTTTAGGCGAAGGGGAAAAGGGGGAGGGGGAAGTGCTTCCGGGGAAACGGGTCCCGGGTTGGTGTTTGTAAACTTGCCTCGGTCCCGGTGGGGGCAGCGGTAGCGGCGGGGTTGGCACGGTGTGCTGAGGCCTGAAGGCGGTGCCGTGCGGCGAGGGGAGACAGCGGGAGGCCGTGCCTGGTAGGTAGGTGCACGCTACGGAGAGCGCGGCGTCGTCCGGGTGGAGGGCAGCGCTTCAGCCCCTCGCAGGCCGTGGGGCGCCGCGCGGGAAGGGGGAGGGGAAGGGAGGAGGGGCGCGTGGCTAAGGGATAGGGCCTCGGGGAGGGGAGGACAGCGCGCGCGCCGCGTCCCGCCCGCGAGTGCTTCAGCGTCCTCGACCCGGGAAAGGGGGGTTAGTCATGAAGGGACGCGGGCGCGAGCACGCACGTCTCGCGCTGCTTGGCGCTCCCCGGCCCTCTTCCCGGTTGGTGCGGCGGAGGCCGAGCCTGCCTGGCTGGCTGCGGGAGGGACGCGTCGCGCCGTTCTCGACTTCCTCTGCCCGCCCTCCACCTCCGCCGCGGGTTTTCGTACCTTCGGGCGGACTTGGAGAACGTTCGCGTGGGTGGAACTGCCGGTCCGGTTTCTGCTCGCCGCCTCAGCACGTAGCGATGGACTCCGGGCCTTTCTCCACTCTACTTCTTCCAGCCTGTGTAGAGTGCCAGCTTTGCGGGCCGGCCCACTTGATACCAAAACCCCGAAGGGCCTCCGCCCCCTTCTCCCTTTCCCAAGATGGCAAATCCAGTTATTCTTTTGGCGAGTTGCACCGTGGGAGGGCCAGTTACTTTTGCTTCTGTTGCCGGCCCCTCCGTGCCCAGGAGACCGGTTTCCTCTACTGACCTAGAAAGAAAGCTCTTGTTGACTGACTGACTCATCCTCTTTCTGAGCGTCACTGAGAATGCGTAGCAAAAAATGTTCAACGTGTCTGTCACACACAGTATGTCCTGAGGATGTTGCATTTAAGGTCCCTATTTCACTTTCTGGTTTCAGGTCTCTGGAACAGATCAAGAGCTTTGTCAAGAGAACTCAGCTGGAAAACCAAGACTGGCAGACCCTTTTTTCTTCAGACAATAGGCAGAAGCCAGACATAAACCAGGGATTCTTAGAACGCCTGTTTTCCCTTTGGAGGACGCTAATTCCTGTGAAAGACAAAGGCAGTTCAATATGGCAGCAGGACTGAAAGGACATGATGGAGTCGTTACTGTGATGTGGTGACATTTCTTCAAACAACTGTCTTAAGGAGAGCTGGATCAAGGAACTCCTGAACTTTTGGGTTGTTTTAAGTGAAAGATCAGCATGGCTCAGGTAAAAAGTTAGAGTCCTCCTTCAAGATCACTGGGAAGCCTGTTTGCAATTTCTCTCTTGAATGCTGCCTTAGTCAACAATATTGACCAACCCCAGTGAGCCAAGCTCTGTATTAAGCACGAGGGGGAGATCTAGAGGAAGGAAAGGAGACAGGCCACAGCCCCTGCCTTCAGGGAGCTTCCAGTCAAATGAAGGAGGTAGGCTCTACTGCATCGCAGGAACTGACGGAACATTTGCAAAGCAACATGTACTTAGAGTCCATTTGGTACCTTAAGTGCTGAGGGTCATGAGGGAGTGAATAGGTGGGTGAATGCTTTGTTTTTTTTTTTTTCTCAATAGGAATTTATTGAGCTCTTGTTACACGCAAGGCATTGTGCTGGGCATACAAAGATGAATAAGATTGCCCTTGGCCCCAGTAAGCTTCCAGGCTAGTTGGGGTAGGGTAAGGAATGGAAAGACAGTCTGCTATTTATATTCACCAAGCCTTGCATAGTGGTGGTCTAGTACTAGAACCTATAAATCTGTTATTTGAAGGAATGTACAATAATAGGGGTAGGTACACTGCAAAGGGATACCCCTTCCTCGATGGAAAACTTAGGAAGTTTGAAGGATGTATAGGATTTTGCTAGGTAAATAGAGAAGAGTAGGCACACCAGGGGAACTCTGTGGGCAGAGGCATGGGAGAGTGTAGTGTGCTTCAGGGCACTACAGATAGTTTTGTAGTTATGGAGCAGAATATTTAAATGGAACCAGATGTGGTTGCATGGACTACAGTCTTAGCATTCTGGGAGGTTGAGGCAGGATAATCATAAACTCAAGCTGAGCCTAAACAGTTTAGCAACTTACTGGATGCTGTCTCAGTCAAATGTAAAAATGGGCTGATGGGGCTAGAGGAATGGCACAGTGGTTACAGCGCTTACCAGGACCCTGAGTTCAGTTTCCCAGCACCACATAAAGCTGGGCATGGTGGCACACACACGCAATCTCAGTACCCAGGAGGTTGAGACGAGGATTGCTGTGAGTCTAAGGCTAGCCTGAGCTACATGGTGATTTCAGGACCAGCCTGGGCTATAGAGCAAGACCCTGTCTCAAAAAAAAAAAAAAAAAACACAACCACAATGGGCTGGGAATGTAGCTCCGTGTGAAGGTCCCAGATTTTTATCCCCTGCACACACACAGCCTTACCTGAAAGCACATACATACACATGTAAGTGGGGATTGTTAAGGGGGTAGTATGTGTTAGAGGAGTTATGTCTTGGAGAATTAAGGCAGAGTACAACCCAAAAGCTTTTTACGCCTTGGCCATTCTAGGGCTGGAGGAGAGCACAAGAGTTAAAGCACTTGTCTAGTAGTAAGTACAGGGCCTTGAATTTTACTCTCCAGTACCCCATAAGCTGGGCATAGTGGTGCACAACTGTAATCCCAGCACTTGGAGGCTGAGATAGGAGATTTGCTGTGAGTTCAAGGATAGCCTGGGCTACATAGTGAGTTCAGGACCAGCCTGGACTCCGGAGCGAGACCCTGTCTCCAAAAAGGGAATTAGACCTTCCAAAGAGTGTGAGCTCCCTAAGGAATTTTAAGCAATACAGTGTATTTAGAAGGTAATTATTGGTAAGCACAGTAATCCCAGCTACTCATAGGGCTAAAACAGGATAGAAAGTTTGAAGCTATCAACATTTTAGGAAGACCCAATCTTCATAATGGGTTGAGGGTATAGTTAAATAGGTAGAGAGAGTGCTTGCTTAGTTTGTGCAAGGCCCTGGATTCAATCCTTGCTTCTGACAAAGGGAGGAAAAAAAAATTGTTACTGTGGAGGAGGATGGACTAGAAGAACAGAATGGACTCTAAAGAGTCCTTTGGGTAAAGTTATGTACATATATCCCAGAGCTACTTCTAGCTTCCTTCCAGGGAACCTCCTTTACCAGCCTCACCCTGATTATAATGTAATTGACTTTTTTCCAGCTGCTTTTGTGTGCACAGCTTCCTCCTTCATGCAGGTTAGAATTCTTTGGTGTCTTGTTCACGTATTTGCAGCCCATTCCACCGCATCTTATTCTGGAAAGGCTTCTGTTCACTGAGCGCTGACCTTGTGCTGGTCACCACTAACCATTTTGCATCTTTGTTAATTCTCATCAACCTTGTGAAGATGGGTAATACGATACACATTTTGACTTTGAAAAGTGAAGTTTACAAACCATTAAAAAAAAAGTAAAAGATATGGAAGAAAGTAAGAAGATAGGGCTGGAGGAACGGCAGAGCAGTTAAAGCACTTGCTTAGCAAGCACAAGGCCCTGAGTTCGATTCCTCAGCACCATATAACCCTGGGTATAGTGGTGCATGCATGTAATCCTAGCACTTGGGAAGCTGAGGCAGAATGAATGCCATGAGTGTAAGGCTGTCTTAGTGAGTAGTGAGTTTAGGAGGGCCTGGGTTACAGAGCGAAATTCTGTCTCAAAAAAAAGATAGACTTGTGAGAGGGAAAGGGAATGTAGGAGTTCGGAGGGTGAGGGAGTGGAAGGGGAAAGAAGTAAAAATGATCAAGATGAGATAAATAAAAATAAAATGGCAAAAGAGAAAGAAAATACGCTAAGTGAGAGAAGACAAAAAGAAGAAAAATGGAGATTTAAAAGACAGTAGGGGTTGGACGAATAGCACAGTGCTTAGAGTGCTTGCCTAGCAAGCCAAAGACCCTGAGTGAGATTCCCCATCACCACATAAGCCAGTTGTAGTGGTGCACACATGTGATCCCAGCATTCGGGAAGCTGAGGCAGGAGGATTACTTTGAGTTTGAGGCCAGCCTGAGCTACATAGTTTAGGACTAGACTATAGAGCGAGACCATGCCTCAAAAAGAAGGAAGAAGAGAGAGAAGGTGAATAATGGGCTAGGGATGTAGCTCTTTGATTAAAGCGCTTGCCTACTTAGCACAATGTCCTAGGCTTCATTCCTCAGCACTATATAAGCTGAGCATGGTGGCACACACCTGTGATTCCTCTACTTGGGAGGCTGAGACAAGAGGATTGCTGTGTGTATGAGGCCAACCTAGGCTTTATAGTGAGTTCAGAATCGGCGTGGACTGTAGAATGGGACCCTATCTCAAAAAAGTAAAAACAAGTAGTATACTCACAATTAAACTCTATAGGGCTAGGGGCATAGCTCAGGTTATAGTGCTTGCCTAGTGTGTGCAGGGCCCTGGGTTCAATTCCCAGCACCACATTAATTTAAAAATATGTGTGAATATACACTGTATGAAAAGCAGTGTTAAGATTTTGAGCTCCAGATGTTTCTCTACAAAGTCCCTGACATTCGGAGGAGTCCCAGGATATACTAATCATCTGAAAGGGTGGTTTTATAAATTTGGGGGTTTGCTACAAACTTTTTTTTTTAGGGTCCTGCTCTGTAGTCCAGGTTGGTCCTGAGCTCACTGTATAGCCCAGGTGCCCTCAAACAGGGCAATCCTCGTGCCTCAGATTCCCAAGTACCATGATTACACATGTGTACCGCCATACTCAGTTTATATGGTGCTGGGAAATTAAACCCAAGATCATGTGCTTTCTAGACAAGCACTTTAATTGTTAAGCTATGCCCTGATCAGTTGTTTCTTAAAAGTTTTTCTTCATGATTGGCAGGGAGTGTGGGAAAAAAAAAGTTTTTCTTCATAAGGGCTGGAAGAATGGCTCAGTGGTTAAAGCACTTGCCAGTACCCAAGTTCGATTCCCTAGCACCACATAAACTGGGCATGGTGGCACACATCTGTAATCCCAGCACTCAGGAGGCTGAGACAGGAGCATTGCTGTGAGTCCAAGGCCAGCCTGGGCTACAGAGTGAAACCCTGTCTCAAAAAAAAAAAAAAAAGTTTTTCTTGAGTTAGGCATGGTGGTGCATGCCTACAATCCCAACACTCTAGGAGGCTGGAGCAGAAAGATCACAGTTCAAGTCCAAACAGGGCCCGGTGACACAGTCCTGTAACCCCAGAACTCTGGGATGCAGAGGCAGGAGCATCGCAAGATTGCGCAAGCTTATCCTAGGCAGTCATGTAACTTAATGAGATCTTGTCTCAAAATGAAAGACTAAAAATAAACTGAATATATAGCTCAGTGAAGGCCCTGTGTTCAATTTTCCATACCACACACACACACACACACACACAAACTGGGCAACTCAGTGAGACGCTGTCTCAAAAAGTGAAGGGCTGGGATATAATTTAATGTGAAGGTGCCGAGGGTGTACATAGGTCAGAGTTGAGAGCAAGCACTTGTGTGACCATGTACAAAGCCCTAAGTTCCGTTTCCTAGCACCATATAAAAATTAGCCTAGGGCTGAAATAATAGTGGCACAGCAGTTAAAGTGCTCACCAGGCAAGCACAAAGCCCTGGGTTTGATTCCCCAGCACCATTTAAGAGAGGCCATGTGGTACCACCCGTAATCCCAGCACTTAGGAGACCAAGGGAGAAGCATTGCTGTGGGTTCCAGGCCAGCCAGCCAGTCGAGACTACAGAGCAAGAGTGACCCTGTCTCAAAACTGAGCCATTGTAGCACACTCCCCATAATCATAATGCCAAGGCAGGAGGCTTGCTGTTAATTCTAGGCCAGCCTGGACTACAGAGTGAGATTCTATTTCAAAAAAGTTAATGTGTAGGCCCTGGGGTCAAACTTGAGTACTGGGAAAAAAGAAAAAGGAAAAAGTTTAAGGAAAGTGTGTATTTTCTTTTTCTTTTTTTTTTTTTTTTGTTTTTGTTTTTGTTTTTGTTTTTGGAGACAGCCTCACTCTGTAGTGCAGGCTGATCCTGAACTCTCTATATAGCGCAGACTGGCCTAGAACTCACAGTAAGCCTTCTGCCTCAGCCTCCTAAGTGCTGGGATAGCAAGGTGCTTACCATACCCAGCTTATATGGTACTGGGTAATCAAACCCAGGGCCTTGAGCTTTATAGGCAAGTGCTTTAACCACTGAACTATTTCTCCATCCCCAGAAAGTATGTATTTTCAAGTGCTGGCTAAACAGTAAAAAAGAGGCTATTTGCTGAAATATTCCTTAAGTAATTTTTTAACTTTATGTAGAGCATAAAATGGGAAAAAGGCTGAACATGTAATATAAGTGGCCTCAGAGGTCCAAAGAAATGATATATGCAACTCTAGAATCTTTCCAAACTGTTTAAATTTTGAATCTGCTGTAATCTGCAGCATTTAGGAAGTTAAAATATAAAGGAAGTCAGACCTGGTCATTCAGGCCTTTAATGGCCAGCACTTGCGGAGGCTTAAAGTAGGAGGATTAAATTTCAAGCACATCCTGAGCAACTTAGTTACTCAGAATCAAATATAAGAATAAAAAAAGGGCTGTGAGTTAGAAGGCTCTGGGCTCAATGCCCTGGACTAAAAAAAGTGAAAAACCTAAAAGGAGAATTAACTTGATAGGATACGTGCTTGGCACCAGCAAGGTCTGCCAGTCAGTAGTGGGTTCTGAAGCTGAGGGGTATTGAGAGAGAGCAGAGCAAAGTTCTCTTTAAGAGTCTTCCCTTTGGGGACTGGAGGAACAGCTCAGCGGTTACGCCTATAATCCCAGCACTCGGGAGGCTGAGGCAGGAGGATTGCCCTGAGTCCAAGGCCAGCCTGGGCTCCGTAATGAGTTCAGGACCAGCCTGGACTACAGAGCGAGACCCTGTCTCAAAAGAAAAGAAAGAAAAGAATCTTCCCTTTCCTGTGCATCTACAAAGTCCAACAGCGTGGAGGCTTTTGCAGGCAAATGGAAGAAACTTGAGAACATCATACTTAGTGAAGTGAGTCAGAAGCAGAAGGTGAAACATCGAATGGTCTCTCTGATATGAGAGACCCAGATCACAACACCTGTGGAACTTAAGATGAAAAACAAAGTGAAACGGATAGGGAGGGGAGGGAGGAGGGGAGGGGTGGGGAGGGGAAAGGACAGAAGGAGAGTGGGAAAGTCCTTGTCAGCTTGACAAGATACGTATATGCACAAAATGCTAAACTTCCTTGTAAACCTTAAATTTTGCGCTTATACATATCAATAAAATGGGGAAAAATAATTTTTAAAAAAGAATCTTCCCTTTCAGTGGACAGCTGGACAGACCCTTGTGACTCAGTTGCAGTTAAAGCTGAGAAGACTACCTATCACAGTGCTAATGTATTGATACTACATGATTATTAACTTGATCTCTATTTTTTAATGGTGAAGGACTGCACACAAGGACCTAGATCCTGGTGGGATGAATTACTGTGACTCTTGCAGGAAGCAAGGTTTGACAGTGAGAAAGGACATTCCTTGGAGAGAGGCTAGTGTCTGTCACTAGATGTAAAGGATAGTTCTGTAGAGCATGGCAGCCTGTTTTTGCCTTGCCCTGCCAGGTGACCTGACACCTCATCTCCTTTCAACTTAGGCAAGTCTCCTGGCTTGTGAAGGCCTAGCAGGTGTGAGTTTGGTTCCCACTGCAGCCAGCAAGAAGATGATGCTCAGCCAGATTGCCAGCAAGCAGGCCGAGAATGGCGAGCGGGCAGGTAGCCCTGATGTGCTGAGGTGCTCGAGTCAGGTACAGCACTTGAGTCCATTGTGTTATCTGGGGGTCGGGTAGCCCCAGCTGTCAGGAGATGCCAAGTTTTGACCCATTGATGCTTCTGTTTAGGGAAGTGGGGAAAGTGTGTGCAACTGGGGAATGAATAAAAGGGGGTATTCTAGAGAGCCAAGGAAGGTCTTTCTGTACATGCAATCTCTTAAGACCACAGTGTGTGATAAGTAGTACTTTTTAAAATCTTCAAAGCACTTGGTTTACTTTCATTTATGAATTGTTTATCAGATAGCAGCATTTGGCCTCTCATCTTGTGTTCTGAAATGGACTGTGAGTTTAGATTTGATTTGTTTTCAAAGGGCCACCGAAAAGACAGTGATAAGTCCCGGAGCCGCAAAGATGATGACAGCTTGGCTGAGGCTTCTCATTCAAAAAAGACTGTTAAAAAGGCAGGTAATGGGGTATTTCCCCAAGCTGGTACAGTTTGATGATAGGGTAGTCTCCCTCTTTCTTCCCAGTGTGACCCATCTTGGGGCTTTCTCTAAACTCTTTGATCCTTCATAGCCAGTGAGCATGTTCCTTTGCTGTCACCCAAGTCCACTTTGGTTGTTGATGTCTACCCTTGCTGGGACATCCTTGATATATGTAGGGGAGCATGTGTCTGTTTATCAAGAACAGACGAGCTCCAACTGAGGTCATACCCAGAGCGTTGGTGACAAAGAATGCAGTTTACTCACTCTGCCTCCTGCTCTGGAGGTGCTCTTAACTCTAAGGAAGGTGGGTGATGGCAGCACCTTCAGATAGCATCAGAGGGTCTTCATCCCAGCAGCTGAGAAAGGACCCAAAGTAGAATGGTCTTTAGACAAAGGGACAGCCGCATGACATGCTTGATTGTTATCCCCAGGTGGTGGTAGTGGAACAAAATGGTTCTTTTCAAGTAAAGATTCCAAAAAACTTTATTTGTGAACACTGCTTTGGAGCCTTTAGGAGCAGTTACCACCTCAAGAGACACATCCTTATTCATACTGGTAAGTCTCATACTCAAAGGGGAGAGTGATCTATAGCTTGTATTCTGTGTGGCTATGTAGCTGGCTGGCTGGGTTCATTTTCCAGGGAAAATATTAGAAAAATAGGAAAAGGACTAGGGAATAATGTAGATTGCATGATTCTTTAGCTGGTGTCAATGAAATGAGCAGCTTTGGTGATCCCTCCACAGTTATCATAGTTTTTATGTCTGGAAGAAGTAATGGAAGTGTGGTCTGTACCATGCAGCTTTCCTGACATTCACCTCTTATCTCGACCAGGTGAGAAACCATTTGAATGTGATGTATGTAACATGCGCTTCATCCAGAAGTACCACCTGGAACGCCACAAGCGTGTGCACAGTGGTGAAAAGCCTTACCAGTGTGAACGATGTCATCAGGTAAGGTTCACGTGTTGTCTGTCCACACTGTAACACCACACATAAACTTCCCTCTTGAGTAGAACTAGCCCAGCTTTTGTGTGACAAAGGGGGCCACTTGGCATTCCTCACCATAATAGAATTGGTCTCTCAAGATGAGGGATGTCTCTCTCTGGTGATATGCAGCTGATCATAGGGAAGGATCGTTAGAATATAATAATAATAATAGTAATAATAGCATTTATTGAATACTTATTCTGTGCCAGGCACTGTTAGAATATTCCTTACATAAATTTTTTTTAGTTTTTGTATTAATTCCATAAGATAGTTGTGTTGTCTTTATTTCATATAGGGAGAAGTTGAGACTCACAGAAATTAAGTTTCCCAGGGTCACAACACATCAAGGACATAGTCAGGATCCAGTTTAACTTTAGAGCTTCTATGCTTGAAGGAAGAGATAGAATCTTTGCCCTGCGGGCCAGTAATTGATCTAATGGGAACATAAGTGCCAGGACCAAAGCAAAAAAAGAACAGTGAGAGGATCTGACATGATCCCGAACTCACTATATGGCTCAGGATGGCCTCAGCTCACAACAGTCCTGCCTCACTCTCCCAAGTGCTGGGATTATAGGCCTGCACCAACACACCCAGCATATGTGGTGTTTTGGAATCAGACCCAACACCTTGAGCATACTAGCAGGTGCTTTAAGCAATGAGCTGTGCCCCTAGACAATTCTGTACTTACATTGAATCCTACAAAACTAAAGTGAAAGTCCTGTGAGGGAGGAGGCTTTGTCTCTCTTGTTCTCCATCCTATCCCTAGCTACAAGAACCACCTGCTTCAGCTAGATTAATAAATATTAGCTAAATAAAGCAGCTACCCTGTGAGTAATAACTTCTAGCCTCATCTTACGGATGACATACAGATTCTAGGCTGTTAATAACTTGCCTGGAGTCATGGCTTCTAAGTGATAGAGGTAGGATTTAGAGGCAGGCACACTTGCTCCATCACCTCGATTCTTATCGTACATATGCTCATGCCATCTCTACACTTCCTGAGGAGACATAGAATGTGACATGTACCTTCTTTGGGGGGGAATGAACTAGTTACCAGACAGCTGAGTTTCTTCTCTCAGGCACTTACCCGCCCTTTCTTCTCAGTGTTTTTCTCGGACAGATCGATTACTCAGACACAAACGGATGTGCCAAGGGTGCCAGTCCAAGACTTCCGATGGGCAGTTTTCTCTATAGGCGCGAGGGTCCCTGGGTGGTGGGAATGATCAGAAGAATCTACGGAAGAGTGCGCCCTCTCTGGTCTGATGGTCCCACCACCGCCCCATCTGAACCTGTTCCCTCCTGGAGGAGTAGACCCAGGAGGCCGGAAGAATGCATCAGGGGACAGTGGCTCCAGAGCCTCAGCTCTGTAAATAATCTGAGACTATGAGAATCTCGGGGAAGTTGCTACAGCATTCCTGGGTAGGGAGCTATTCCCTAAACCCTTGGCTGATGTCATAGGTGGGGATTTAATGGTATAGGACCAAGACTGAAGTGTGGTTCCCACAACCTTGGACTCCAACTGGCAGCTGAAATGGAAAAGATTGGGGAAGGGGGTTTGTTTGTTCTGTTCTTGTTTTTGTTCATCTAAAAGCATTTTCAACAGGTCAACTGGGAATACAAGTAATCTAGAGACGTAAAATCCTGGTCCAAAGCAAGGACTATGGCTTGTCCAGCCCTCCCCCGAAATCAAGTTTTTTTAGTTGCAGTAGATCCTCAGTGTTCCACAGCCCTCTGCTTCACTTCCTACTTGAGGGAGAATAAGATCAGGGATGGCAGCTGCGCCTGCATTGGCTGCCTTACACACTGTAGGTATGAAAGGAGTGATGTTGGTAAGAGCAAACAAGACTGGATCCAGGAAGAGTGGGCAGTACCTTTTTACCTCCTCAGGAAAAGAGCAAGAGCTGTGCCCTTGGGTGTCGTCACGGTCTATGCCACACTGGTACCTGATGGGGTCAACTCAAGTGCCTTTTGAGGGAAACTTGGGTGAGAGTGGTACACAAAGCCCTTTCCTTCTCTCTTGGCAACTGGTCTTTGATACGGTTTGTGGCTACCTCACTGTCCTTGACTCTTAAAGCCAGACAGAGGTGTTGGGCAGGGAGTCATAAAGGTCAAATGGGTTCTCTCCTTCCTCTTAGGAATAGCCTGGGACTAGTCCCAAGTTAGCTGTTTAGGAAACAAAGGGATTTAGTGGTTGTCGACATGAGTGCTGAGCAGTAGGAGCGGTTCTCCCTGCCCAAGTCCTGTCACTGTATTCAAGTAGAGGATATAGGGATGTGCCCTTGGGTCCCAAAGAACAAGATGTTGGCTTCCTCTTCAATGGTCATCTCCGCCTGACAAAGAATGGGGGCTGAGGATGCTGCAGAAAAAAGACTGCGGGGAGAAACCTTATATACATTTTATTCTTAACCACAATCTTCGCTTCTCTCTGTTCCAAAACCACCACCATGTCCACCCCAAAATAGTGATGAGGTGTATTTGTGTATGGTATGTGAGTACTCATGTTTGTATGCTGGGAGGAGATGGCGTGGATTATTGAGCCAAACCCATCCCCAGCCCTCAACCTAGAGGAAGATAAGTATGGAACAGCTGCTTCCCAGCCAGACCTGGTGGGAACTTGAGATGTTTCTGGGAGCCAAGGAACCCAATTTAGGGAACAGAAGGGCTTTGTTTGGGAGGGGTTTTGTTCTGTTAGATTAATTCAACAGGCTAGTGGTTAGGGTATTTCTAACCCGAACCAGGACCACCTTTTTGTGTGTGTGAACATGAATTATTCTAAGGTGAAATAAATTTTTCAAAAACCTCTTTCTCCTAAAGAAAGGACCCTTACAGGAAGTTCCAGGGTTTGGTACCCCTCACCATGGCCTACCCTGATCATGGAGGGTGAGCAGACTGTCTTAAGAGAAATCATGGAAACCAAGTGAACCCTTAGCCCAGAAAGTTGTCAGTGGGATCTGAGGTGGCAGCCTCCAGGAATCTGGTTCATTGCCCAGAAAATACAGGGAACAGGCGGCAGCAGCAAACTCCTCACTATTGGTAGGGAATGGTTTGGGTGGGGCTGTCTGTACATCTGAGGTAGGGTTTCAGAGAAGAATAAGAGGCATGACAGCATTAGAGCCGCGAATGTTCTCTACCACGTGTTCTAGCTTTGTGCTATCACTCCCATTTGATGTGTGGATGCTACACCTTGATCTTTGGGTCACCCCTTGGTCCCTGCAAGCAGAGATGGCTTTCTGCATGTGAGCCAGCTCCCTTCCTGTTAGAGGGCTATGCTGGGGCTGGAGTTTTCTATCATTCAACTCTGGGACAAGGAGTGCACGTTGTAAGTTATCCTCCCAAAAGTGCTTTTGGGAAGTGAAAGGCCTCTCCCTACCAATTGGAGCTCATCTCGTTCAGATGGGGTGAGGGATGGGAGGTGGAGAGAATCCCATGAGTGATTTGTGTTCCTCTGTATATGTGTGTGCTAGGTCAGAATGTGCCCTGGACCCCCACATATCTTTGGCTTTTTGCCTAGGTAGGTTCTGAGCATGTATGCAAATGACCGTACCAGAACAACTTCTGTCAAGGCTTGGAAATGGAGAGCTCAGAAGCAGTCTAGTGTCTAGGTGCTGATGTTCTGGGACAATGGATGTGTGAGGAAAGATGAGCGAAGGAGTGACTGAGGGTCCAGGAGTAGCGCTACTTATACCCCAGGGAAACCATAGACCACGACTGCTGCAAAAGCTCCTGGGTCATTTGCTGGGGTGGGGCCAAGCACTGGAAAGATGCCTCGTGTGTTTGGAATTAGGGAAAATGGAACTAGGGTCACTTCTCAGACCAAAACGTGGAGTTGAGAGACCTGGTGAAAAATAGTGCCAGTTCCTGGGTGGGCTCCTGCACTTGCCCTGCCCTTTCCAGCACCCCATCTTTTACGTCCACCCCAGCATCCTCTTGTCATCATTTAGCTACTGATTTCTCCCCGTGGCATGATGGGGTTAAATGAGTGGAGGCCCACCACAGCTTTTAACCCTTTTGCCAGATGCTCTTTGCCTCTGCTATGGCCCTGGGGCTTTTTGTTTTCAACAAAATGCCCCTTACCCTTCCTTTCCACCTTTTTTTTTTTTTAATATACTTATTTTGCTATGGGGAAGGGGACTGTCAAATGAACAAGATCACTTTTAAATGGTAGTTTTTATAAGATGTTATAAACTTGTATCTTTTTACCATTAAAGTGCAGTGTATGTTCCTTCATGATATATTTAGGTTATTTAAATAAATAGGGTTTTTCTATATTCTATCTCCTCTTTGGGAAGGCTCATCAGTGGGGGCCAGAATGGTGATTTTAGTGGTCCCCCTCCAGTATAACCACTCCTCAACTTCCAGCACTGTTTTATTGACTTAATTTTTTGAGACAGGGCCTCGCTCTGTAGTCCAGGCTGGTCCTGAACTGACTATATTGCCCAGAATGGCCTCAAACTCACCTCAGTCCTGCCTCAGCTTCTCAAGTGCTGGGATTACGGGCATGTGCCACCATGCCTAGCTCATGTAGAGCTAGGGGATCGTATTCAGGGCCTTGTGCTTGCTAGGCAAGCACTCTAACCACTGTGCTGTTCCTCCACCACCTCCAGCACTGTTACAAAGGCACCCTTTTAAAACTCCCATGTGCACAGAGAAGCAACAAGCAAAAACATCAGTTTTTAAGAGAAAAAGTTGTGCACAAGACTATGGGGTCAGACACCAGCTGAGGCTGTGCTGCTGCACGTGGTGTGTACCTACCTGCATCATTGTCACCTCGTGTCCAGCCCACTCCATGCCTGGGACAGTAGAGCCCAACTATTTCCAAGCTCATCCTGCCCTCAGGGAGCCAGAGGCAAAATGGACCTGAGCTTTCCTGAAGCCCAGGCTGAAAGCAATGATGAGATAAAGCCAAGTGACATCTGCAGCCCTGCGGTAAGACACTTTATTGTATACTTGAATGTGAGAGTACTGTGAGAAACCCGGTTTGCAGCAGTAGAAAATCATCCTGAGTGTCACTGAAAGCCACTCCTCGACAGTGTATTCGTCCCATACTGGACTGCTACCCCTCCATTCCCAGGGTCTTCCCAAGGAGAAGACCCTGATTGAGTTCTCTCCCCACTCAGAGAGTGGCACCCTGTACCTCTTGAAAGTGGGGATTGATGGTAGTAGTAATGGCACTTTGGTAGAGAGGATTGCTGTTCTGTGGACAAAGGTTACACGTTAGGGAAAATCTCGGGGGATGGGATGTGCCCAAGGAGCTCAGGGAAAGCTCAGCTCAGGTCAGGAAGTTGTACTCTCACCTGCTTCCAGTAGAGTTGCCGTCTCTCCTTCTCAAAACGACTGTATTCCCGACGGTCATAGATTTCCACGGAGAGCCGGTAAGCCAGGACAAGCCCCAGTCCCACTGCCACAATGCCCCCTACACAGCTCAGCACAATGGCCTGGGTGTAGTCTGCTCCCTCTATGGGAAAGAAACCACACAGCCGGTAGCCAAGGCATAGCAACATGTTAAGAATTGCCTACAATGTGTCCAGCTCCCAACCCTGTTTGTCAACAAAAGCAGAAGGAAGCTACCAGGGTCCAAGGTTAGCCTTATTGGCCTCATGTGCTCCAAACCCAGCCTGGTTTCCCATGATCAAGTCAGCTCCCTAGTCCGAAGGCCCTCCCCATGAAAATTACAGGGCTCCATCTAGCAGGTATGTGGCATCTGCCCACTTACTCTCTTTGGGTCTCACTCTCAGCACAACTTGACCTCCAGCCTCATCCTCCACCAGAAAGAAGAACAGCTGGTTGTCCCATGTCCTTTCTTTGCACCAGCCATCATCCAAAATAGCGAAAGCCAGGGTCACATTTGCATGGGCACAAGCCATGCTGCAATTGGCGGCCAGGGGACCAGTCCCAAAGGCCCCACATTCTGCACAGTCCCTGTCCAGTGGATGCCAATAAGTTACCAGCAGGATAGTAATTCTGCACTGGCCTTCACCCACACCCCATGCAGGAAGGAGACCAGGCAGATGGGAATGCTCAGCAAGCCACACTGCTGCACAAGACCTGAGGCCTTACCTGTGTGTCTCACATGATGTCTTGCAGCCTGGGCACTGGTCACACAGAGTACCGTAGTAGCCATCCATGCATTGGCAGCGGTTACATTTACAGCGTCCATGTCCGCTGCAGAGCTCATTCTCAGGACTCACACAGCTGTCCGTATCTCCACTGCACTCGCACGCCCTGCCCGTGCGGTTGGCTTGGCAGTAACACATTCCACATTGGCAGCGGCCAAACCCTGGGGTAGAGCCGCGCTCAGTGACAGCCGCACTCCCCCACGTGCAGTGAGCCATCACATAGCCACCACAGGACTGTGTCCCCTGTCCCTCTCAAATGTGCTGGGCACCTCCAACCTGTACAACTGAATAAGACACTTTGACCCCGCCCTTCTCCCAAAGGCTCCGGATACCTCCACAGAGGATGCCCTCATGTCGCTCACAGCTGGCATCATCACATTCACATAGAGGCCCAGAGCTCTCTCCACTGCATCTGCAACGCCCACATTGGCACTGTCCGTTTCCACTGCATAGGGGTCCTGTTCCATTAGGAGCCCGGCACCCAGACTCCAGATCCAGGGAGGACAGCTCAGCCTCAGAGCACTCACAGAACTGACCCAGGCGGCCAGGGATACAGCTGGAGAAGCAGACAGAGGTGTGTTCATTCAGAGTTTGACCATCCCTAATGTGTCCCAGGATCCCCTAAAACCAAGTTTTCAAGAACTTGGGAGAAGCGGGTCACTTCAGTAGAGCAATAAGGGTGGAGGCAGGAAGAGTGATAGGGTTCTCTTGAGGGCAGGGGGTGGGCCCACCTGGGAAACCTGGCAGTCAGAAGTAGTTCCTGATGTCTAGGAAACTCCAGGGGAAGATAGAAAGCAACAGAGGAACACAAAGAGTGGCCACTGGTGAGAGCCAGAGGGGTGAGGGAGAAGGAGGCCCTTACCTGCACACCCCGCACTGAAGGTGCCCCTGGCCATCACTGCAGTAGGGAGCCTGGAGCTGGGTATCACTGCAGTTACAGTCACACAGCGTGTGCAGCTCCACGGTCAGCTCCTCTGAGAAGCCAAGAACACGGAGCCTCAGGATATGGGGCTCTGGGAGGCAGTGGGTAGCTTGGAGAGTAACCCAGAAATTCACCTGAGGACAGGGTGAGTAGGAACCAGATTAAGATTATACAAATGGGCTGGAGGAATGACACAGTGGTTAAAGCACTTGCCTAGTAAGTACAAGGCCCTGAGTTCAATTCCCCAGCACCACATAAAGCTGGGTGTGGAGGCACACACCTGTAATCCCAGCACTCAGGAGGCTGAGGCAGGAGGATTGCCATGAGTCCCACAGTAGCCTGGGCTACATAGTTCAAAACTAGCCTGGACTACAGAGCAAGAACCTGTCTCAAAAAAAAAAAAAAAAAAAAAAAGATTATGAACATGCACATGTCCCCAAGTGTTCTATTTGTCCAGAATCCTACCCTTTAGGTGAGAGAGAGAGAGAGAGAGAGAGAGAGAGAGAGAGAGAGAGAGAGAGAGTTTCTGGCTGGCCTGGAACTCACAGCAATCCTTCCGCCTCTGGTTCAGTCTCCCAGGTGCTGGATTGCAGGCATTCACCACATACACCCAGGACCTTGTGCTTGCTAGGCAAGCACTCTAATCTCTGAGCTATGCCCCCGGCCTCCCCTTTTTAATTTTTATTTTGAGATAGGATCTCACTAAATTGCCCAAGCTGGGCTTGAATTTGCAACCTGCCTGCCTCAGCCTTCCAGAACACTAAGGTTACAGGTATGTACAATCACACTTGGTCCCCTTAGTAAATGAAGGCATATGGTCATGCCAACACCCATCTTTTAGAAACACACTTGCGGAAGCTACTTAATAACCCTCAGAAATGTGGAAGACGACGCCACGTCGCATATTGTCTGCCTGCCCTCCATCTTTTGCTGCCTACTTCTTCCCACTGCCACCACCAGCACCCCTACTTCTAACCTGCCCATTCTTGCTGGTTCTTACCGTCTGGTTGACACTGACATGGTTGCACTGCCCATGGTCCCCAGCCTCACCCTCCTCTGGACCCCCACAGTGGGATTCATAAGAGATTTGGACCCCTGGAGGGAGTGAAGAGTGTTCAAGGGTCACAGTTGATGACAGGCTCTGCAGGTGAGAGAGGGAAGAACCATGTGAGGGTAGAACCCCCAGCCCCACCTTCTGTCCTCTCTGGCCATTCTCAGTTTCGTGATAACCTGTCCTCTCTGCCCAGGGGCTCCTTGCGTCCTGCCCAGTGAGGAGGCATTTCTAAAGGAAGGACGTGTGAGAAAACTGAGAAGACCCAGGATCCAGTAACCTCTACTGCAGCATGGCAGCCCCACTGGAAGTGAGGGCGACCAGGATCAGGAGTTTGTCAAGGGCTACAGACATACAGTGACCATATTTGTCAAGCCCCAGACCAGGGCATAGAACGTGCTTATACGTGCAGTCTAAAGGCAGGTTTGTTACGCTGAGTTTGTTCTAGGAAATCTGACGCTGGCCTAGAAATTTTCCCACCATTGTTTAGGACACAGTTCCTATAACCAAGAGCCCTAGGATCTAGATGAAGAGACAAGAGAAACACAAGAAACTCTTCAGGCTTGTTACAGTTCCAACTTGTAAAGTCTATGGTTCTGGGAGCTAAGGTGGTGGACAGTATGTACACTAGGACAGCACATGGCACAAAATAAAAGCCCAATGGATGTGACTTTCCCAGAGCAGGGCTCAGTGCTCTGTGCAGACCAGATGCTTACGATTTATGAATATAAGAGTGACTAATCTACCAGTGACAGCCCCATGAAAGCTACAGATAGCAGCTGTGGAATGGTAGAACCAAAAAGTGATCCTGCCCTCTTAGTCCTGCCACTGTCCCTGGGGACCCCTTTCCGCCTCTCCTATGCCCGCCATCACCATTCTTCCCAACCAGGGCCCCTTACATGGTAAGCATCCATGATGAGCTGTACCACATTGCTGGAGTCTTCACTCAGCTCCCCAACCACAGACTTGGGAATCAGTTGGCTCAGCTCCTGAGGTAGAAGTTGAGATAAATGGTGGGACACAGCTCAAAAAAAAAAAAAAACAAACCCTCCTAGGGGCCTAGAAATGAGGCATGGCATGGGGTTGGAGAATGGGTATTCGGGGAATTGAGAAAGGCTAGGGTGGGACTGGAGGGTCTGCATGAAGAGAGCTCTCACCTGGTAGATGGGCAGTATAGCACTGGTGACAGCAAAGATGGTCTGGATGTTTGCTGCAGAGAGAGCCTGGGCTACTTGACCCACAGAGGGGTAGTCCTGAGCAGGGAGTGGGACAAAGTGAACATGCCAGGGAACCCAGAACCCAGGGTTCTACCAGTTAGATCTGAAAGCTTAGCAAAAACTAAGTTTTCTTGACCCAGCCACTCGGGACCATGGTTAGGAGGAACTGTAAGGGAAGATGGAAGGGTATCACAGGATGGTCACCAGTCAAGACTGAGGTTGGCAGGGTAGGGAGGCATGGGGGGTGGCTCCTGAAGGGTCGTCAGTGGGGAAGAGGGAAGAGGAGCACTCACAAACTCTGGGCTGCGACTGTAGAGGCCATTGCTGTCCAAGTGGCAGTGCCCATCACTGGGCATGAAAATGCCACCCAACTTTCCATCCCCAGCTGTGTGGAATGTGTCATCTGAAGTGAACACCAGCAGCCGGGACACGTTTCTCCAGCCAATCTGTTCCTGAGGGCACGGGGTGGGGGTCAGTATGGCCCTTGAGCCGTGTATTCAGCCCCACTCTGTCAGCCTGGCCTCCCCCTGCCTCTAGCTCCCTGCTGCTTCTGTCCTCCCTCACCCCCAGAACAGGGCTGCTGCTAGTGGTCTTCTGGTGAGTTAGAAAAATAAACAGCTTTCTCAAGGTATTTCATTGTAATATACCAGGTAGTTGTTAAAATAAATACGCAAACTAGCCAGGCCTGGTGGTGCAGGCCTGTAATCTCAGCACTTGGAGAGGCTAAAATAGGAGGATCAAAAGTTCAAGCCCAGTCTGGGCAAATTAGTAGTCTTTTGGTGCTGTTTTTTATTTTGCTTTGGTTTGGGCTTTTTCCCATTTTATTGATATGTATAAATGCAATACATGATGTTTACATTGCTCTTGAGTATTTTGTGCTTATACATATTGTGGCAAAATTACAAATCCTTCCCCACTCCCTTTCAACCTTCTCGCCCCCTTCCCCTCCTTATCAGTTTCCATTATTCCCCTCAATTAGTTCTATGAAATAATTGTGATTTTGGTTTCTCATGTCAGAGAAACCATTCAGTATTTAACCTTCTGCTTATGACTTACTTCACTGAGCACGATGGTCTCAAGTTGCATCTATTTACCTACAAAAGCCTCCAAACTATCTGTCTTTATAGATGAATAGTAGTCCATTGTGTATAAATACCACAGTTTATGTATCCATTGGTCTGCTGATGGGTATTTTGGTGTTGTGAGGAGAATATATAACAGGTTTGGTTTGTTTTTGAGACAGGATCTCAGAAGTCCATGCTGCAGTCACAGTGTTGCTTAGGCTGGACTTGGACTCAGGCAATCCTCCTGCCTCAGCCTCCTGAGTTCAGGGATTACAGGCACGCACCACCAACATCGACGTGTCTTATGTCGTACTGGATAATTGAGCCCAGGACCTGTGCATGCTAGACAAGCACGTTATCCACTGAGCTATGGCCCTAGACTGCAAATTAGAGACTTTGTGAGACCTTGTCTCAAAATTAAAACTAAAAAAAGGACTGGGGATATAACTCAGAACGCCTAGGGTTGAGTCCCTTGTAGTGCAAAAATAAATAAGAAATACGCAAACTACAGCGACCGCAGTGTGAACGGCACTGCAGAGAATGAGAATGTGCACCCAGTTGGGGGTGAGGCCTGGGCCCCCCCGCACTCGGTCATTCGGACCGGATCCCGGCTCCACGTCCTCACCTGGCAGAGAGCGGCCTGCAGAATAGCGTCGAAGCCGCCTTCTGGCCAGTCCAGGTTGCCAGACACATTCTGGCGCCCCACCTCCCGCTCGAAGGCCTGAGCTTCCCCCGTCAGGGACAACACGTGGTGGAAACTGAAGGGTGACTGACAGGGCTCTTCCGGGACACGGCAGGGGTGGCGCAGTTTGGAGGGCACCGCGCTCACAAAGGGCAGCACCGTTTTGTCCACAAAGGATCCGAAACCTGGAAGGCAGCGGCATGAGGGCTGCGCCTGCGCTCAGCAGCGGTGGGGTCACTGCTGAGGACTCCAAGGGCTGGAGGCCGGAGGCCGTGGGATGGGACGGGCCGCAGGTGATGTGGCTGTGCTCCTGGAAGGCCGGCTGCAGTCCTCAGGAGGGTGGGTGAGATAACCAGGCTGATGAAGGGGCGGCGAGGGGACAGGCAGGAGCCGGCGGGGGAAGCACGTCCTGAAGGCCGGGGTGGAGGGGGGTAGGGATGGAAGCAGGAGGCGAGGGAGGAGCTCCTGAGCAGAGGACACCGAGCAGGGACGGCCACGCCAGGCCGTGTCCAGGAGACATTGGCTGAGATGGGGGGTCAGGCCAGGGTTGATGGACCCTGGCAGACTCCGGGCAGGTAACCCTCCTGTAATGTGAAGGTTTGGTTCCTCTGGGACGGTCACTCAGAAGTCCTCTAGCGGACCTGCTGGATGGGTGTCTCTGGAGAGAGACGTCTGAATCCCATGTCCTGGCTGGGGCATAGCAAACACCGGAAAAGGGCAGGGTGCCTTGTCCAGGACGCTGGCAGAGGCTAAGACAGGCCGTGGTGGGAGCCAGCAGCCGGGCGAGGGTTAGCAAGGGTGGCCCGTGGCCCACTTACCAATTCGCACTGAGTGGGTGACCTCCTGCAGCCGGAGGAGCAGCGAGTGCCCAAGCTGGCGCACAAGTTCCAGGTCGTCCTTCATGGAGTAGCTCAGGTCCATAAGGTAGTACAAGTCCACTGGGTATCCCGCAGCCCGAAGGAAGCGGACCCCCAGCCGCTGGGACTCTCCTGGGCGAGGAAAGGGGGCGAGCGTCAGCCGAGCACACTCGCACCCCAACCCAGGCCTCTACCCAGTCCGGCCTTACCAGGCCTCAGTGTGACCCGGACGAGCTGCGGTGCCAGCTGGGTGGCCCCCTCGCCAAGGGTGCCGGGACTGAGCGGCTGATCCCGCAGCACCTCCAGCCGGCTGCGTGGCTCCTCCAGGTCCTGCAGCGGACAGCCCCAAGCCAGCAGCTCCTCTCGCGGGGCGCACCGCCGCAACTCGGACTGTCCGGAGGCCGTGAAATTCTGGGCCACGGGAGAGGTGTATCGGGACCCCAGCCCACGCAACCCCTCAGTCCCTTCCCAGAACCTCCTTGCCAAGCTGGCCACCCAGAGTGCTGTCCCTTCCGCTCAGTCAGCCCCCGGCCCCTCGGACCGTTCCCCAACACTACCCTTGAACGCTTGCCCTTGCTCCCTTGTCAGAGGCCACTTCCTAGGGCAGCCCTCCTCTCTTCCCTTATCTCCACTCCGGCTTCCTCGGCCACCCATCCTTCCCCGCCCTCCCAGGGCCGCGTATTTCCTGTTCTGCTCTCGTGGGCCGCACTACCACAAAAGACGGTGCAACGTCCCCCTTGCGTGCTCAGCCCGAAATGGAAAATAGGTCAGGCTAAGACGCACAGTTTCTGGAAAGGAGGAGGACAGGGTTGGAGATGGCATGCTGCCTGCCCCTGGTGTGTCTGGTGCTCCTGCACCGACTGGGACGCCGCAAGGGAAGGAAATGGCCAGGTAGCTTCTCAGGTGCCAGCCCCTGCTCTGAGGATTGCAGGGGACAAACACAAATCCCAGTTGCTCTTCCCCGCCACCGCCTGGTACCTCTACCTCTCTGCCTCCCACAGACTGAGCCAGCGCCTACCCTTCCTGTTCTCCCGGATACACTGCGGCCTTTCTCCCCGGGGTCCCCTCAGCATCGGTAGCTGTGACTCAGGGCTGGAGGAATGGCTCAGTGGTTACAGCGTTTGCCAAGCAAGCACTAAGTACCCGAGTTCAATTCCCCAGCTCCACATAAACTGGTGGTGGTGGCGCACGCCTGTAATCCAGCACTAGGGAGGCTGAGAGAGGAGGACTGTGATGAATCCAAGGCCAGCCTGGGCTCCATAGTGAGTTCAGGATCAGCCTGGGCTACAGAGGGAGATGCTGTCTCAGGAAAAAAAAAAAAAAAAAAAAAAAAGCTATGACTCCCCAGAGTCTGCCCTCATCTCTTACCTGATTTAACTCCCTAGCTTCCTGGAGAGAGATGGGTGGTTTTGCCCTCACTGCCAGCTCAATATCTATCCCCCTCATTCCCTCATTCCTCTGCTGTGAGCTCTGCCTCTTTAAGGCATGAGCAAAGAACAGCCTTGGTTGACCAGCCAGGAAGACACTGTTCCCCAGTATCCACCTTTGCCATTTAGGAGGCTCCAGTCTCCTCACCCTCTCCACCACTCCACCACAAGCACACGGGCCTGCAGGAGCTTCCCTGCATTCTGCCAGTGTCTGCACATCCAGCAACATCAAAACCCCAACCAGAATCAGAAACCAATCATGCTTCCTGTTACGGACTATACTCCTCCCCAAGACTCCTGTGTAAGAGCCCTAACCTCAAAGTGGTAGTGTTTGAAGATGGCTCTGTCGGGAAATAATTAGATTGGTCTTGAACTCACTATGTAGCCCAGGCTAGCCTTGGTTGGACTCACAGCAATCCTCCTGCCTCAGCCTACCGAGTGCTGGGATTACAGGCATGTGCCACCGCACCCAGCTTATGTGGTGCTGGGGAATCAAACTCAGGGCCTTACATTTGCAAGGCAAGTGCTTTAACACTGCTATTCCTCCAGCTCTGGTAATTAGATTTAGATACAGTCATGAGGGTGAGACCCCCGTGTTGGGATTTGTGCACCCCTATAAGCAGAAACACCAGGGAGCCGGTTTCCTCTCTCTCTCTCCACCACCTGAGGACACAGCAAGGAGCTGGTCAGTCTGCAAGCAAGGCAGAGAGCCCTCACTGGGGAAGCAAGTCTGCCAGCACTTTGATCTTCAAGTTTTCAGTCTCCAAAATTTTAAGAAATAAATTCCCACTGCTCAAGTCACCTGTCCATGGCATTTCGTTTCAGCAGCCTGAACAGACCAGTGCATTTCTCACATGTGTATATACATGGCAAGCCCTTCTGCCTACATACAAGCATGGATTCCCACAAGTGTGGGCTCCTCTGAAATCAAGCACGCAAGTCCTTCCTAGGTACTCAGATAGAGACAAACACAGGAAACGTGGTCACGTGACCACACATTCACATAATCACATGTAAGAGACCTGCATGTATAAACTCAGCTACACAGAATGTACCCAGAAAAAGCCACATAGCCACATACATGTATCCAGGCTACACACACACACACATGCACATGCACAGAGCTCAAAGGCCCCTCTTTACCAGTTGTTTGCACCAGGCACAGCTGGGGTGTGAGAGAATACACTTCTGGCAGGAGGGGGCTGGCTGGCAGGGTCCAGGTTGGGGCAGGTCAGGATCCCCCCGTGCTATGGCCTCCCCTGAGGATGAGATCTTGGCATCCGGCCCATTCTCACCGCTGTTCACAGCCAGCAGGAACGCAAGAACCATCAGCAAAAACACCATGGCCTGTAATGGAATACAAAGGGAAACACAAGGAGGGCTGGGAGCAAAGCTCAGTGGTTAGAGCACTTGACTACAAGAACAAGGCCCTGGGCTCAACCCCTCTCCGCCGCATAAAAATTAGCTGAGGGCTGGAGGAACAGCAGAGGTTAGAGTGCTTGCCTAGCAAGTGCAAGGCACTGAGTTTGAATCCCCAGCACCACATAAGCCGGGTGTGGTGTTGCACACCTATAATCACAGCCTTCAAGAAGCTGAAGCAGGAGGATTGCCATGAGTTCGAGGACAACCTGTGCTACAGATTGAGACTGTCTCAAAACAAAAAAAGTAAAGGGAAAAAAGTAGGGGAGCAGAGCACAGGGGTCTTCAGTGAGGACCTTTGAGCTCTCTGTCCTCTAAACGTAGCTTGTGGTCACTACTTTCAAAACTGTCTCTTGGGACTAAGGGAGTAGCACAGCAGTTAGAATGCTTGCCTAGCAAGGACAAGGCCCTGGGTTCGATTCCCCAGCACCACATAAGCTGGATGTGGTGGTGCATGCCTGTAATCCTAGCACTGGGAGGCTGAGACAGGAGGATTACTGTGAGTTCAAAGCCAACCTGGGCTCCATTGTGAGTTGGTGACCAATTTGGATTACAAAGCAAGGCCTTGCCTCAAAAATCTCTCTCCCAATTCTTTATCCCTCCTCACAGTTTCCCACTCCTCTGTAGATTCAATAGCTTCTTCAAAATGGCAAGAATGGAGCTGGAGGAACGGCACAGCGGTTAAAGTGCTTGCCTAGCAAGCACAGGGCTCTCAGTTCAATTCCTGAGTGCCACATAAAGCCCCACATGAAGCTAGGCATGGTGGCACATACCTGTAATCTGCATTTTTTCCCCTGCACCACATAAGCATGGTGGTGCACGCCTATAATCCCAGCACTCAGGAAGCTGAGGCGGGAGGATTGCTGTGAGGCCAAGGCCAGCCTCGGCTCCAAAGTAAGTTCCAGACCAACCTGGGTTACAGAGCAAGACCGTGTCTCAAAATAAAATAAAATAACAACAAGAAGAAGTAGATACTAGGCCAGGGTTGGGGTCTCAGGAGACCTGCCCTTCATGTGTGCGGTCTTTATGTGGCCCGGGAGAACAAAGTGGCCCAAGAAAGGGTCTGGTGATTGAGCCTGGAGGTGCAAGAGGCTAAATCCAGGTCTCCCCACCAGACTCTAAGTGATAGCAGAAACAACCACACCGAGAACACACCAGACTCTGTCCTGCCTTGATCACTCATTGGCTGTGTGGCACATCAGGCTCTCTCTGGGCTTTCGTCTCCACATCTGTAATGTTAGGGAGTTGAATAAATAATTTTGCAGCCCTCCCAGCTTACTTGGTCTTGGATTCTAAATAAGAAAAATGAAAAGCCAAGCCAGTGCTAGGAGTTCTGGTGCATGCTTGTAATCCCAGCATCCAAAGAGGTAGAGGCAGGAGGATTGCAAATTCGAGCCCAGCATTGGTGATTTAATGATTTAGCAAGGGCTTCTCTCTCTCTCTTCTCTCTTTCTCTCTCTCTCTCTCTCTCTCTCTCTCTCTCTCTCTCTCTCTCTCTCTCTCTCGTTTAGTGATGCTGAGGAGGATGGACTTTCTCACTGTGTTATATCCCTAGTCCATTTTTTAGTTTTTTTTTTTTTTTTTGAGACAGGGTTTTCACTCTGTAGTCCAAACTGATCTTGAACTCACTAAGTAGCCCAGGCTGGCCTTGGACTCATGGCAGTGCTTCTGCCTCAGCCTCCCAAATGCTAGGATTATGTGACACTAGGGAATCAACCCAGGCCTTGCGCTTGCCAAACAAGGGCTCTAACCACTAAGCTATTCCTTTAGCCCTAGTTTTAATTTTGAAACAAGGAGGATCTTGCTAAACTGCTAAGGGCTAAAATATGTAATCCTCCTACTTCAGCCTCCCGTCATGAAGGGATTACAGGCCTTTGCAACCAGGCCCAGCTGGAAAAAAAAATATTTTTTTCTTTTGAGACAGGGTCTCCCTCTCTAGCCCAGGCTGGTCATGAACTCGTTCTGTAGCCAACGCTGGCCTCAAATACACAGTTCTCAGCCTCCTGAGTGCTGGGATACAGTATATACCACCAGACTACTTTATGTAGTACTGGGGAACCAAACTCAGGGCCCTGAGCTTGCTAGGCAATGCTTTAACTGCTGAGCTATTCCTCCAGACCTGAAAAAACAATTACTTAAATGATACAAATAAGAAAAGAGGATCCATGAGTAAGAATGCAAAGAAAAAAGACTGGAAAGCTGAGGCTGGTGGTGCAAGAAATGCCAGCACTCTGGGAGGCTGAGGTAGGAAGATCACAAGTTCAAATCCAGACTAGATAATATAGTGAGACACTGTCTCAAAATCAGAAATAACAATAGGCTGGGGAAATGGCTCAGTGTGAAGGCCCTAGGCTTACACCCAGTATCAAAGAAAAAAATGATTGGAGAAGATGAGGGATTGTGTGAGAAGGAGCAGTAGCTCTGTTCGTCTGACATGGTAGAAAAAAAGAACAAAGATGAAATCACAAGAACTTTCTTTTCTTTGGGGGAGGGGGTAGTACAGTTCTTGAAGTACTGAAGATTGAATCCAGGGCCTCTGCACTGAGTTGCATTCCCAGCTCATTTTATTTTGAGACAGCTTCTCTATAAATTACTAAATTGCCCAGGCTTGGATTGAACTTCTAAAGGGTCTCACTTTGTAGTCCCAGCTAGTACTGAACTCACTATGTAGCCCAGGTTGGCCTTGAACTCACAGTAATCCTTTCTGCCTCAGCCTCCTACACTTTGGAATTACAGAAATCTACCACTATGCCCTGCTAATTTTTTAATGTGGTGCTGGGGGATCAAACCCAGGGCCTTGATCACTCTAAGCAAGGACTCTAACCACTGAGTAAACCGTGGGTTAGAATTTGTGATCCTCCTGCTGCGTGCTCCCCATGGTGCTGGGATTACAGGCCTACACCGCCATGTCCAGCAAAGAAGTCCAGGATAAGAAATGAAGGAAGGAAGGAAAGAAGGAAAGAAGGAAGGAAGGAAGGAAAGAGACAGGGCTATTTTAAAATAAAATATAAGAAGAAATCTTATTTATTTATTTATTTGAGATGGGGTCTTGCGCTGTAGTCTTTTCTGAACTCACTGTGGAGCACAAGCTGATCTGGAACTCAAGGCAATCCTCCTGCCTCAGTCTCCCGTGTGCTGTGATTCTAGGCATGCACCACCACACCTAGTTTATATGTGCTGGAGAATTGAACCCAGGGCCTTGAGCTTGCTACATAAATGCTTTAACCCCTGAGCTATTCCTCCAGGCCCAAGAATAAATCCTTGTGGTCTTGCATTTAGCAGTGGATCCTTCTTTAGCTATAACACCAAAACACAGATAACAACAAAAAAGTTGATAAACTGTACTTCAACAAAATTTAAAATTTAGTGGGGCTGGAGGCATAAATCAAGGATTAAACTTCTTGGCTAGCATGCACAAAGCTCTCTGTTTGATTCCCTAGCGCTATGTAAAAATTAACTGGGCATGGGGGGGGGGGGGCATGCCTATAATCTCAGCACCTGACAAGCTGAGGCAGAAGGACTGCTGTGAGTTAAAGGTCAGCTTCAGCTATGTAGTGAGTTCAGAACCAGTCTTAACTACAGAGCGAGACCTATCTGAAAAAACAAAAACAAGGGCTGAAGGAATAATAGCACAGCAGTTAAAGCACTTGCTTAGCAACCGCTAAGCCCTGGATGCAATTCCACAGCACCACAGAGGCTGGGCATCGTAGCTCATATCTATTTCAAAATAAAATAAAATAAATTGTTAAAAAAATTGGGGGGGGGGATGCTGGAGGAATGGCTCAGTGGTTAAAGCGCTTGCCTAGCAAGTGCTAAGTCAAGCATTAAGTACCCACCCAAGTTCAATTCCCCAGCACCACATAAACTGGGTGTGGTGGTGCACCCCTATAGTCCCAGCATTGGGGAGGCTGAGACAGGAGGATTGCTTAGTGAGTTTAAGACCAGCCTGGCTACAGAGCAAGACCTTGTCTCAAAAATAAATAAATAAATAAATAAATAAATTTTATGCTGGTCTTGAAGGCACAAGGCTATCATACTCACACTTAGGGAGACTGAGGCAGAGGAATCACAGTTCAAGTCCAGCCTGGGCAATTTAGCCACTTAACAAGACCCTGTCTCAGAAAAAAAGGATTGGGAATGAAGTTCAGTGTGAAGGTCCTCTGTTCAACTGCCAAAAAATTTATATATATAAAGTATAGTGCACGAGTAATCCAAGTACTCAAGAGGCTGAGGCAAGAGGATTGCTGTGAATTCGATGCCAACCAAAGAGCTACATCGTCAATTTGAGGCCTATCTGGTCTATATAGCAAGACCCTGTCTCCAGAATTTTTCTTCTGTCTCCAGAATTTTAAAAGAAAAACACAATGAAATATTATGTGGCCGTAAAAAGCAAAGAAGTACTGATGTAGACTACCACATGGGTTGATGTTGAAAACACTACATCAAGTGAATGCGATGAAAACTCACATATCCTACTTTATGAAATATCGAAACTCAGCCCTTCCAACACCAACCAGCTCCAGCTGACTCTGGTCTTAGGAGGCCCATCTTCCCAACCACCAAAGAATACATTAAACAGAAAGAAACCTTGGGGAACTGGAAGAATAGCTTAATGGTTAGAGCGCTTACAAATGCCAAGTTCCAGAATTTGACTCCTCAGCACCACATAAGCTGGGCAGAGTGGCGCACACCTGTAATCCTAGCACTTGGGAAGCTGAGGCAAGAGGATTGTTGTGTGTCTGAGGCCAGCCTGGACAACAGAGTGAGACCTTGTCTCAAAAAAACCCCTGAGTAATCAATTCACAAGTTCAAAGAGTAGAAATCCAAAGTAGGAAAATCCGTAGAGGACAGAGTTAGACTAGTCCTTGGACACACTAGCTAGCAACTAGTAGACTAGTTGCTATCAGGACTCAAGGAAGGGGAACAGCTGACCACTTAATGAAGGGCAGTTTATTTGGGGGGGGGTTAAAAAAGTGATGATTGTGATCATATGTTTAAAATAGAGGCTAGTGCTCAGTTCAACAGCACATTCACTAAAAAAATGGTACAGAGAAGATTAGCATGACCCCTGTGCAAGAATGACATGCAAATTTGTGAAGCATTCCATATTTTTTAAAAAATAGAGGCTGGAGGAATAACACAGTGGTTAGAGCACTTGGCCTAGCAAGTGCATAGCTCTGAGCTTTGTCTCCCCAGTATTGCATAAATTGGGCAAGGTGGCACATGCCTGTAGTCCCAGCGCTCGGGAGGCTGAGACAGGAGGATGGCTGTGTGTCCAAGGCCAGCCTGGGCTCCATAGTGAGTTCAGGACCAGCCTGGGCTACAGAGTGAGAACCTGTCTCAAAAGAAAAAAAAGGTGGGTCAGGGGAAAAAAAAGAAAAAAAAAGTTAAAAACTGGATGTGCTAGTGCACACCTGTAATCCCAGTATTCTGGGAGGATGAAGCAGGAGGATTGCAAATTTGAGGCCAGCCTGAGCAACTTAGTGATTTAGCAAGACTCTGTCTCAAAATAAAAATTTAAAATTAGGCTAGATATGTAGATATGCAGTTCAGTGTGAAGGCCCTGCGCTTGATCCCCAATAGCTCAAAAAAAAGTAAGAAATTGTAAACCCTATACTCCACATTCCCATTTTCCTACCTACCCTATTTTATTATGTATGTTTCCTGTACTCTCTCTAGAGATTGTTTCATATATGCAAGTGAATGGGAACATTTGTGCTTTTCAAATGATCAGAATTCTACAAATGGTAAAATACACCAGAATTTTACACTTCATTTTTTTTTTTTACTATTTTTCTTTGAGATTTTTCTAGCTGAGAATGACTTCCTTATTTGTTCCTACAGCCTACAGATTTGCAGGGCCAGTCATACCCCAGTCCCTTATTGGTTGGTATTTATCTTTGTGGTTACTAGCAATCAAGCCCACAGCCCTCACGCTGAGCTAGATCCCTAGCCCTTTATTATCTTGGTTGATTGATTGAGGCTGGGGATGGAAACCGGGCCTTTGCCCCATGCTAAATCCCACCAATAGTTTGGCTTTGATTTTGAGAAGGGTGTCACTAAGTGCATCACCCAGGTTAAGTTTTCATTTGTGATCCTCCTGCCTCAGCCTCCCAGAATGCTAGAGCATAGGTCTGCATCACTGATTTCATCACTGTTAAACAATTAAATTTTGGGGGGTGCGGGCGTACAGCTCAGTGGTTACGTGCCTTGCATGTGTGAAGCCCTGGTTTCCTCCCCAGCATCCAAAAACCTGAATTAATTAATTAATTAGAGTGAGGGAATAGCTGAGTGGTTAAGGTACTTGCCTAGTATGCTCAGCGCCCTGGATTGGATGTCCCAGCACTACATAAAAATTATCTGTGAACTGGGAGTGATGGTGCCTGCTTGTAATTCCACATTGGGAGGCAGAGGCGGGAGGATTGCCATGAGTTCAAGGCCAGCCTGGACTTCAGAGATCCCTATCTAAAAAGCAAAAAATGAATTAAATAAATTGTTTCTAATTATTCCCTATTTCAAATAATACTACAAAAGAAAGTCATATATTTGCCATTTCATGTATGTGCAGGTGAATCTGTAGGATAAATCTCCGAAGAGGACGTACCAGGCCCACAGGTAGGTGTGCAGTACCAACATATGCTCCCTGGGGATCACACCAGCTCACATGCCGCCAGTGGCACATGGGAAAGGGTGACTCACACGTCATGAAAACTACATCCTCCCCAACATGGGGCCCAGACTCAGGTCCTGATGCTCCACCGGGAGTGGGAGGGGTGGAGTGCCAAGTGGTTAAATACCCCCACCCTGCGCCCCTACCCCATGACCTCAAGCTGTAATGGACCGCCCCTTGGAGAGAGCCTAGCAGGGCTCATCCTCAGTGTAACTTGCTATGGTCAGGGAAGCTAGAGGCACAAAGCCTAATTTTGACTCATCTCCCAGGTGGGGCCTCCACTGCCACACTGGCCCCCCGGTAGAGCAAACCTAGAGACCTCATGCTCTGTCACCTCCCCTAAAGGGGTCCTGGCCATCCGCTCCTTTCAGTTCTTCCCCATCTCCCTTTTTGGGGGACTCAGGCAACCTGCCCCTTCCCCTCTTCTCCTTCAGTCCCCTTCCTATTGAAATTTTTGATTAAATCTCTGTGGCTTTGTTCTCCTCTACTTCTGCAGAGTTCTTTGTTTTACTTCCTTTTCTTCTCTGATCCTAACTATAGAACGGCAGAATCTTCTACTCCAACCCTCTCCTTTGCAAAAAAAGAAAGTCCCCGAGTGGTTAGCTGAGGTCACACCCATACTGAACAGGAAGCAGAGCGCAGATTGAGACAAGTCAGGCCTCTTTCTCTGCTGGCCACCCTTCCAGCCCCAGCACGGTCCCCATCACAAGATGTTTTCTAGCTGGACCCGGCTGTGCACCTGTAATTCCAGGCTGAGGCAGGAAAATCACAAGTTCAAGCCCAGCCTGCGCAATTTCGCAACTTAGCAAGACCCTGTCTCAAACACTAAAAAGGGGCTGGGGTTGTAGCGCAGAGTGAAAGCTCTGTATTCAATCAGTACAAAGGGGTGCGGGGGACGAGTTATTTTCTCCCCACTCACCTCAGGTGCTCTAAGTAATCACACTTCTCTTTTCTTGGGGGTCTTCACGCTTCCCTTCTCTCCCTGGAATCAAACGCTTGTCCTACTTTCCTGGACTCAGTTCTGACTTCATTTCATATCCCGTTTTTCCCTGCTGGGATATGTGTTTTGTTTTCTTTTTACTTTTGTGAATAGAGCAAATTTTTCTTCTGGTGCTGGGCATGGAACTCGGGACATCAAGCATATTAGACCAGTGTTCTACCCCTGAGCTACACCCCCAGCCCATGTGTTGATACTTTTATTACAATTAGCGCAATGATGCTTTGACAGCACTAACTCTATTTTTTGAGCTTTCTCCAGTGACATAAGATGTACGCAAGTCCTGTGGCTGGCTGGCAATGAACTGGCTGGCCTGTAATTACGCTGATCACAGTGTGCCAATGTAAATTAGGGAGCGGTATCCAGGACCTTGCCCGTCAAAAATTGACAAGCTGATCTAATACATCTTTTCGATATATATATATAGTTTTGAAATAAGGTCTTGCTCGATAGTCCAGGCTAATCCCAAACTCGTTATGTAGCCCAGCCTAGCCTCAAATGGATAGCAATCCTTCTGCTTCAGCCTCTCAAGAACTGGGTTTACAGGTGTGCACCACCACTCCCAGCATATGTGGTGGTGCTGCAGCATCCAGCCCATGGCCTTGAACTTGTTAGGTAAGCACTTTAACCGCTGAGCTATGTTCCCAGCCCCAGCAAATCTTTATGTGGTACTAAGGAATTGAGCCCAGTGCCTTGGATTCAATTGGGCAAGCTCACCAACTATGCCCCCAGCCCTTGGAACTATAAATAGTAATGTCTACTGTTTGAGACACACCCCTTTGTGACGCCACTCTTTGTAAGTATTCACTTCAAAAAGGCGGTGACTGCTGGAGGTTCTGCCTGAGAATAGATCATTGTAGGCAACTAGATGGCTTCCAGGCAGTAAGAGTACAGCTGGATCCTTTGGACAATTTCTCCCATGGACACGACATTTTTTGTTTGTTTCTAATGCTGTGCTGCGGGGGCTGAGGGCATAGCTCAGCAGTTACAGCACTTGCCTAGTAAGTGCCAGACCCTGGGCTCAATTCCCCATCACCACATAAATTGAGCATGGTGGCACAGACCTGTAATTCCAGCACTCAAGAGGCTGAGTCAGAGGATTGCTATGAGTTCGAGGCCAGCCTGGACAACAGGGCAAGATTCTGTCTCAAACAAAACAAGTAACACTGTGCTGAAGTAATTTTTGTTCTTTTTTTCTTTCTTTCTTTCTTTCTTTTCTTTTTTCTTTCTTTCTTTCTTTCTTTTTTTTTTTTTTTTTGAGACAAGAGTCTCACTCTGTAGTCCAGGCTGGTCCTGAATTTACTATGGAATTGAGACTGACCTCAAAGTAATGGCAATACTTCTGCCTCAGCCTCCCAAATGTGGGGATTACAGGCGTGCACAACCACTCTCAGTTTATGTGGTACTGGGAAATCTAACCCAGGGTCTTGAGCTCGCTAGGTAGGGGCTTTAACTGCTGAGCTATCCCTTCACCATCCCTCCTTTTTAATTTTTTTTTGGCACTGGGGCCTATTTTTATTTTTGATTCTGAGACAGGTCTTACTAGACTGTTAACTTGCCCAGGCTGGGCTTGAACTTTCAATCCTTCTACCACTGCCCCTCAAAGAACTGGGTTTATAGGCCTGTGCTACCAGACCCAGCTTGTAGTAATTCTCTCTCTCTCTCTCTCTCTCTCTCTCTCTTTTTGGTTATGGTACTGGGGATCAAGCCCACACCTTTCGCACTGAGCTACATCCCTACACCTTCTTTTTTTTTCAGAGTTTCACTCTGTGGTCTAGGTTGGTCTTGAACTCACTATGTAGCCCAGAACCCAGACTGACTTAGAACTCACAGCAATTCTGCATTAGCCTCCCAACTGCTAAGTTTAGTCATACACCACCACACCTGGCTCCCCGCACATTTTTATTTTTGGTTTCTCCCTTAGTTGTTAAGTTGCCCAGGAAGGACTCAAATTTGCAATCCTCCTGCCTCAGCCTCCTAGAGTGCTGGGATCTTAGGCTTGTTCTACCAGACAGAGCTTAAGGTAATTTTTTATATTTACTCTTGCATCTGTGTGTGTGTGTGTGTGTGTGTGTGTGTGTGTGTGTGCACGCGTGTGTGGGTGTGCGCGCGTGCGCACGCATGTGCGGGTGTGTAATCATATATATATATATATATATATATATATATATATATATATATATATATATATATATATATATACAGGGTCTCGTTCTGTAGCCCAGGCTGGTCCTGAACTCACTGTGTGGCCCAGGCTGACCTTGGACTCATGACAAAGGCAAGTAAGTGCTTTAACTGCTGTGCCATTCCTCCAGCCCTATATATACATTTTTTGAAAGTTAAGCAAGTGAAGTTTATTGTGAGAGAGATGTGGCCCATACAAGGCCAGGCCACCACCAGAGTACAGATGACCACTTTGGCCTGGCCTATATTTTCACATCTTCTGTTTGCTCATTTGTGTTTATCCTGCTTTTGTGGATATTGTAATAAACTGACCCACTCAGAAACTCTTTTTCTTCACTTGGCTCATCACTTGATTAAAGGTGAAAACACCTGCTCCTTTGGAGGAACTATAACCCTTAAAGTGAAATTGTCACGAGGTGTTGAGGAACTAGGCCACCCTGGCTGTTGCAGTGTGACCCCCTTACCAAGAGAAAAGCAGAGCCTCTGCCCCTCCACCCCTTAGCCAAGCAGAACCCCTTCAGCTGCCCACTTAGAGTAACAAGAGAGGAACAGAACTGAGCTGCTGGGCCACAGTCTCCCAGGAAACCGGATTTCATTAGGCAAGCTCAGAGTCATTAAGCTGGGTGGGTCAAGATGTCCCCAGATAAGGAGCTCATTCCCAGATCAGGTACTTCTTCCCAGATAAAAGAACTCAACAGTTTAAGAAAAAAAAAAAAACATACCTTGGGACTACAGGAATAGCGCAGCAAGCAGTTAAAGTGCTTGTCTAGCAGGCAAAAGGCTCTGAGTTCATTCCCCAGCACCATATAACCTAGGCATGATAGCGCACGCCTGTAATTCCAGCACACTGGAAGCTGAAGCCAGAGTATTGCCATGAATCTAAGGCTAGCCTGAATTAAATAGCGAGCTCAGAATCAGTCTGGGCTGCAGAATGAGATTCTGTCTCAAAAACAAGTAAACAAACAAACAAAAAAAAAAAACTACACAAAGCAAGAACAGGGGATCTTAGAAATGCAAAGTTCAGAGCCTCCCTCCCCAACCCCCACCCCTCTCTCTCTGAGACAGTCTTGCTCTGTAGTCCAGGCTGGTCCTGAACTCACTATGTGGCCCAGGCTGGCCTCAAACTCACAGCAACCATCCTGTCTCAATCTCCGCAGTGCTGGGATTACAGGCGTGCACCACCACATTCAGTTTATGTGGTACTAGGGAATCGAAGTCAGAGCCTTGAGCTTTCTAGACAAATGCTTTAACTGCTGAGCTATTCCTCCAGCCCCAGAGACTTTCCCAAGACCAGACATGACCCAGGACCCCAAATGTCCAGGTAAGAGCCATCTTCCCAAGAGAAGAAGGGAACCAGGTGGCCTGGCCTTCAAAGGAGAAGAGGCAGGAGGGCCAGTGCCCCGTACTCACAGGTGTATGCAGAGCAACAGCGGCCCAGATAAAGAGCTCCTCTCAGGGAAGCGGCAGCCTTTGTGCACAGATTAGGAGGTTGCAGCAGAGGAAGTGACACACCCTGGGGTGGGGGAAGGGACACACCCTTGAAGGTGGCAGATGTGGAAGGTGGGGCAGGGAGGGGAGCGGGTGGGCCGAAGAGTGGAGGGATGCTTCGGGGGATCTGAAAGAAGGCAGTTCACCTCTTGAGCCCAAATCTGGTGCTGGAGTACCATCCAAGTCAATGGTCAGGACAATCTCATCAGATAGGCGTCAGTCTCCCTGCCCTGTCCCAGTATGGATGTATGGATGCCGTACTGGATGCCAAGGCTGGGGCTTCGAGGGGAGGAGGGAAGGGCTTGGCCTGCGCAGGTCTCGCAGCTAGTGAGTGGCTGCCCTGGGATTTATGTGTAGATCTGCCTTTCTCTGAAATCGACAATTTCCCACTTCGTGGTAGAAGCAGTAGGGAGGCAGTGGGTAGTGAAGAGAAAGTTAAAGCTCATTTTGAAAACTGGGCCACTGGCTGTATCCTTGTGTGCTTAACAACATAGGGTCCGCAGCCGAAATGCCCATGTTCAAATCCCAGCTCTCCTGTACCAGCACAGCCCTTAGCCAAGTTCCTTTCTGCTGCTCCCTGTGGCTGCTTTCTCATCTGACAAGTGGGACTCTCGGGACTGCGACGAGAATTCAGAGACGGGGTGAGTGTCGCTTGTTACAAATACACCTGGCACCCACCGGAAGGAGAAGTGATGGCAGTAAGAAGGCCAGGGGAAACCTGAGGTCCAAACTGACAAGTTGAGAGAGAGGCACAGGGCCAGGTTTGAGGAAGCCTGGGAAAGGGTAGAGACAGGCCTCGGAGTCACAGAGGGCCGGAGCAGCAGCTGGGGCTGCGGCGGATAAAGCCTGCAGGGACATCGGGCTGTGAAGCATGAGTGGGATTTGCTGCAGGCCCACACATGCCCAGGGACCAGGGACCAGGGTACAAGGCTGCGTCGGGTCTGCGGAGCTTTCTCCTACCAGGTGCGCTCCTGGGGGCTGGGACTGCTCTGGATCCTGGCTGTAGCCACAGCACACGGCGAAGTGTCAGCTCACCACAGCTAACACAACAGGCCCCATGCAAGTCAGAGGAAATCAGCAAGATTCCCAAGTCAGATGGATCCCAGAAGGCTAGCAGCTGGGAAGAGGGTCTCCTTCTCTGGTGGGTTCCAGTTCGCCCTGGCTGTGGGACATCAGGACCTTCTGTCCTTCCCCTTCAACCAGGGGTTACCATGGCAATGACCCTCCCTCCTCACAGGCCCTGTGGTTTCCTCTGAATCTTCTTTCAGTTTCTTCTTCTGCTTTCCCCCATTCTTTTCTTCTCCCCTATAGCCATACCCTCATCCTGTTTCCCGTATGTACAGGTGTGAGCACTGAAGAAAACCAGGGACAAGGCGGGCAGAGCAGGTCCCAGGGAAGACGTGGGCAGCGTAGTTGCAAGCAGGGGGAGTCAGAGGACAAGAAGAAGCAAGGAGAGGACACAGTGGTGGAGGCCACAGGCCTTGGAAAAGGCCTTACAGAGGTGAGGGAGGCCAGGAGAGGCGGCAGGAGGAGGGGTGACAGTGGGACCCTGGGACACAGTGCAGATTGTGAAGGTAAGCTTGGGGGAGGGAGTCATGGGATGAGGAGGGTCAGCTCACTGCGTGAGAGAGGGATCACTGGGGTGGGGAGAGCTCACTGGGCATGGGGAGAGCTGTCTGGGAAGGGGAGAGCTCACTGGGGGGCTGGTATCAAACAGAAACAGTATCACTTAGACATATCTGTACTTCCTATCTTTTGAGGCCAAGGACACCGTGCAAACCACATGAAATTCCAGTAACCTCTCCCCAGAAAAAGGCAGATAGGCACATACACCTAATGTGAGGCCCTCAGGACCCCAAGTAAGCATGTCCCTGGTGACTGTGACGGGGGTGGGGGGGCATTCACAGCAAGCCCTTGGGCCCCTCCCTTCCCTTCTCTCCCCCATCCAGCATCCTTTGTCCTATTTCCTTTGCTCTAAGAAAGCTGCACAGTGTGACAGATTAGCTCCAGGCTCCCTCTGTAGGTCAGCAGACTACTTCCCCTACCACATCCTTGCTGTGCCTACGGGGAGCCACAAGGCATGAGTTTCCATCACTTTATTTTGCAAAAATAGAAAACTCAGCAATATGCAGACTGCGATACAGCGGGAATGAAGGGGAGATGTAAACAGAGGGGAGAGGACAGCACCCTGACCCCCCAGAGAAAAAGGGGAGCCAATGGGAATCAGGAATCATATTTGGCAGCTAAATACAAACTGGGGATTAGAGGAAAGAGGGAGGGTCACAGAGGCCCTGGGCTCCCCGTCCCAGGACCCCTGGAGAAAGGGGTCATTCCAGGGTGTAAACAAAAGCTAATAAATAAATAGACGGCTTCCTCGGGACAGGTAAGGTCAGCTAAGCAGCATCTTCCCTCCCTGCCATGCTGCTCTGAGGGTCAGAGGTGGAAGGCACTAGGAGAGGGATCTCTGGCTCCTCGGTAGTGTAGCAGGGGCCCTGCCTGGTGGCCAAGATGGAGGCCAGGAGGAGCCCAAGGCACTTGACAGGGCTGAGGGAGGGGCCTGTGATGAAGGGCGTGGGTAAACACTGCACCCCAGCGGAGAAGTGCAGAATGAACCTGCACCTGTCCCTTTCACCATCAAGTGTCATTCAGGAAATGCAGGGCCCAGTCTGCCCCCACCCTGGCCTGGCATGAGTACGGGCACAAGGGGCAGCATGCACCGGCAGGTACTTCACACAGCATTAGGCACCAAGGGCAGGGGCAAGAGGATGGGCTCAGCCCTCCTGGGAACCCCCCCCCCCCTTTGGTCTCTAGTGTTCCCATTTACTCCCAGAGGCCCAAGCACCTGGCACAGGAAAGGGCTAGGGGACAACAAGGTCTTCTTCCTACCAAGGGGGCCTAGGTCTCTGGTATCTGAGGGGCAGTGCTGAGATTTTATGGTCCAGACCCAGGCTCATACCTCCACCCTCTCCCCTGGTGGGAGCAGGGCAGGCTCCCAGGACCAGAGAGGGAGCCAGTTAGAGCAGGAAGGGGGCGAACTCAGAGGTACCCCTGGAAACTTTGGCAAAACAAAGAGCTCATTGGGAGGGTGGGGAGAGGGCAGAGCAGGTCCTCCCCCAGTCACTGGCGGTGTCTGGGAGATGGTCAGTCTGCTGCCTGGAGCCCAACCCCACAGCGGGGGAGGTCAGGGGTCCTGGTCAGGCTGGGGACTTCGCCCCCCTCTGCCCTGGCCCCGGGGAGCCTCGTCCTTGTTGGAGGCCTTGGGGTGGGAACCAGGCTGCGAGGAGTCATCCTCGAACATTTCAGGGTTCTCCAGCATCTCTCGGATCAGCGGAGGCATGGGGCCTGGAATCTCCATCTTCAGCGTGATGGCCCTTTCTGCACCTAAAACGAAGGGGCAAAAGGCTCAGAGGGGCAGAATCGCATGGTCCCCTGGGACAACTCTCTAACCTTTCTTTTTTTTGTACTACTGGAGATTGAACCCAGTGCCTTCACACTGAGCTATATCCCCAGCCCATTTTTTATTTCTACTTTGCGACAAGGTTCTCACTAAGTTATTAAGTTGCCTAGGCTTGACTCCAATTTGCAATCCTCCTGCCTCAGCCTCCCAAAGTACTAGGATTACAGGCCTGCACCAGACCTGGCCCCTAACCTTTTTAACTAGCCTGTGATTCCTCTGCATTCCCAGCACAGGCCTACTGTCCCAGCTCCCCTTCCTGGGACCTCTGCCTAGTCTCTGCCAAGCCTGCTGCCCATCTGTCAGGCTTGCTTCTCGGAGATTACATCTTACACAACTTGTAACCCTACTGTGCTCTAATGTCCAGAGGTCCAGTTGTTCCTAGGCTGTTTTCTGTTAGTGGTGGTGGGAGGTTTTTTTGGGGGGGTGGGCAGGGAGACCTTTGGGGTTTTGGTGGTTGTGTGTGTGTGTGTGTGTTGTTATGTTTTGTTTTTTTTTGAGACAGGGTCTCATTCTGCGGCCCAGGCAGCTGGTCCTGAGCTCACTATGGAGCCCAGGCTGGCCTTGGACTCATAGCAATACTCCTACCTCACTTTCAAGTGCTGAGTTTGTGTGGTGCTAGGGAATTGAACTCAGCCTTGCACTTGCTATGCAAGCACTTTAACTGCTGTGCCATTCCTCTGGCACTCTGTGTGTGCGTGTGTGTGTGTGTGTGTGTGTGTGTGTGTGTGTGTGTGTGTGTGCGTGTGTGCGTGTGTGTGTGCGTGCGCACGCGTGCGTGCGCGCCCATGCACACACTCGTGTGTTTTGAGACAGGTTATTGTTGTGTGGTCCAGCTGGCCTTGAACTCTCCATATAGGTTGACCTCAAATTTGAGGTAGCCCCCTTGCCTTAACCTCCCGAGTGCTGGCATTATAGGTGTGTGCCACCATTTCCAGCCCTATGCCTGTTCTTAACATGTATAACAGCTCATACCTATCAAACTTACAACATCCCTGGCATCTTTCTTAAACCAGCATTGTTAAATAAAATTTCCCATAAGTAAATATCTGGGGCTAGGTGTAGCTCAGAGATTAAAGTACTTGCCTCGCATGTACAAGGATCTGAGTTTAAATCCCCAGCACCACATAAAGATTACTGGATGTGGCAGGGCACCCATGTTTCCCATCACTGGGGAGGTTGAGGCAGGAGGACTGTCATGAGCTCAGGACCATCCAGGACTACAAAGAGAGACCATGTCTCAAAAGAAAAAGAAATATACTGTCTAGTACAGTACTCCAACCATATCTAGCTCCTTTTTAAAAATAGAATAAATAGCTCTTTGTTAATTAACTTATTAATTAATTAATTTATTTTTGAGATAGGGTCTCACTCTGTAGCCCAGACTGGTCCTGAACTCATTATGGAGCCCAGCCTGGCCTCGGACTCATGGCAATCCTCCTGCCTCAGCCTCCCTAATGCTGGGATTACAGACTTGCATGGCTCTTTATTTAAAAACAAAAAACAGAGTGATAAAAGCTCCCACTATCTGGGTGGGGGCCTCATGTGGGTTGTCCCCTGGCTCCCTTTTTTTTTTTTTTTGGTGACAAGGTCTTACTGAATTGGCCTCATACTTTCAATCTTCCTGCCTCAGCCTCCTGAACATCTGAGAATTACAGATATGCTCCCTAACACCCAGCTTTAATTCACATTTCTTCTCTTTTCCTTTTTGTCTTCCAAGTATTAGGGATTGAACCCAGGGTCTTCGCATTGAGCTACATCTCCATTCCTCCCCCACCTTTTTTCCCCCCCACATTTTATTGATATGTATACGTGCAAAATTCATTCAAGGTTTACAATGAGATTGGGCATTTTGTGCACATTCATATCTTGTCAAGGTGACAAGGGCTTTCCCACTCCCCTTTTGTCCCTCTCCCCCACCTTTTTTTGAGACAGGATCTCACTGTAGCCAAGCCAGTCTCAAACTCATGGCAGTCCTCCTGCCTCAGCCTCTCAAGTGCTGGAATTACACATATATGCAGAACTAATTTGTATGTGGTGCTGGGGAATTGAACTCTGGGCCTTGAACTTGTTAAGTGAACACTTTAACTGCTAAACTATAGCCCCCACATCCACCAGCGCCCCCCCACCCCCCCGAACCCTTTTTGAGACAGGGTCTCATTCTGTAGCCCAGCCTGGTCCTGAACTCACTATCTAGCCTGGGCTAGCCTCAGACTCATAGCAATTCTACTGCCTCAGCCTCCCAAATGCTGGAATTACAGGTGTACACCACCATGTCGGTTTATGCGGTGCTGGGGAATCGAACCCAGGGCCCTGTACTTGCTAATCAAGCATTCCAACTGCTGTGCCATTCCTCCAACTCTCTCTCTCTCTTTTTTTTTTTTTTTTTTTTTTTTTTTTTTTGAGTAAGGACCTTGCTTTGTAACCCAGATTGGTCTTGAACTCACTATGTATTCAGGCTGACTTCGATCACACAGCAATCGTCCTGCCTGAGCCTCCCAAGTGCTGTGATTACAGGTGCTTACCAACATCCCTAGCTTACTGTGGTGCTAGGGAATGGAACCCAGGGCCTTAAACTGACTAGACAAGCACTGTGTGACCACTGAGCTACACTCCCAGCCTCTGATTTACATTCCTAAGCACACTGTGTATGGACTCATTCAGTCCTCACAATTAATGTATGGTAGGCATAAGTAAAGCATAATTTATAAACATAAATGCAAGACACAGAAAGTAAAGGAGATGCCTAGCATGTACGAGACTAGATTCAACCCCTAGCACTGTAAAAACTAAGAGGAAGGGTGCTGGAGGCATAGGTCAGCAGTCCCATTGCAGCTTAGCATTCGCCAATTAATTCCCCAGCACCACATAAAAAAAATTAATCAGGCATGGTGGCAAGCACCTATCAACCCAACACCCAGGCAGCTGAGGTGGGAGAACTGCTGTGATTTCAAGGCCAACTTGACTACACAGTGAGTTTAAGACCAGCCTGGACTACAGAGTGAGACCCTGTCTCAAACAAAGCAAAACGAAACAAAAAAGCAGTAAAGGAATTTGCCCAGTGTCCCAACTAGAATAGGGACAAGGTAGAATGCTAGTATAAGTCCCTAGGCTTTCAATCACTTTTTTTGCATCTGCTTATCCACCTGCATGGCCTGGGAGACCCGCAGCCCTGGAAAGACAGAGGGAAGGCTCACACGTGACTAACCCTTGGTGCTGATGCCCCGAAGATCGGTGATCTTCATGAGCATCCGAGGGAACATGTAGGGCTGGCTGGGCCTCCGACGCCGGGCATACAGCCTCAGGGCTTCCAGCAGTGGCTCCTGCAGCTTGTCGACCTTTTCAGGCTCCTCCAGGTCCATGCGGTCTGTGGGAACAAATGCCACAGGGTGAGAGGGGCAGGAAAAGAGGAAGAGGACACAGTGGCTGATCCCCAGTAGGCTCTGTCCTACGAACCCCCAGGTCCTAACCTGTTCCATTCGCCTGTCCTCTCTTGTTCCTGACCCTCAGGTATCTCCCTTAATCAGCCCTGTACCTCCTCCCATTCAGCCAAGGCTTTCTCCAGTAAACGATTCCTCCCAGATACCTAGGACCTCCTCAACTCCTCCTTTTTAAGTTATTGTTCTAGGCTGCTGAGAAAGCTGTACAGGATCTGTGTCTGGGGGCCCCCAGTACAGTAATCCCAGGGGAAGAGACCACCAAGGTCTCCCACCTGGTTAGAGATCAGTGTGGTGGAAAAGGAGCCCGAGAAGACGCCAGGGGGCGCCCCCGCACCTCCACAGATGAGGCAGATGGCACTGAGCAGCCCTGTCTCGGTGTCATCCATCTCCAGTGGCAGGAGCTGCCCAGCAAAGGCAAAGACCAGGTCTGTGAGGGGCCCAAAGCCAGCATTGTGCATCTGGGTTCGGTTCAGGGTCAGCCCATCTGAGAAGGTCATGGTGTCCTGTTCTGGGGTGTACCTTGTGCAGATCCGCAGCATCTGGAGGCGAAGGGAGAAGGAGGGTTAGTGCTATCTCTGGAGGAGTTCACAGGGTGTGGAGAAAAGCGGGAAGGAGAGCAAGTGAGAAAGTCAGGTCCCCAGTAGGTGCCACCTGAGGCAGGAAAGGGGAGCAAAGCCAGGAGGTGGAGGATCTGGTGAGGGCAGGGAATGAGAAATCAGGATGTAGCACAGAATCCAGAAGTCTGGGATCAGGCTGGGCGGAGAGGCACAGGCCTAGAATCCCAGAATTCTAGGAGACTGAGGCAGAAGGCACGCCAATTAAGGCCCAGCCTGAGCAACACAGCAATGTAGTAAGATCCTGTCTCAAAATTAAAAATAAAAAGGGCTGGGAAAGTAGCTCAGCGTCAATGACCTGAGCTCAATCCCCAGTAGCGCACACACACTCTAGGATCAGGGCTTGGGGGTAATGAGGACTAAAACATAAGGTGTGTAGATAAACTGGGTCTGGTGATGTGGGTTTATAATCCCAGCATTCTGGTAGGAGGGTGAGGGAGGAGGATTGCAGGTTCAAGCAGAGTCTGAGCAATGTAGTGAGGCCTTGTCTCAAATACAATGAAATGGAGCACAGGATATAGCTCAGGGTGCGGGCCCTGAGTTCAACTTCCAATACCACGAGAGCTGGGGGCGGGAGGGTCTAAAGGCCTGAGGATATAGCTCAGAGTGAAAGCCTTGGGTTCTATCCCCAGTGCCACAAAGTAAAATAAAAATGGGCTGGGGATGTATCTCAGTGTGAAGGCCTTGGGCTTAATTCTCAATACCACCAAAAAAAGGGGTAAGAGGGCAGAGGGGAGCTAAAGGAATAGCACAGTGGTTAGAGCACCTGCCTATCAAGCACAAGGATTTGAGTTCAGTTCTCCAGCACCACATAAACCAGGCATGGTAGGATATGCCTGTAATCCCAGAACTTAGGAAGCTGAGGCAGGAGGATTGCTGTAAGTCTGAGGCCCGTCTGGGCTCCATAATGAGTTCAGAACCAGCCTGGAATACCAAAAAAAAAGACCCTGTCTCATTTTTTTTTTTTTTTAAGAGCTTGAGTAAGGGAAATCTGGGGAGTTCCAGGCAGCTGAGGTTGAGGGGAACAATGAAATCTTTTTTTAGTAGACCAAGGACTAGCTGGGGAGACTCATGAGGGCCAGACCTAGCTTACCAGGATGTCCAGGCAGGCAGCCTTGAGAAGAGTGATCTGGTCAGCAATGCTGAGCCCTGTAAAGCCAGGTAATCGCTTTGCAAATTCCACTATCTTGATGATGCACTTGGTGGCCAGCTCACTGAACTTGTCCCACAGCCCCAGATCCAGCTGTACCCGGTGGTCCGCACTGGAATTCTGCAGGGGGGAGAAGGTGAGGGGGGTAGAACGCAGAGGAAAGCCTCCCTGGGAGCTCTTCTCCTCGTTGCTTGCTGCTTGGCTCTCCTGGTCCTCTGCCCTTGACCACAACCTCCACCCTTCTCAAAGGGCACACAGCCCTGTCCGTCCGCCCAGGAGCTCTGCTCATGGCTGCTCATTGCTCACCGTAGTGTACTTGCCCAGCTGGCAGAGCGAGGGGAATGTTTCCTGATGAGCTTTGCTGACCTTGGTGATGAGCTCTTCTAGCTGGGGGCTTAGCTCATAGCTGTCCGGTGGCCCTTCTTCCTTCACCTCCTTCTTCTTCTTGTTCCGGTCATTCCGCACAGCTTAGGGGTGTAGGCATAAAAATGGGTCAGGACCCTCAGAACCCCCCTCTGGATGTCCTCCCTCACCCTAGCGTAACTCGTTCGGGCCATACCATACCTATCCCCTAGCACCATAATCAGTGCCTAAGTATCCCGATCTCCTACATTAACTCCTATTCCCAAGCTAGTTCTCCCCAGCTCCACCCAGGGCCTGCAGCCCCTGCACCCTCCCCAGGCCTTTCGGCTCCATCCTGCCCTTCCTGTCACCCTGCAGGAGCTGGGGAGGAGGGGGCAGGATATGCAGGGGGCAGGATATCCACTTATAGCCCTGGCAGCACAATGGGGGGGATGGAAAGGAGGGGCCACCCCATACATCCCAGGCTCAATCCTGGGAATAGAGGAGGGGAGGGAACTGGCAGGCCCACCCTCTGGCCCCACGACACTGGGGGGATTTGAAACCCTAAAACCCATTCACTCACTTGCAGGAAAGGTTAAGGAGACAGGAGACAGCGAAAAGGTGAAGCTTGAGTGAATGGAGGTCAGGCAGCTGGGGGTGGCCAGAGGGAAGATAGGTACCCACAGATTAGGATGGGAACCCCAGCCACAAATAGGAGCCTACCTTCCTTGGACATGCCCACTTCAAAGCACTTCTGTAATCGACAGTACTGGCACCGATTCCTGGTCACCTTGTTGATGATACAGTTCTTGTCTCGATGACATGTGTACACCATGTTTTTCTGTATGCTGCGTCGGAAGAAACCCTAGAATCGGGGCGGAAGAGGAGTATAACTGAAACAGGATGCCACGAATACCAGCTTCTCACAGGCCATGCAGGCAGCCCAGGCCTCACCCTGTCAACCACCTATGTGCCAAGGACGCCCCCCCACCATGCACACACAGCACCAAAGTTCCTAGTTGCCAGATCCCCACCCAGCCAGCCAGCCATTACACACCTTGCAGCCTTCACACGAGCTGACGCCATAGTGGTAGCCAGAGGACTTGTCATTGCACACAAAGCATGGCTTGTAGACACGAGGAGGTGGCGGGGGAGAGGGTGAGCTGGGCACCATCTCCTCTGAGCTAGTGCTCTGGGTCTCCACCGCTATGGGAGAAGCAGTGATGTGAGGGCTGGGAAAGTGTCTCCCACACCTCCAGCCCTCATCATACACCCACCCCCCTTTTCCCTCAGGTTCACTGGTGACAGCCATCACAGTGCACCACACAGCCTCTGTCACTTCAACTTGTTGGGATCCTAGCCCAACCGGGGCCTGGCCAATTTCTCCAAAATAATGCCAGCTTGAGTGAGCTCTGCCTGACACACTTCAATTCTCCAAATTCCAGACCAAGGCTATCTAGAAGTTAACTAGCTTCCCTGGGCCTTAATTTCCACAACTTACCAAAGGGGATGGGGTGGACAGGTTAGGACCCTGCACCTGTAGATGCTCATCACTCTGTGAGTCAGGCAGATTCCTGTCGGGTAATCAGCCTCCCACCACCTTGTGCTTGGTTGGGGGGGACAAAAACGTGGGGAACGGGAGGGCAATTAGAGACCACCTTTAGCTGGCACCTGGCTGGCTGGAAAGTGGGGGGGGGGCGGTATTCAATAGGTAGAACAGGACCTCATTTCTCCCAGGCAGTACAGGGCAGATAATTCTCAGTCTTTTCCCTTTCACACTTCCAAATAACCACCTAAATTGCTATTCTCCAGAAGCCACTGAGCTTAGCACAGGAACTGGTATAAGAAATGCAGCTAGAGGACAGGCAACAGCCTACCTTCACACCTGACAGAAGTGAGGGCCAAGAGAGGAGACATGCTGGGCTCAGTGCCACAGGGCCAGCTGGTGGCAGAGCCAAGTCCCTCAGACAGCTATAACTAGATCTCAGTGCCCATGAGAGAGGCTGAGGAAGAGGAGATGAGGTAGTTGCTCTGATCCTCAGGTCTAGAAGCTGTTGGGAGTTCAGCTAACAATAGAATCTGGTGATAGCAGGGTTGTCTGCACTCAAGAAGTGCCTCTGAAAATACCTAAATGCAGATTACAGTGGGTCTCAGGTAGGCCCAGAGTTGGGGAGACATGCTGCCAAACACATCCTATGTGAGTTTGGGTCTGATTTTTGGAGACTTCAGCGGTATATTATTCAAACTGTTGGGGCTGGAGGAATGGCTCAGCAGTTAAAGTGCTTGCCTAGCAAGAGCTAAGTCAAGCAAGCACTAGGTACCTGAGTTCGATTCCCCAGCACCACATAAGCTGGGTGTGGTGGCACATGCCTGTAATCCCAGCACTCAGCGGGCTGAGGAAAATCCAAGCTTAGCCTTGGCTAGAGAGTGAGACACTGTCTCAAAAAACAGAAACAAAACACAGTGTGGAACCTGCTGCCCAAACCTGGAGGGTCCAAGTTATTGAAGAAATCTCTAATACCTTCCCTAAAAGAGTTCCCATGAAGGGCTGGATGAGCAGCACAGCACTTAGTGTCCCATGAACACACCTCATGGACAATCATGGACAACTACTTCCTTCTAACCCTCTGCTACCCACCTGGTCACATATCCACCCCAGCAAAGCCAAGAGAGCAGGACTGCCCAGAGGCGGAGGTTCCAGGCCAGCTCCACCCACTCGGCAGAAGAGAAACCCTCCCCAGCCCCCAACACACACTTGCTCAATTAGCATAAGAATCCCGTTGCAGAGAGATTCCCTGATGAAAGGAGGGGTGTGGATAAGGGTGCTGGGAATCCATTGAAGACTGGAGTTAGGGACTCCAGCAGGGCTGTGTTGAGATGTGGGGAGGGCTGGAATGCCTTTCAGGACCTCTCCACACTCCTCAGGCCCACCCTGGTGTCCTCCTGGGCATGTGTCCTGCCCACAGGCTGGTGCGTGGGGTAGTGCTCTTTGCAATGTTGACGCCCTCCCTGCCCGCAGAGCGCTGCTTCATTTCCTCTCTTGCGAAAGGGCCTGGGTGCGGTCAGACTGGCATAGGGCAGCGCCAGCCACCTAAGACTGGGGGCCAAGGGAGAAAGGCCCCAGGGGCAACTTTTCCTATCTAGGTGGTACTGTCACCCTTCTTGACACCTCTCTGGCACAGCCCCAGCCCTAGAGCTCTGAAGTGCACGCAGTCCAGGGACTCTAGGTCAAGCTGCAGGTAGAAGACGATGAAAAGCTAACAGGTCTACTGGGATGCCAGATTCGATACTCTCTTCAGCCCTGGGCTGAGACCCCACCGTCAGGATGCAGCTCCCGGGCTAGACAGGGGCCCCCGCCGGGGAGGAGGGTGGGCTCTGGGTTTTTCTCCTTTTAAAGCCCAAATTGCTGAAATTGAGGAAATTCCTGGCCAGGCTGAGCGGAGCTTCAAACAAACTCTTTATAACCGGCTGTAAATGCTCCCAGCTGCGAGGCCCAGATTTGAGTAGCCTGGATTCATACTCACAATCTAGCACCCTCCTCCCTGGAGATACATAACACACACACACACACACACTCCTAAAGTCCAGCACCACACGGGCACAGAGGCAAGCATGTTAACCAACAGAGGATTCCTATAACCCCATTCTGCTCCTGGCATGGAGGGGCTCAGACGGCACTAAGACACATTCACTCCAGCCACCCTGAAAGCAGATGACAAATTCCAAAGCTGACACACAACCCCCTGCACTACTTGTTTACAAGTGAATAGTTCTAGCACCAAACAAACAAGGCAGCCTGGCAGCCCGACTGGCACCAGGACACCAAAGCCTCTGAGCATTGCCTCCCTCCCTAAAATTCTTCATCTCGGAAAGTGTGCGGGGACAGGTATTAAACTGGCTTTATGTGCTCATCAGGGTCCTAAAGGCCAGAATTACTGGTCCAGATTGAGGTATAAAAACCACCCTGCTGGTCAAGCCCGAATAAGGAACAGGGTCCCTGCCCAGCTCTCAAAAAAAAAAAAAAAAGATCTCCTGGGGATTGGTGGTAATCCGAGGCCAGCCAGGGCGACCTAGTGAGTTCAGTACCTACCGAGGGAGACCCCCGTCTCAACAAAACAAACAAAAACCCACAAAGCAAAACAAATAAACAAAAAACGCTGCCGGAAGGTTCCCTCCATCTCCCCTACACCCCCCATGTAAACTAATTCCCCATCCTCTTGGCAATGCGAAGAAGGCTGAGAATTCACAGGGATTTGGTGGAAGGCTCCATGCTTTCTCCACCCTTTAAATGGCCCACTTTAATTCTTGCCCACCCCATCCCAAAGTATGCTCTGCTCTTTGCCATCTGCCTCTTCCAGTCTCTGAGTTGTTAAATCTGAGCAGCTCTGCCCTGGAACCAAAAGACAAAAAAAAAAAAAAAAAAAAAAAAAAAAAAAACCCTCAACTTGTAAACAGCGCTGGCGAGTGCCAAGGAGCAAGGCGCGTTGGCGGGGGCTCCGTGACCCGGTGTGCGCACTCCCCCAGCGCCCCCCGCGACCCGCCCCTTCCCAGGGTGCCCCCAAACGCGAGACTCAGGCCCTCCGCGCCCCGGCAGGGACTACAGTCCCTGGGCAAATTTGGGGGGGTGTTCTCGGCTCCCCTCCTGGCCCCTCCCCACGCCCTACCCCCGCCAAGCACTTCAGCCCGGGCTTCAAAGCCGCCTCTCATCTGGACTTCATTTTTACTGCCGCTCAGTCCGCAGCTTTTTATTACCGCTCTGCAAAGGGGTTCCAGGGCCCCATGCCTGGCATCTCCCATTTCACAGAGGGGGAAAATGGACATATAGCGTCCCGGAGCCTACTCCCCTGGCCGCTGTCACCTCCGGGCAACCCCCTACACCACACACACAGACTTTCCTTTACATTGTCCTCTTCCTGCTCAAGTTGTGTGTTGAGGCCATAGAGGGGAAAAAATGTCATCTTTCACATACAACCCGAACACAGGTTTCCAAACTTTTTTTTTTTTTTTTTTTGTTAAATAAATGAGGCATGGGCAGAGTGCAGCCGCGTCTCTCTTACTCGCTAGCTCGGCCCTAGCACCTATCCCCTGAGCACACGGGATGCACTAGGGGACAGAGCACTTTCCAAAGCCACCCCCGCCGCCACGCAAGGCACACGCCCTCCCAACCTCACGCCACAGACATCTCTTCACAGGGCCGTGCGGATCTGCCAGCCCACTCCGGGGAGCCCCTACACTCACACCACCTACGCAAGGCGTCGCACACTCCGGGGTTCACATGCTTTGCGAATACTGTTCTCTACAATCCCAACTTCCCACATGGACTTCACCAATGCCGTCAGTCCTAGGTGCCACAGCCCTCCGGGGCCAGGGACCTGAGGTCACTGACTATCAACACGCCTCGGTCTCTCCCTATCCCCAGGAATCCTGGCGTGGCATCAACCACAGGTCTTAGCTAAACACCCACCACAAAAACCACACACGCTCCAAACACTACTGCACACACGCAAAGGAGACGCCGAAACCCCACGTTTAAAGGGCCAGTACCTCACGTAGAAAGGGCTAGACTCTCTGCTTATCCCACTCAGAAAGAGTAAGCACAGCCTCTCCTGCCTCCCCTCCACCCACCCACACCGGGGCTCGAGTACCTACATTGCAGACTGGCAGGTTGAGACCAGGCAAAAGACTCAAGTCCGGCGAAACAGGAGCTGCCAGTGGCTCTGCGCAGCAAGCCTGCCCCGGGCCCGACCGCTCCGTACAGCCGTCGCGGACCCGGGGCAAACGATTCCATGCAGTCGTACATCGCGACCCGGCTTGGAGGGAAGCTGGGTGCTAGAACACCAAGGACCCGCAGCCGATTCCCCCTCCTCCCCCGGCGGCGCCCCGCTCCTGGAGGGGGGGAGGGGGAGGGCTAGCATAGGGCGCTGGGCTGCATGGGGAGTAAGGGTGGGCGGGGAAGAGGGGGATCCCCAGCAAGGGAAAGGGACTGGGCGGGGCGCTGCGCCGGGGCTGCCGCTCCAGCTCCGGTCCGGCTCACTCTGGGCGTTCCGGCAGCTAGCACTGGGGAGACCTTTTGTAAAAGCCAAGCCCGGAGGGGTGGGGGTGGGGCTTGGAGAGCGAGGGGGCCGGGCACCGAGACGAGCGGAGCTGGGAGTGGAGCTCACACACACAAACACGTCCGGACCCTCGCCGCGCGGCGCGCATGTGGCTTAGACTACGCACGCATCCGTTTATCTTGGCACCACGCATTTGCAAATATGCGGTAATGCACATGCATGTCTGCACGCCCCTAGACTGGGGTGCGCACGTTTGTGCAAGCACACCTGGCTCTAAAGAACGCTTGCGAGCGTTCCCCTCGCAGCCCGGAGGCTTTGCAGGCATCCGCACTTAGGCGCTTGCCCAGGTCCAGGGTTGGAGGAACCGAGTACACGCATTTCCTTCCATGGAGTTTTCTCCTCAACCCCGCTTTTTCATCCCGGCCAGTACAGGCAGGGGTGTTAGGAAGTATGAGGAGAGCGGAACGTGGCGGCCCCGCGCGCGGCCGCTCTCCCGTGGCCCGGCCTCTGCCCGCTCCTCATTCCCAGGCCTGGCGCCGCCTCCCGCTCCCTCCGCGCGCGCTCCGGAGCCGAACAGCGCATTCCTGCGGCGCGGCGCGCGGCCTGCTCCTTCCTTCCCGCTCCCTCCACCCCCGGTCCCAGGGCCGGAGCGCGCTCCCGCCGTGAACTCTCCGGGAACCCCCCTCGGGGCGGGTGGCCGGGCGCGCTCACCTCCTCCTGACCCGGCCCCGCCCCGCCGCACCCCGCCCCGGCCGTCGCCAGCGCCGCGGCGAGGTCCCCCGCCCCCTCCAGCGCGCGGAGCGGCTACGCCTCCAGTCCCAGCTGTCCTCCCTCCGCCGCGTCCTGCGCCGCCTCCCTCCGAGTTCCCGGAGCTCCGTCGCGCGACCGACGCTTCCCAAGCGTCCCGGCTGCCTCTCCGCGCCGTCTCCCCAGCCTTAGCCTTTAGAACACAAAACTGTGCCCCCAAGCTATCCCCACACTCATGGCCAACTCCCCGCAGTGCCAACTCCCCTCTCCAAGAGTGTCTACCATGCCAACTGCCCCCTAGGAAGCAACTGCGCTGCATATCACCAGCAATTCCCAGCATCACCTATACTCCCACCACAAGCAATAACCGCCCCTTCCTCCCTTCAGTCACACTCCGTGCCACTCGGGGCTGCAGGGACCGCCTCACGGTTCCCTCGGTGGCCCCTTCCGGCACTGGGTGCCCGAGCCGAGGAGAAGGGGCGGGAGGAGGGAGGGGGCCACGTCAGAAGTTTGCCCTTCCCAGGCCGGGCTGAATCGGGGACCCTGGCCCCCGGACAGCGCCAGCGGCGGCGACTCCCGGAAACCGCCCCCTCCCCCGCGCCCCGCCCGCCCGGCGGGCCGGCCCAGCCGGCTCTGTCAGCGCAGCTCACACGGGGAGCGCCGCGGGAACAGGAGCGGCGCCCGGCCCGACCCCTTCCCCCGCCTGGCGGCGGTGGCTGGGCAGGGTGGGGCGCGCTTTTCTAAGAATCTGTTGTACGGGGGAGGGGGGACGGAGGGGCGCACTAGGGTGCCGCAGTAGTTGGGCGCGCTGGAAGAATAAAGAGCAGGAAGGGGTGCCAGAGTAGGCAGGCGGGAGGGGTGGCTGCCAGGGGCTGAGGGGAGGGGACGTTGCAGGCCCGGGAAGTGAGGCCCGAATTGCGGGGGTTGGGGTGTCAGGGCTAATGGGGGCTTCAAGCAAAGAGGCAGAGGGAACGCGAGGCCCTTCCAACCCAATGTGACTCTCCCCTCATGTCCCCAACGCCAAATTTCTGAAACCTGTCTCCACTCCTCCAAAAAGCTAGAAAGAAAAAAGAAAAGGGGGGGAGGGTAAGTTTCTGAATCAGAATCTGGCCAATGGGAAGAAAAAAAGTACAAAATGAGAAGCACCCCCAAAACAAGGAGAAGAGAGCCCTGATTAGTCAACTTCAGGCTGTCAGTCGTCCCCCCCTCCCTTCCGAAATCTGAAAGGTCCCAATTAAGCCAGGCCTGCCGGGTTGGTAATTAGAACCAGAAGTGGCCAGGCCACAGAAAAGGGGGTTGGGAGGAGGGCACCGGAGGAGTGGGGGGAGGGCTCCAGGAAGCCAAGAGTCCTCAATAGTCCCCCTTTCTCTTCACCAGATGCACCCCACTCCTCCTCACCCCGTCTGTGTGTGCTTCCCAGGCATTGCAGGGAGAGAGGAGCAGGCATTAAGGTCTTAGGCGCGCTCTTGCCATCAACCACGACTCCTCATTCTGACAGTGTACTCTTGGGTAGAAGGTAAGAGGGGGGATCTTGTGCCCCCTCTTTCCCTCAAAGTTCCCCCAGCCCTTATTGCAGCAATTAGACCCATTAGCCTTCTAGCATTTCATGGGAACCAGATGTTCTGCCCCAGCCTGGTGGGAGTATGAGGGAGGGCCTGCTGCCTAACTCCCCCTTCCCCATGATCCCATCCCCAGGGCACATCTCCCTCCCAGAGTCCCACAAAGGCCTGGGCCCAGAGGCAAAGAGGAGTGGGCCCCTCATCCACTGAGACAGCTGACACTCAGACTCGGGCGAGGTCACCTCTCAGAGCTCTGCCACCCAGGCAAGGATGAGCTTCCACTGAATTGGTGGGGGACAACTAACTCCTAACACATCCCTCCTCCCCACACCTCCATCCCAGTTGAGGATGACTGTCTCTGAATTCCTCATGCTAAATTCTCCTTTTCTTCCAAAATCCTCCTTCAAAAACACTGAAGGGGCATTTCAAAGTGGAGGCTGCCCTACCAAGAAGCGAGAAGCGTAAGTCCTAACTGAGGAGTCCCACCTGAAGGGAGAAGAGGGGTCTTTGGAGTAGCAGGGAGGACACGGAGGGGCTTAAAAGTGGGGAGGCGTGAATTAGGGATGGGCCCAAAACAAGGATGTGACGAGCGCTGGGCAGGATGGGGGCTGGGGCTGGAGCTGGGTAGGGGGCCAGGAGAGGGGGGTGCAACCAGGGCCCCAGCAGCAGCCGCTCGCTCGCCCAACTCCCCCCGCCAGAGAGGTTTCCTGTTGCAATCAAAGCCCCGTTTGTGTCGGCCTGGAGCTGGAGCTGGAGCCGGAGCCGGAGCCAGAGGAGGAGAGACTGGGAAGGGAGGGGAAGGAGGCAGTCCGGGCTTTTTCCTGGAGGAGGCCTCGGCGGCCTGCTGGCCACCCTTACTTGCGGCCACTTGCTCTCCTCCCTTCCTCCGGTCAGTGCTGGGCTGTCTGAGTCTGCGCTTTTCAGTCCTCCTCTCTCTTAGTTTTGAGATGCTCTTCTGTTTCTTTTAGTAGGACTCTTTCCTCCCTGTGCCAGCCTGTCCTCAGTTTCCCCACATGACTAAGAATGGTGAAGTCCGGGCTCCTTACTCTAGGGACACAGGTCCCATAGCCAGAGCAGTTGTCGCCAGGTTCAGAGGACAAACTGGGTAAGTCCTCACCTCAAAAAAAAGGAGGACAAGGCTTCCCTTTCCTACCAGCAGATTATGTTCCTGTAATGGTTTTGTTCTGTTTCTTTGAGATGGGGTCTCACTTTGCAGTCCAGGCTGGTCCTGAGCTCACTATGGAGCTCACGCTGGCCTTGAACTCACAGCCTTCTGTCTCAGTCTCCAGAGTACTGAGATTAGAGAGGCGTGCTCCACCACACCCAGTTTATGTGGTACTGGGGAAGCAGCTCAGGTCACTGTGCTTGCCAGGCAAGTGCTCTACCCCTTCTAGTGTTTTGCTTTTCTTTCTTTTTTTTTTTTTTTTGTCTGATTAGGCTTTTGTTTTTGTTTTATACTAGGGATTAAACCCACAACTTTCATTCTGAGTTACACTTACAGCTCATTTACTTATTTTTTTTTTTATTTTATTTTGAGATGAGGCCTCTAAGTTGCTAAGGAGCGCGGGCTGACCCTGAACTAGAGATCCACCTGCCTTATCGTCCCAGAATGCCAGGAGTACAAGCCTGTTTTACCAGGCCTATCTCTCTGTAGTCTTAATAAGGCAAATATACAATCCACCAGAGTTCACAGACAGAGAGCTACACAAGGACACAAGACTTTCATGCACATGCATGAATCGTATACCCAGGCGCACGCATGTGCACACACACACACACACACCCTCTATTTTCCATGAGCACAGGCCCGTGCTTGCCTCCTCAGCACTGGCTCCGGCACCTCTCCCCTCCTCCACAAGGAGGTTCTGAGATGTCTGCCTCACCCCCTGAGGCCCTGGGAGAGCCCCAAGAGTTGGGACAATACCTCCCTTCTCAACCAGGATGTACCCACGGTGGCAGGGTCTTCACACTAGGACCCAAAAGCCAGCCCCAGAGATAAATTCTAGGGTCCTTCATAATGCACCCTTTTTTATTGTATAGATGAGTGTGATCCATAGAATAGGAGAGAGGGTGATGACAGAGGCACAGACTCAAGGTGAGGACGGTTTCAGCATCAAATTTAAGCCTCTAATCCATAATCCCTCTCCATTAGATGGTGCTCAAAAAGGGATGGCAGGTCTGGGAAATAAGGACGGGCACCCTCATTGTTCTCCTACTCTCCCACTCCAGGAGGCTTCCCATGCTCCAGAATCCTTTTCTTTCCCCTGCACTACCACTAGATGCTGCTAGCCCAACCTCCAGGCAAACTGTCTGGGCCCAAGACTTCCCCTCCTTTCTACCCCATCTGCGCCTCCCTGCCCAGGCCTGTCCCTCTAAGCTAGCCGCACCCTACCCGGCTACCTGCCCTGGTTCTGTCTCCTCCCCAGGATTTCTCCTTACAGCCCCCTCCTTCTAGGCAGGCTCTAGAGATGGATCCCAACCTGGCTCCTTCCCCTACCTTGACTCACTGTAAGCCCTGACCTTGACTTCCATATGTTCAGGACACAGTGGCACAAGGAAAACTTAGAGGGAGACTGACTACTGGTGCTCAGACACCCCCACTATTATTCTTTCTCTTCTCTCTCTTTACTCCACTTCCTTCAGCTGTCTCCCCCAGAGCCTGGTGAGATCAAGTCCCAAGACATTGAGTTGTACAGGTCTCTGCAAGCACATGTATGAGGGGAGGGTGGTTCCCTCATCACATAGATTCATGGGGTGAAAATAAGGTAGGGGGGAAACCCAGTGGAAGTTTCCAAAAGGAGCTTTGTGTGCTCTCATTTGCCTGCATGCACTCAATAACTCCAGTTGGACTACAGATCCTTCCATAGGCCTCAAAAATTCCAGACAGCCCATCAGCACCCCTATTAAATTCCCCCACCTCACACTGACGCTTTTTTGCACACACCTGAATTCTGTATATGAGCAGTGTCTTTGAGAGATGTTGTGCACACACAACTCCTTGTAGTCTAGGGACACACCCAAATGCCCCTCCCCCTCACACTCGTACGCACGCACACACGCACACGTGCACACCTGCTCCAAATGAGCATACTCTTTCCAGTGAAGCTGCCAGCCCAGTGTAGTCACTCATTACAAGCACAGCCTTCTGAGTGCCCCATCCTGAAGGCAGAACCCCTTCTCTTCCACCTCTTCTCTGAACTTAATGAGTTATAAAGGATGTGTCTTTATCTTTTATCTTTTTGGGTCTTCCTATCTCTGATTTTCTCTGCATCTGTGTCATATCTCTCTCGTCACCCTGTCTTTCTAGCTGAGGCCTCCTGTTTGTCAGCTTACAATTTTTTTTGAGACAGAGTCTCTCTGTAGCCCTGTAGCTCTGAACTCACCATGTAGCCCAGGCTGGCCCTTGAACTAACAGTAATCCTCCTGCCTCAGCTTCCTGAGTGCTGGGATTACTGGTGTGTGTCACCATGCCCAACTTGTGTGGTATTGGGGAACAGAACTCAGGACCTTGAGTTTGCTAAGCAAGCACTATAACCACTGAACTATTCCCTCTAGCCCCTGTCAGCTTACAATCTGACCTTTACCCCACAAAGCCCCTTTCCCCAGCTCCAGCTCATGGCTACCCCACCTAGAATGGCCTTGCCAGGAGGAGTAACAACCAAGTGAGTAAATAGGGGGTGCTGGGGAGACAATAGAGATCTGTACTGCATGTGAACACTAGGCCAGACCTGGAGGGAGAGAGGATGCTTCCGGAACAGCCCCATCCACCTCCCTGGATGACCTATGGTAAACAGCCACCTTTTTTGCAGCCATTTCTACCCTCCCGAGAACCAAGCAGGAGTCTCTGGACCCCATACATCTTCAGGCACCTGGCACTCAGTTTCTTCCCTCTCTGCAGTCACAGAACAGTCTCACCTCTACATCATACAGCCAGCTGACTTGCCTCTCAGACTCCCCTTCTTCCCAATCCTGTCTTCCCTACCCTGCATGAAGGTGGAAGACTGATATGACACCAGGGCCATCCTTGATGGCCCAACAAAGGTGCCGTCCTCTGCCAGTTGACTGGCTCCAGAAGGAGTCCTAGACCTCCCAATCTGAGACCATCCCATATATCCCCAACCTGTTTTTATTCCTTTATTTTTGAGTCAGGGTCGCATTAAGTTGCTAAGTTGCCCATGCTAGTCTGGACCTTGCAATCCTGCCTCAACCTCCTAACGTGCTAGGATTACAGCCATATGCCACCACGCCCTGCATATGTAGTGCTGGGAAACCCAACTCATGGCCCGTCTCTTCCTAAGTTAGCGCTTTGTCTGCCAAGTGTGCTCCCAGCCCCTCAGCACCAGTATTCGCCATTACTCATTAGATTAACTCCCCAACTCCTGCCCACTTTCCTAACAGAGACCCCAATTTTCTATATCTCCCACCCTCCAAATGCCCTTCCATTTACCCACTCCCCCAAGATCCCTGAGACTCACACAGAGAGGCCATCTCCTTCGGGAGGTCAGGCTGGCCCAGGCCCCGGAAGCTAGGGCTCAGCATCTCGAAGGGTGGAGACCCCCTGAGTGCCCCTGGAAAGGCAAAGGGGAATCCTGCCCCTGGGTAGCCAGATCCAGGCCCCAGGGCACCAGCTGCAAAAAGTCGCTCCTTATTGGTGGCCATGGCAGCTGCGGTGTGGGAGTCCCCTGGAGTCTGCAGTGGGCGGGGGTGGTTTTCAGCCACAGCCCCCGCCCATGCCCACTGCCCCAGCCTGGGAGGCTCCGTGCCAGCCCTGCCTGGCCTGCCCACTGGGACTCCAAGGGTCCTGGGGAGAGAGGAAAAGGACATGAGAAAATGTTCACTGTTGAGTTCCAACCCCATGACCCTCCCCAGGCAGGTCTACGCTGCCCCTGAAGCACAGTAGAGAAGGCAGGGAATAGGGCAGGCTCTGAGAAACTCTCCACATTAGCTCCAAGGAGGGTCACCTGAGGTTCCAGGGTGAAGGACATTCTGGACTCCTGGTGGGGAAGGCCACTAGACTGAGAAATGACCTCAAGCACCACAACTGGCATACACATTTGCCTTAATCTTTACATCAGTAGGAATTATGATTCCCATTTTGCTGAGGAGAAAACTGAGGTCAAGGGACCAGCTCAAAGTACGTGGTTATAAACTACGAAGCCAAATTCAAATTCTCAGATCAGACAGGATAGCACAGTGGTAGAGGGAGCACTTACTTAGCACACATGAGGCTCTGGGTTTCATCCCCAGCACCTCCACTAAAAAAAAAAAAATTCAAATTATCTACCACCCTGAGGACAATATGTCCTCTGCTGTAACCATGGGGCCTACACACCTCTGGGGGGAAGTATACGGCACCGTAACTGGATGCACAGACTCTGGAGAGAGGCTACCTGAATTAATACCTTGCTAGCCGTAGGACTTTGCATGAGTTAATCTCTCTCTGCCTAAGTTTCCTCATATACCACCTTGCCGACCTCATATGGTGGTTGTGAGAACACAGTGATTTAACATGTGCAGGGGGTATGGGGTGATGTATGGTACCTTACAAATGCCGTGTCAGTGTCTCAAATCATTTCTTTGTACCTTCTCTCCCTCATATCTCTTTTTTTGGGGAGGAGGGAAGGATGGGGTTACTGGGGATTAAACCCAGGACCTACACACTGAACTACCCTTCCCAGAGCAATTTATTTTTTTTATTTTGAGATGGAGCCTTACTAAGTTCCTAAATTTCCCAGACTGGACTCAAACTTGTGATCCTTCTGCCTCAGCCTCCAAGAATGCCAGCATTTCAGGCCTGCACCACCACACCTGGCTCATATGTCTCTTAAATACTTCCTTCTCTCTCAGGTCTTCTTCAATGCTCCCTGTTAATTTCTTTTCCTTCTTCTCTGTCACCAGTCATCTCTCACTGGTTAACCTCTCTTACACCTTCTCCTTCAGATTCGAGATACTGATTAAACCACACTACCATGACTCCTTGCCCTCAGTTTATTTTGCTTTTCTCTCCCCCGGCTCCTTTGGGCTATTTGCTTCTGGCAGGGTCTCTTTACGTCCTCTCCTCCCTCAAATGTAGCTTTCCCCTGAGTTATTGCTTTGGGTTTTGTTGTTGTTGTTGTTGTTGCTATTGTTTTGTTTTTGAGACAGGGTCTCACTCTGTAGTCCAGGCTGGTACAGAACTCACTATGTGTAGCCCAGGCTAACCTTAAATTTCTGGAAATCCTCCTGCCTCCGCCTCCTGACTGCCATTTGTAAGATACCATACATTACCCTATACCCCCTGTACAGGCAGGTACCACCACACCCAGCTAATTTTTTTATTTTTACTTTTCACTTTATGTATGTATTTAGTTATTTGAGACAGGGTCTTGCTCTGCAGCCCAGACTGTCCTTGAACTCACTGCAATCCTCCTATGTCAGCCTCCCAAGTGTAATTGCTGGGGAATTAACCCAAGGCCTTGTGCATTGGGCAAGACCTCTAACCACTGAGGTACTTGTTTTCTTGTTTTTGTTTTCACTTTTCTGGTGGCACTGGGTATTGAACATAAGGCCTTCACAGTGAGCTTTATCCCCAGCCCGTTTTTATTGTTTGTTTGATACAGGGTCTCGCTAAACTTCTAAATTGCCCAGCCTGGGCTTAAATTTAGGATCCTCTTGCCTCAGCCTCCCAGAGTGGTGGGATTACAGGCCTGTACCACTGGACCCATTTTTTGTCTTTTGCCTTACTTTTTTTTTCCTTTTTTTGAGACAGGGTCTCACTCTTTAGCCCAGGCTGGTCCTGAATTCATTGGTGTAGCCCAGGCTGGCCTTGGACTAAGAACAATACACCTGTCTCAGCCTCATGAGTGCTGGGATTGCTGGGATTGCAGGCGTGCACCACCACACCCAGCTTTATGTGGTGCTGGGGAATCAAACTCAGGGCCTTGCACTTGCTAGGCAAATGCTCTAGCCACTGCAGTATTCCTCCAGGTCCCTCCCTCACCCCCCACCCCCTTTTTTGAGACAGGGCCTTGATCTGTACTCTCAACTAGTCCTGAACTGACTATGTAGCCCAGATTGGCTTTGAACTCACAGCAATCTTCCTGCTTTAGCCTCCTGGCTACTAGGATTACAGGTGTGCATCCCCACACCCAACTAATCTTTATGTGATTCTTGGGAGTCAAACCTAGGGCCTTGCACATGCTAGGCAAGTGCTCCAATCACTGAGCTAGGACCCCAGCCCATTAAGATTTTTAACCTGAAGCTAGAAAAAAGAGTGAGAAAGCAGAAAAAGTGAGGAAATGAAAATCCCAGGATTAGCATCCTGATGCTCTGACAAGGGAAAGGTTCACTTTCCCAGAAGCCCCTGAACCACCTACCTCTCTAGGGAACTAATGGGGTGGGCCTGAGAGGATCACCTCAGCCTAGGTATCTTCACCAGTCAGAGCTAGATTTAGCCAACCACCCAGCTGATACAAAAGAGGGCATAGAAGAACCATATAAGAGAAACACATAGAGGTGCTGGAGGAATGGCTTGGTGGCTAAAGCGCTTCCCTAGGAAGCTCTAGCTTAAGCACTAAGCACCCAAGTTCGATTCCCCAGCACCACATAAACTGGGCATGGTAGCACATGCGTGTAATCCCAGCACTCAGAAGGCTGAGGCAGGAGGGTTGCTGTGAGTCCAAGGCCAGCCTGGGCTCCATTCAGGAGTTCAGAACCAGTCTGGGCTGTAGAGTGAGACCCTGTCAACACAGAGACCTTAGGGCAGGCAGGTCCAGAAGTAGACAATGGGACATTTCTGTATCTTTCATCAATAATTGTCGCTGGTATCAGAAACTTTCTACTCTTATATTTTGGTTTTGGGGATTGAACCCGGGGCCTTCCTCCTGAGCTACATCCTCAGCCCTTTATATTGTTTTTATTTTTATTTATTTATTTTTTGAGACAGAGTCTTGCCAAATCACTAAATTGCCCAATCTCCTGCCTGCCTCAGCCTTCTGGAGTGCTGGAATTAAGGCCTGCAGTTTCTTTCTCTCATCTACCTTGGTCTTCAATACCCTGAGAGTAAACTATCACAGAGATGACAGGAACTCAGATCCAAACCACTACCCTTCACTCAGTCCCAATACACAAAGCAGCCTCGGCCTCTCACCAGGTACCACCTGCACTCCTCAGGCCCTCCACCTCTGTAACCCAGTGTTTCCCCAGCCCTAGAAGTCTGAGCTCCAAATCCAGGGGCCCCTCTCCTTTTCTCCTTCCCCGTTCCATGAGGTTCTTATCCCTGCTTAAGCCAAGGTAGAGCCAGGAGTTCGGGCACCTGAAGCCCCTAGGCCATAGCTCAACAGGCTGGGCCACATTCCAGGTAGATTAACCCCTCCGATGCCAAGGGTGAAGAGCTGGTAGACCCCCTACACTACACACACACATCTTCCCCAAACCCTGCTGAGACTGGAAACAGGGCCTTCTGCTCCAGTCCTCATTGTCTTTGCATCTCACGCACAGATGGGCAAGAGACCTTGGGAGTAGGGCAAGAGGACGTCAGCAGGGGTCCCGGAGAGGGATGCTCAGACTTCTCTTGGTCCTCACCAAGGAAAGAAGGGAGCAGACTGCAAGCCAACTCTCTCCCTGGCCTTCTTCCTATACTGCTATGAGAAGGGACCTGGAGAAGGGGCGAGGGGTCAGCGGGAAGGGATGGGGCAGAGATCCCTCCCCTTTAGGAGCCTTTGGTCATGGCTGCAAAAGGAAGGGAAGGTATTCACCCCAGAGTAGAGGAAGAAAGCAAGAACTGAAGATACTATGGGTAAAAGAAAATACTAAATGAAGGCTCCATGCTCTCCTCCCAAGATGCCACCTCAGATGGTGGGGAGGGGTGGGGGGAATAGCCAGGGGAAAGGAGCTCTTACAAAGCTGCTTCTCTTAGAGCTGAGGTGGAGTCTAAGGGAGGGCATGGATAAAGGGGGCTGCCGGATGGAGGGGGGTGTCTCCCTGCTGCCCTACACGCTCCACAGCCTGAAACAAAGCTGCTCTTGTCGGCTCCTCTCCACCCGCTGCCCCCCTCCCCTCTGTATAAACACGACCACCTTTTTCCATGACCCCATCTCCAGCCTGGGCAGAGAACCCAGGCACCCTCTGCTCCAGCCTGGGCCCCCAGCCTACTCCCCGGGAGGGAGGCACTAATGGGCCTGGTTTCCCTGGCCTTGTGCCACTCTTGGGGGAATGCAGACCCTCGAGTCTCCACCTTTCATCCCCAGGTGCCCTCCCTCTACCCTACTGGCCCCAGGGAGGGGCAGTGCCCAGGAGGCAGGCAGGCAATGCCAGTGGAATGTGTGTGGGCATCGGAGGGCACCAGCAGGGTGGGGCAGAGGGGGGAACTGGAGGTGCCAGTTAGGTGGCTTTCTGAGCCAGAGGTGGGGGTGTGCCTGGGTTGGGGGGGTGTGCCCTGTGCGGACGACTAGGCTCTAAGCCACTGTGTGTGTGTGTGTGTTTGTGTGTGTGTGTGTGTGTGTGTGTGTGTGTGTGTGTGTGTGTGTATTTGGGATACCTAAGCTTCGGATAGAGAGGACACATTCCCCTCTCCCCTGTCCTCTACTTGCCTCAAGGCTATGGGATGTGGTCCTCAGCCCCACTCCTCAGCATGTGAAGAGTGACCTTAGGGGCTGATGCTTTAGACTGGAAGACAAGGAATCCAGCTGCCCAGGACCCAGCCCTAAAGGGGGACAATCATCTCAGCTTCGTGTCCTACTGCAGACCCCTCCTCTGGCTTCCCCTCACACCTCATCACCCCCCTCACGATCCCCAACCACGCAGGTTCTTACCCTCTGGCCACCTGCAGAGATTCTCTCCTACATACTGTGTCAGGCTTAGGGGACTGGACAGTAACTCCTGAAGACAGAGAAGCGTTGTCAAGGGGATCCGGGGATGGGAATGTCTGAGTCCCTGTCCCAGCCTTCCAGGTCTTCCTTTGTTCCATTTGGGCTCCCCTAAAAATACTGCAGGCACCCCCCCCTCGCCCCACCTCTGCTGGAGAGAGCCCAGGCGGGCACCGTGGCTGGGGATGTGTCGCAGGGACCCTGACGGACGTTCAAGGGAACTTCACAAGCGCCGCTCCCGGCCACTTGTCCCTCCCAACTCCCGGCCCCGGCAGCCAGAATCACTTGCTCCCGGGACCTTTTCCTGGCCCTTCTGATGTCCGAGCTGTGCCATCCACCGGGGAAGGAAAATTTAGTCCAGCTTAGACCATCAGGTTCGCCCCCCAGACCCCGGGGAGGAGCGGGGCTGCCGCGCCCCGCCGGAGGGAAGACGGACCTCCCTCCCGTTCCAAGCCCGGGAGAAGGCTGGCTGTCACCGGGGCCGGAGCCGCTCCGCCGGCCGGCCTCGCCCTCGGCTCGGCAGCGTCCAGGGCCGACCACCGGCCCTGCCCGGCGCGCCCGCGGCCGCCCACTCTCCTCTCCGCCCGCCGGGCTGCCCCGCGCAGGCAGGCAGCCCCCGCCCCCGGCCGCGCCGCCGGCGGCCCCGCCGACTCACCTGGAGCGCAGGGCGGGGGAGGAAGGGCGGCCCGGAGCCCCGGGCCCGGGCGTCGGGCGGTCTCGGGACGCGGCGTCGCCGTGTCAGGGGCTCGCGGCAGCGGGGGGCTCGCGGGCGGGGGGGTGGCGCGGCTCTAGGCTGGGACTGTCCCGGGGCCTCTCGGAGCCCGCCCGCCCACGTGACCGCCCCAAAATATCCGACACATTTTCTCCCAAACCGCACACTGACTCTGCAGGCGGGGACACGGAAAATATTTTCTTTCTTTTTCTCCCTCCCTACCCCCCCACCTCCCTCCCTGCCGGCTCCCTCCTCCCCCTCCGCCCTCGCTCCTCCCCCCGCCGCCTGCCCCTGCCCGGCTCCCTCCTCGGTGCCCTGGGGCTGGGGGGCGGGGGCCGGGCGGAGGGGCGGGGCGGGGCAGCCCGGGGCGCCTGGGTCTCTGCCCCTCCCGTTTGCTGGGCTTCCGTGGCTCCATCCCCCGGGAGGCCGGGCGAGCTGACGGAGGTCGGTGCCCTCGCCCCGGGATGCCAGCCCTTTCTCTTGGGCGCTCTTCCCCTTCCTGCCACTTAGGGGGAATGGCCAGGCTGTGCTCCGCAAGGCCAGCGTCTGGTACCTCCTCCCGGGGTCGCCAAGGCGGGTGGTGTCCGCGTCTTCCCAAGGGTGGATGGCGATGGGGCGGGAGTGTGCCCGAGCAGATGCCGCTGCCCTTATCCTTCGCTGAGCTTTCACCTGCAGGTCGAAGCCATCTCTCCCTTCCCCCTGCCTCCCCAGTCCTTTGCCCCGGGAGCAAACTGGTTTAACTAGTGGAGGGTGTGAGGGTGCCGAGTCCCGGGTTCACAGATCTCCTCCCTCTCACCTGCCTGGAGTAAGCTCCCAAAACCTGAGCGCTAGGAACCCCGGCTGCCAATAGCGTCCCCACCTTGACGTTTGGATTTGGGGCGGGAGAGGCCGAGAGGAAAGCAGGAGGGACTGTAGCTGGGAATAGGAGGAGCTGTGGGCTGGTGTGAGGGAGAAAGCCCGGGCAAGGGTGTGTGTCTGTCTGTGTCAGCCGGCAGGGCCTGCCTTGTGGCCTGGCAGATGCGCCACAAATGTCTGTGTTTCCCGGGAAGGTCTCCGAGCCCGGCTAAGAGGGACAGACTCCTTACCCTAGAGTGAGAACCCAGCAGTTTCCCCCTAATCTGCTGAGCACTGAGCCAGAGAAAAGTGTCTGAGGTCCAAAGTCAGTTCACGGACCCCCACACACTCCCAAAGGGCCTGGGCCTGAGAGTGAGGAAGAGGAGGAAGGGAACGTGCCAGGGGTTGAGCCAGGGGGGAGCCCCAAGGACCTTCCCCGGCAACACTCCCAAGGTAGCCAGCACCTGGGGCAAGGGCTTCTGGGTCGCGTCATATTTTCCATACTGGAATTACTCTGCTCCGTCCTCACTGCTACCCTGGGGCCAGGAGCCGTCCCTCTTGGGAAAGGCCACTTTTGGTAGCCAGAGACAGGTGAAGAGAGGGGGAAAGAAAAGGCATGCTGAGACCATCTCAGGAGACCAGAAACACCAAAGGGGGGGGGGGAGGGTGCAGACAGCCCTCTCTTTCACTCCAGGGCCGGGAAGAGCTGGGAATAGGTACTCTAGGGTCCCGTCCCCAGGTGGCCTGGCTGCTGTTGACTTTGTTGGTTACCCTGGGAGCAGCTCATAGCAATGTGGGAGGGGCGGGTGTCAGACAGTTGGACCCTGACATCCAGGCTAGGGTGGGATGGTACCCTGCTCTTGTGGCAGGGATCCTGCCAGGAGGCAACAGAGTTAACCCCTTCTGCCAGGCTCTGTTGGTAGCTGGGCTGAAGGAGGGCGGGCCCATCTGTGGTTTGGGAATGTGGCCCTAATTCCCCCTCCTCCTCCCAGCACATCTGTAGTTGGTTTACAGTGAATGAGACTCCTGTCCTCATGAACTGGCTGAGGGCACCACTCCCTCCCTGGCTGGGCATTCTGACACAGACCCAGGCGCCACCCCATGACGTTCTACTGGCTGGATATCACCTCTCTCAGCTCTTTCCCTCTCCTTTAAAAGGGGTCAGAGGGTTGGTCCCAGGCACCAAGAAAGAGCTCTGAGACTGACTGAGGTAGCAGATGGGGACAGGGAAGTAGTTAAGCAGAGCGGGGTGGCAAAACACTTAAGAGAGAAAGGAGTCTAGAATTTCATTTGGCTGCCTTCCTCTTTGTCTTGGTTGGTCTGTCCCTTTATCTCAGTCTTTGTCTCTGTTGGGAGTTGGTCCTTCCATCCCTCTTGGTAACTTAGCTCCTCCCTTCTGGTGCCTTTCTCATCCTTAGCCAAGAACAGAAGCCAGGGGCATGCCTAGGAAGGCCCACCCTCTCTAGGCCACTCCTCTTGGGTTGCCACCTCTCCAACCCACTCTCTCTGCTTCCCTCCCTAGGACCTAGCCATTGGGGTCTGTGTGCTGCAGTACTGTGGCTGTCAAACCAAATAGCTATTGGTTTTGCTCTTTGGGAGCACCAAAGAGGTCTTCTCATTCTTCTCTCCTTCCCCCCATCTTTTTTCTTTTTGAGACAGGGTCTCGCTCTGTAGTCCAGGCTGGTCCTGAACTCACTCTGTAGCCCAGGCTGGCCTTGGACTCACGACAATCCTCCTGCCTCAACCTTCCAAGTGCTGAGAATATAGGCGTGTGCCACCACACCCAGCTTTAGGTGGTGCTGGGGAATTGAATTCATGGCCTTATACTTGCTAGGCAAGCACTTTAACTCCTGTGCCTAACCCTCACTGTCAAGCCCCTCCATGTCTTGAAATAGGGCCAGATTTCTGTTTAGGGACTCCAGGAAAAAGTTTAGGAATAGGACTTTCCATCCCAGAAAATGGTAAAAGGGGATGTCCCCTTACTTTCCTAGGGTCATGCCTACTTCTAGGTTTGCTTTGTGGCTGCTCCACTCTGCCACCCTGACAACTTGGAGAAATGATATATTGGGCACCCTAGGACCAGGCTTCCTTGGCTTCCTTCATCACAGAGCAAAGGCAAACACACAGGTTGTGGTAGAGCTGGAGGAACTGGCCAGCAGGTAGAGCATTTGCTTTGTACCACGAGGCCCTAATTTCAGTCTCTAGCACCACACTCAGCATGATGGCACACGCCTGCAATCCCAACACTCAAGAGGCTGAAGCAGAAGGATTGTAAGGGTTCAAAGCCAGCCTGAGTTACATAGTGAGTTTAGGACCAGCCTGGACTATGGAGTATGATCCTTTCTCAAGAGAAAAGAAAAAAAAAAGATTACAAAAGGAAAGGATGCAGGCATCTGTCCCACCTGCCCTGACTTTGCCTTACTGCCCACCCTACCTTCCATCCTGCACCTCCCCACCAGCATCAAGGCACACAGTAGGTAATTTTCCCACACCCAGTCTGGTCCCCCAGAATGTCCCATGCCATGTTTAGAGGTGACTAACAGATGTATGTGGGGGCTGGGGAAAGCTGTTATAGTCCCCAAGGACATCATTAAGGCATAAAAGTACTGTGGGGGCTTGGAGACCAGGGCACCCAGGGAGAGCATGATGAAAACATGTTTTGTACAACACGTGTCCTCTCCTTGTTCCTCCTCCCATCAGCCTGCTGTGCCAAGGATGGTACCAGCCCTGTCTCCAGTTCTTATTCAATCTCCCCCCATGCCACTACCCTCCTTTTTTTTGAGACAGCATCTCACTTTGTAATCCAGGGTGATCCTGAATGAATTTACTATGGAACCCAGAATGGCCTCAAATTCATGACAATCCTCTTGCCTCACCCTCCTAAATGCTGGGATTACAGGTGTGCATGACCATGTGGTGCTGGGAAATCTAGCCCAGGCCTCTGTAGGTGTGAGACAAGCACTCTAACTGCTGAGCTATGCCTTCAGCTTGTTTTGTTTTGTTTTCAGTACTGCGGATTAATTCTAGGATGTTTTGATTTTTGTTTTTGTTCTTTGAGACAGGATCTCATTCTATAGTCCAGGCTGGTCCTAATCTCACTATGTGGCCCAGGCTGGCCTTAAACTCTGCCTCAGCCTCGCAAGTGCTAGGATTATTGACATGGGCCACCATGCCCAGTTTATGCGGTGCTGGGGAACTAAACTCAGGGCATTGCAATTGCTAGGCAAGCACTCTAACCACAGTGCTATTCCTCTAGCCCAGGATATTGATTTTGAGACAGGGTCTCACTAAGTTGCTCAGGTTAGGCTTGAACTTAAACTTGAGATTCTACTGCTTCAGCCTTCCAGAGTGTTGGGATTGTGGGCCTGTGTCACTGGCCCAGCTTATTCTACCCATTGTATCAAGCCTATTCTGCTGCTTTCCAGCTTACCAGCTTTCCTGGTAAGCCAGTTTGGGTACAAAAGGTATTTTCTAGCCCCAGGGCTACCAGATTACCACATGGAATAAACCTTGCTGATTGTTTTGTTTTGTGGTACTAGGTAGGGATTGAACTCAGGGCCTTCACCCTGAGCTATATTCCCTGCCACTATTTATTCTTAATTTGAGACAGGGTCTTGCTAAATTTGCTAAATTTCCCAGGCTGGGGAATGGAGGAATGGCACAATGGTTAAAGGGTTTACCTAGCAAGTGCAATGCCCTGAGTTAGATTCCCAGCAACAAATAAAGCTGGGTGTGGTGGTGCACACCTGTAACCCCAGCACTCTGGAGGCTGAGGCAAGAAGACTCACTCATCAGTCCAGGACCAGCCAGGGATACAGGGCAAGACTCTGTCTCAAAAGAAGAAGAAGGAGAAGAGGAAGAAGAAGAAGAAGAAGAAGAAGAAGAAGAAGAAGAAGAAGAAGAAGAAGAAGAAGAAAAGGAAGAGGAAGAGGAAGAGGAGGAGGAAGAGGAGGAAGAGGAAGAGAAGAAAATTACCCAGGAGAGGCTTGAGTTTGCAATCCTCCTGCCTCAGCCTCCTAAAGTGCTTGGTGCTACTGGGCCTGGCTTAACCAGGTTTTTGTTTTTTAAACAGGGTCTTGCTCTGTAACTCAGGCTGGCCCTAAAATGACTATGGAGCCCAGGCTTGCCTGGGACACATGGCAATCCTCCTGCCTCAGACTCCCAAGTACGGGGATTACAGGTGTGTGCCACCCCACCCATCTTATGTGGTGCTGGAGAATCAAATTCAGGGCCTTGCGCTTGCTAGGCAAGCACTTTTAACCACTGTGACATTCCTCCAGCACCTAACCTTGGTTTTTGTTTTGTTTTATTTTGTTTTGTTGAGACAGGGTCTCACTCTGTAGCCCAGGCTGTTCCTGAGCTCATTATGTGGCCCAGCCCGGCCTTGGACTCAAGGCAATCCTTCTGCTTCAGCCTCCCGAGTGTTGGAATTACAGGCATCCGTCACCATGCCCAGTTTATCTGGTGCTGGGGAACTGGACGCAAGCACTTTAACTGCTGTCATTCCTCCAACACTTTTGTCACTTTATAAAAGAGGATTTTAATTTTTGTCCTTAGAAACTATAAAGACTGCATGATTTGAAAATGAGACTGTACCAAACAATGGCCAGCAAAGAATCATCTGTTCTATGCCTTCTCCTTTCCCTGGTCCCTCAGAAATATTTATCAGCTATGATTGTTGCTGCTTGTTGCCTCATATTATTTCAATCCACGTACTAACCATAGTCTACTTTCCCTTCCATGAAAATTCGAAACCCCTCTTCACATACTGATACACCACATCTCTTAAGGCCTGGCAGAAACATTGCTATCAGGTGCCATGTTGACTTCTGACTGACGTCACCTATTTGGTACACTTTACTGATCTCCCCTGACTGCCACATCTCATTTGTTGCTAGGAAAAATATTGTGACTGGATTTTTTTTCCTTCCACCTGTCTCATGACAGGGTCCTGACCCATACACCCAAGTAGCTGTACATGATTCAGAGATCTTTCAAGAACCAAACTGCTGGCTACTTCAGACTGGTGTCTTACAAGCTGACGACGTATGTGTAATACAGGTCTTCCAGACATGACTCTAGACTCTAGTCTCTCTCTCTCTCTCTCTCTCTCTCTCTCTCTCTCTCTCTCTCTCTTTCTCTCCCTCTCTCCCTCTCTCTTTTTTCCTGAGACAAGGTCTCGCTCTGTAACCCAGGCTGGTCCTGAACTCACTCTGTAGCCCAGGCTGGCCTTGGACTCATGGCAATCCTCCTGCCTCAGCCTCTTGAGTGCTGAGATCATAGGCTTTGCACCACCATGCCTGGTTCATCTAGTCTCTTCTCTTACACTCTAATCTTTAGACTTGCCCTAAAGCACTGGACACCCTCCTTAGCCAGTGTTTGAACACAATAGTTTAGGACTGGTCTGTATAGCTCTAGAGATTTCTTTTCTGAATGTGCATCATTCATTAATTCCACAAATTTGTACTCAACACCGACTAGGTACTAAGTCCAGTGCTGTGTCCTGGGATTACCTAGGTATGGTCCCTGCTTCTGCAGATGCGCAATCTGATGGAGGGGTCATATGGCAGCCAGCAGTCCACACGATGGTAAATCGGGCAACCAGTATGGACCATAGTGGCTGGCAGCGTAACTCAGCAGATGAGTGCTTTCCTAGTAAACACAGGCCCTGGATTCAATTGCCCAGCGCCACATAATCTGGGAGTGTTGGCACACACCTCTAGTCCCAGAACTCAAGAGACTGAGGTAGGATTGCTGAGTTCAAGGCCAGCCTGAGCTCCATAGTGAGTTAGTAAGTTCAGGACAAGTCTTAAAGAGCAAGACCCTTTCTCAAAAAAAAAAAAAAAAAAAAGATTATAGCTGGGCCTAATAAGTAGTGCAGGCTTGTAATTCCAGGACTCCGGGAGGCTGAGACAGGATTGCACACTTCAGCTCAGTGCCCAGTGAGACCATGTATAGGAATCAAAACTAAAAGATTAGCTGAAGGACTGGAGGAATAGCACAGCAGTTAGAGTACTTACCTAGCACGCATAAGGACCTGAATTCCATTTCCTTGCACCACATAAACCAGAAAGGGTGGCACATGCCTACAGTCCCAGCACTCAGGAGGAGGAGGCTGAGGCAGGAGGACTGCTGTGAGTTTGAGGCATCCTGAGCTCCATAGTGAGTTCAGGTCCAGCCTGGACTACAGAGTGAGACCCTGACTCCAAAAAAAAAAAAAAAAAGTTGTCTGGGGACACAGCTCAGGCTATGAGATTGGGCCCCATCCCTAGTACCACCAGAAGAGAGAGAGAGAGGAAGAATAAATTGAGCATAGGAGTATTTCCCTAACCAGGGAAATCAGGAGAGCCTTCTGGGAGGAAGAGCAGAGCAAAGACAGAAAATATAGTAAAAGATAAGTGCATAAATCAGGAATGGAGGTGCACGCCTGTAATCTCAGCACTTGGGAGGCTGAGGCAGGAGTAGTGCTTTGAGTTCAAGGCCAGCCTGGCTACATAGTGAGTTAAGGACCAACCCGAACAGAGTGAGATCCATTGGTTCCACGACCTCTTAGCTAGCTCCAGGACTCTCTCTCTCTCTCTCTCTCTCTCTCTCTCTCTCTCTCTCTTTCGCATAACGCTCTGGAGCTGAGGTGTCCTGGCTCTCAACCAGCCCATTCTCTGGGAAAGCAGAACCCTCGATCTGGATCCAGTGTGCAACAAGCGGGGGATGGGATTCGCCTTCTCACGGCCAGATCAAGGGCCGTGATTTGTTTTGTGATTCTGTCCCTGAATAATTCTGCTCGTTCCTTTATCTCTTGGTCCCAAGAAGAAAACCGAGACACAAAGAGGGAAGATGAATTATAGGCTTAGGCACGAGATCCTACTGCAGAAATCAAGATCCCCTGTTGGCAAATCTTCCAGGATGAAGATTCCTACACTTGCCCGCTAAAGCCTCCACAGACAGAAAGCCTTCTCCTCCTCCCCGCCCGCTTCCACGGATCCAGCCCGGACCTGTCCCACTCCCGGGAGCTGCTTGTCTGCCTCCACAGTTGCTGGAGTGTGTGCGAGGTGAGCGCTCTGCTGGTGTCTGCCAGCCAGTGCGCGGGTGGGTGTGGCCGTCTGCTCTACGGGCAGGGGTGGGGGTGGGGGGTAGGGGTGGGGATGGGGGGGTTGGGTTAGGGGGTTTCCTATCCTTTCCTCCTTCCGTGGGGAAGCTTTCCAGTTCTTCCTGCCCAGGCTCCTATTCTTCCTTTCTCCTTCAACCCCTCCTATTCCTCCCGTCCTCCTCTTCTTCCTCCTCTTTCTTCTCTTTTTTCACCTGATGCTGGGGGTTGAACACATGATCTTGCACTGAGCTATATTGCCAGCCTCTAGATTTTTCCTTTCTGATGAAAAGAACTGGGGGTCCTTTCTCCGAAAGACCAAGCCTCTTTGTGGGTGTGTCTCCTGGAGCTGGCTAAGAGGTCATGGAACCAATGGGGTTAAGTTCCAGCCCTGCTCTGCTCTGACCCATTTTCCTCCCTGTGCCCACATCCCCTGAGGCCAGAGTGTTGGGTGGGGCCGGCTTGGCACCTCCACACCTGCATATGGGACTTCCCCTTCATGGAAACTCCCAGGACCCAGGCGTCCTGCCTGCCCTGCCAACTCCCACCAGCTCCCTGGTTTACCTTCAGTCAAATCTCTCTGTTGGCTAACCTTCTGCCAAACTCCCTTTTATTCTTTCTCTTTCTTTCTTTCTTTCTTTCTTTTTGTCTGAGACAGGATCTTGCTCTGTAGCCCAGGTTGGTCATGAACTCAGTATGGAGCCCAGGCTAGCCTTGGACTCACAGCAATCCTCCTGCCTCAGCCTTCCTAGTGATGGGATTACGGGCATGCACCACCACACCCAGCTTATGTGGTGCTGGGGAATCAAACCACTGAGCCATTCCTCCAGTACCCACCCCCCCCCCCCCCCCCCCGCAAGCTCTATTTCTATGCCAGCACTAAAGGGCCCAAAAGATGTAGACCCATACTGTGGGGCCACTTTGATGTCTGCTGGCCCATCGGATAGACTCCTAAGAGGAGAAGCCATGGGGCAGGGGAAGCTGTCCACTGTTAAGCACCTACTATATGCAGGGCAAAGGGTGCAGAGAGCTGGTAGCAATCATCCCTCCATCACACAGTAGGAAGCTGAGAACCAGAGAGTCAGGTGACCCACTCAAAACACACAGCTAGGAAGCGGCAGAGCTAAAACAGGAGCCCAGGACGTGGTGATTCGGAGCTCTCTTCACCATAGCCGACTTCCTAATCTTGTCTGGTAGCTGCCTACCTAAGTTAAATCAACCCAATTAAGACCACATTTATTGAGCATCTGGTATAGGCAAGGCATGGATATATGCCAGAAATAAAGAGAAGGCCTAGGCAAAAAGATGGGTATACAGACTACAAAAAGGCTAACATCAATTAACTAAGTGTAGTGGCACCTGCCTGCAATCCCAGCACTCGGGAGGCTGAGGCAGGAGGACTGCTGTGAGTTTGAGGTCAGCCTAGGCTACATAGTGAGTACAGGACCAGCCTGTCTCAAAAATAAATAAATAAATAAATAAATAATAAATAAAAATGTGCCAGGCGCTCATGCCCTTCCTCCTGCTTGCAGGGGAGTTCTTACTTTTTGCCTCATTCTCTCCTTTATACTTCATCCAATGAAGTTACTTTCTACTTCCAAAAAAATAAAAATAAAAATGTGTCTAACCTGAGCATGCTTTGAACAAGGTGCATGGAGCACAAGAGAGGTGCTTTCATTTCCTTTTTCTCTATATAGTCTGTTTTTTGAGGAGTATATAGAATAATCTGGAAGAAAAGGAATACCCATTTAGTTGCCATTCAGGTCAAGAAATGAAAAATTTCCTGTACTCTGGAAGTTTCCCTCTTACCCTTTCCACAATTCCCTCCCTATTGTAAAAATGTAACCACCATTCTGTCTTTGGCAATACTCATAAACAAGAAACTTCCTTGATTTTTAAAAAACAGTTTCAGCTCCTATATCTGAATCCTTAAACATCACTGCTCAAGAAGGCTATGGCTGTGGCTCAGTGGTTAAAGTACTTACCTAGCAAGTGCAACCCTGGGTTCAATTCTCCAGCACCACATAAAATCAGCCATGCATGGTAGCACACGCCTGTCATCCCAGCTCTTGGGAGGCTGAGGCAGGAGGATTGCTGTGAGTCCAAGGTCAGCCTGGCCTCCATAGTGAGTTCAGAACCAGCCTGGACTACAGAGTAAGACCTTGTCTCAAAAAAAAAAAAAAAAGAAAGAAAGAAAAAGAAAAGAAAAGATGGAGCTGAGGGCTGAGGCTTAGTTCAACAGTGAAAGCACTTGCCTAGCAAGATTCTGTCTGGAAAAAAATATATAGCTCAAGAGCTGGGGACATAACTCAGTGGTAGTGTACTTGCCTTGTATGCACAAGGCCCTTGGTTCAATCCCTAGCACTGCAGAAAAAAATACTATTCAAAGCCGGGCCCACTGGCACTAGCTTGTAAACCCAGCATTCTGGGAAGATGAGACAAGAGCATTACAAGTTTAAGCCCATCCTGGGCAAGTTAGGAATTTAGTAAGACTCTGTCTCAAAATTAAAAATAAAAATGGCCTGGGGTGTAGCTTAATGTGAACACTCAGGGGCCAAGTCCCAGTACCACAAAAAAATAAAATAAGGTTAAAAAAAAAACAAAGAGCTTATTGTGGTTTGGCTCTGGAATGTCCCCCAAAAGTCTCATGTATTTAAATGTTAATGGATTGTCTATGGAACCATGTGCTGTTGGTAGACTGGGGCCTAGCTAGTCTGGAAGGGTGAATGAAAAGCGTGTAAATTAGGATTAAAGGTGTGTAAGTTAGGATTAAAGGTGTGTAGTGGCCACACCTTACACACCTGGATGCAGGAGGGACTAATCACTGGGCAGAGACCTGGAAGGATATATAAGCTGCATCCTGCCGTCCTTGGAGGACTAGGACTAGTCTCAACTTGCCTTCCTGTCTGTGATGTCCTGAGAAGCTGCCTCCACCTCTGTCTCTGCCATGTACTTCGAATGCTGCCGGCCGCCCCTGAATGGACTTGTGACCTTCTGAAACTGTGAGCTAAAATAAACCTTTCCTCCCTTAAATTTGTGGATGTCAGGTATTGAGTCACAGCAATGAAAAAGTAACTAAGAGCTGAAGCCAGGTGTGGTGGCACATGCCCATCATTGCAACACTTGGGATCTGAGGCAGGCAGACTGCTGTGAGTTCAAGGCCAGGCTACATAGTGAGCTCAGAAGAAGCCTGAAATGCAAAGTGAGACCCTGTCGAAAGAAAGAAAGAAAGAAAGAAAGAAAGAAAGAAAGAAAGAAAGGAAGGTAGGTAAGACCCTGTCTCAAAAAAAGGAGGGGCTGAAGATGCAGCTCAGTGGAAGGCTGTGGGGGCTCGCTCCATCCTCAGTACCAAACACAACAAAACAAAACCAGAACTGCTCAAGTCTGCTCATTTTTTGAGGTTTATTTACATGGAATGGCCATGGATGACTTGTCTCATTCTGCTTAGTGGCTTGCTGGGGGGGCCCATCCAGGTTGCTCCAGGAGCTGTCTTTTTCTTGTTACACAGTATTCAGTGAGTGTGCATATGCCACCATTCATTTTTTTATTCTACCCTTGACAGAATTTTAAGTTGTTTCAATTTGAACTGTCATAAACAAGACGGTTCCAAACCTTCTTTTTTTTTTTTTTTTTGAGACAGGGTCTCACTCTCTAGTCCAGGCTGGTCCTGAACTCACTATGGAGCCCAGGCTGGCCTTGGTTTCAAGGCAATCCCCCTGCCTCAGCCTCCTGAGTGTTGAGATTACAGGCGTGCACCACCACGCCCAGTTTATGTGGTGCTAGGGAATCGAACTCGGGTACTTAACATTTGACATAGCACTTGCTAGTCAAGTGCTTTAACGGCTGAGCCATTCTTCCAGCACCTCCAAACCTTCTTGTATGTGTTTCCCAAGAGGAACGTGCAAGAGTTTTTTCCTAGAATATAGAACTAAGGGTCAAACTGTACATGCAGTTTCAATGTTATCAGATAATGCCAAACTGTTCTCAAAAATGACTGTATCGATTACATTGGAAGAACCTTCTAACCAGCGGTAGCCGTGGGACCTAGAAGCCCCACCCACTTTCCTACCTAAGCCCATCAGTAATTTTCACTTTTTTGTGGAATGAGATCCAAGTCCCTACCTCGGCTCACAGGCCCTTCATGATGGGAACTCTTTCTTATTCTCTGACCTGTGCTACTATAAATCTCCCCTTTGCTTATGACAGTCTGTGGAATGTTCTTTTAAAAGACTTTTCATGGCTTGCACCCTCACTTGCTTTAGGTCTTTCCCTGACCACTAAAATTAAAATTGTAACCTGGGCCGGAGGAATTGCTCAACAGTTAAAGTGCTTGCCTAGCAAGTGCAAAGTACCTTAGTGCAATTCCCCAGCACCATGTGAACTGGACATGGTGGCGCATGCCTGTAAACCCAGCACTCAGAAGGCTGAGGCATGAGGATTGCGGTGAGTTTAAGACAAGTCTGGGCTACATAGTGAGTTCAGAACCAGCCTGGACTACAGAGTAAGACCCTGTCTTTTAAAAAATTGTAGTTGGTCACATTATTGTTATCTTTTCTTTCATTCTGTTACTTTTATTTATTCATTTTTCATGTTGGTAATCAAACCTTTGTTCTTTTCTCTGCTTTATTTTTGTTACTAGCCCAGTCAACTGGGTTCTAATCAGCCTCAAGCAGCTCTCCCTCCCCTGGCAGAGCTTCACAGACTGTATCTCCTTTCAAGTACTTTTTTTTGTAGCACTCATGATTGAACATAGAGACTTGTCTCTGAGCTATACCCAGGCCCTTTTTATTTATTTATTTTTGAAGCAATAAAGGGTTTATTGAGAAAGTAAAGCTCTAGGGAAGACGTTTGAGGGGCATCTCACCCCTTTGTATTGTTTTTGTTGTTCTTTTTGAGTCAGGGTCTCGCTCTGTAGTCCAGGCTGATCCTGAACTCACTATGCAGTTCAGGCGCTGGCCTCAAACAAACAGTAATTCTCTCCTGCCTCAGCCACCTGAATGCTCAGATTACAGGCATGCTTGACAGTGCTTGCTAGGCAAGAGTTTTAACCACTGTGCCATTCCTCCAGCCCCTGAGTCACTTTTTATCACATCACTACCCTGTGATAATGAGAATAGCCATTCTCCTGCTCTGAAGTAGCTAATTTGTTTACCTGTTTGGTTTTTGATCTCATTAGCCTCTTCCCTCACTTTTATGGAGCTGCCTAAGAGAAGTAGCTGAGCTATCTCATTACTGCCCTGGGCCAGTGCCTGACACATAAAAGGCCCACAAATAATAGTTGTCCAGGCTGGTTGTAAGTTTCCCAGAGACAGCCAGGCATCCCCACACCCACACTTGGAACTCCTCTCTTTTTTCATTATCAAATTTATTTTATTTATTATTATATATGTACACATGAATTTCAAATTCTATAGCATATTAAAGACATGGGGTTTGGAGAATCAATGCCCATGGAACTCCTCTGGGGACACGCCCAGAACCCAGGCATCCTTCACTGCCCTACCTGCTCAGAGTGCTTCTATTGCTGCTGTTGCTGAGACCTTGTGGCATCTGTGTGAGGATTTGCAGCCACAGGTCTGGCCACCAGCGCTGGAGAGACTCAGACAGGAGTCAGGGCCTAGAGTGCAAGAAGTACTTTGTAACATTTGGCTCTGCCTGATGGAGAAAAGAGAAAGGACATTGGAAGAAGAAGGAACAAAGGCATGAAAATGCAGGTTCTGTTGGAAGAAGAGGGGCAGTTAGAGGGCTGTGAGTGGAAGGGCAAGTGGCTGGGACGCCTGGTCTGGCAGGTCCCAAGGGGCAGGGCCGGATGGAGAGCTCTGAGCTCCCTGCAGGATCAGCGTGGCTCAGCGCATCTTAGCTTTAATCCTGCCCCCTACAGTGTACCCCTCCTACTCCCTGACCTCCCCTCCACCCAGCCCCCAGCCTGCCTGCTCCTGCAGCTGAATGGACTTCTCTCTAGGCCTACGCCTGGGACCTCGGAACAAGAAGACTTCCCGCCCAGAGGCCCCTACCACTTCTGGACACGGCCCACCTGTGGCCACCTCTCCCTGCCTGCCCTGTCCCGCCTCCTGCCCCTGCCCAGGCTGCCCCCCTCCCTTCTGCTCCTGTGCCGCCTGTCCCTCTTATGCACCTCTCTGCCCGTCCTGTCCCAGCCTCCCCGGACCACCCTGCACCTGTTCTTGCCCTCCCTGCCCTGCCTGTCCTTCCTTGGCCTGTTCCCAGACCTCCTGCGTCGCCTGCTCCAGTCCACACCTGCCCTGCTGCCACCCCTCGCCTTGCCCCGTTTACTCTTGTTCCAAGGGCCAAGCTGCCTGTCGGAGCTCCTGTTTGGGCTGCGCTGACCGCTGTGGCTGTGGCCGAGGGTCGGCTTGGGTACCTCCAGGCTCCACTGGCTGCTGCGGCCTCTGCTTCAGGCGACAGCGTGGTTCTCGGGGGCACTGTATGATTATCTAGGTGGATCATGGCTGCTGAGAGACTGCCCGTCTCCCGGGGCACTTCTGGAGCTGCTTCCTCAGAGAGAAACTCAGTGGAGTGAGGAGCAGGATCCCCTGGACCCCAGGAGAGGCCGCTACCCAGAGCTCCTCACCCCAAGTCCTACTTGTTCTAAGCTAGTTTCTGCTGGTTCCAGGTCTTCTTCCTCTGCGGTTTCTGGAATGGAAAGCATTCCTCTCAGAGCTACAGCTCCGACAGGTGAGCAAGTTAGCTGTTTCCTCCACTGGGCCTCCAGTGAAAAGCCCTCTTTGCTTTCTCTGTAGTTTGCATGAATAAGGTGGACTCTTCCTGTAGAGAGAGGATCCTTTGTCCAGAAGCTGCTTCTGCCTCTTGGATCTCCCCATCTATTCCCTTGATTGCCCCAAGAGCCTCTGGACCCCGAGTCTCTCATCTTTTTTTCTTCTTTTATATATCACATCCCTTTCCTCTTCCCACCTTCTCACCGCCCCCCCACTTTCCCTTTCTTTCTCCACAAGGCCCATCTTCCTAGATTCTTCCACATCTCTTACATTTTTTCTATGGTTTGGTTTTCTAATAGAGAAACCATATGATATTTAGCTTTCTGGATCTGATTCATTTCGCTGAGCATAATGGTCTCAAGGTGCATTCATTTCCTACAAATGACGCAAATTTGTCAGTCTTCATGGCAAAGTAGTACTCCATTGTGTATATATACTGTATCTTCTTTATCCAGTCATCGATGCTCGGACATAATTGGCTTCTTCCCAGATGTGGCTATTACAAGCTGTGGGGCTATAAACATTGGTAAGCACATATCACTGTAGTATGATGACTTTAGCTCTTTTGGGAAGATACCCAGAAGAGGTATAGCTGGCCGACTTCTCATTTTGAATAAGGCAGAGGTCCGCAGCTCTTGGACTAGAAGATGTGACTGAGCAGAGGGCTTCTGGCTCCTATCTCCCCTTCAATAGCTTTGACATCCTTCGTGGTACTGTGCTTCCAGCCAGGTGCCCTCCGTCTGAGGGCTCTGTCAGCCTCCTGACCTCAATCTTAGAGTCGTAATCCCATCTGTGACACCTGAGCTCATCTGCACCAGGACAAGGGAAGCTGCACTGGGGTTCCCAATGATCTCAGCACGCAATGCTAGCTGGAAGTGCTCTGTCCCTGGGGGCAGGGCTGGGAACCTGGAGAAGCCACCATAGAATAGCTGGAAGAGACAGACTCAGGTACCTATCTGGACCAGCTCTAAGGCTGAGAGTCCTACACCATTCCACATTATTAATGTTCTCTGACTCCTGTGTCAGAGAACACACTTCCACAGCCTTCTCCTCTAGAAATTTCTGTTCTTTTCTTTTCTGCGTATTTTCTCTCAACTCTTGCTATTTCATTCTGTCAATTCCTGCTTTCTCTCTTTCTTGCCTCTACAAAACTCTGTGTCTCTACCTGCTTTCCCCACACTCCCATTCTATTTCTCTCTCCATTTATTTATTTATTATTTGTAGAGGTATTGGGAATTGAACTCAGGGTCTTTGCACAGAGCTACATCCGAAGCTCATCTTTTATTTTATTTATTTATTTATTAAGTCATGGTCTCATTTTATAGTCCAGGCTGGTCCTGAACTCACTATGTAGCCCAGGCTGGGCTCAAACTCAGGCAATTCTCCTGCCTCAGCCACCTGAGTGCTGAGATTAATGGTGTATGCCACCATGCCCAGCCTATATTTTCAGATGAAGTCTCTCTAAATTGCTAACTTGCCCCAGACAGAGCTTGAACCCACAATCCTGCCTTTGTCTCCCAGAGTGCTGGGGTTATTAGCCTGTACAAATAAGGACCCAGAACTTGGGAGGCTGAGGCAGGAGGACTGCCATGAGTTCAAGTCCTGCCTGGGCTACACAGTGAGTCCAGGAGCAGCCTGGACTACAGAGCAAGACCCTGTTTCAAAAAAATAAAAGTTGAAAATTGTCAGGCTGGGCTTAAACTTAAAATTCTCCTGCCTCAACCTCCCAGAGTGCTGAGATTATAGGTTTGTATTACCAGTCATAGAGCATTTCATTTTTGAAATGACTGCTGGGATTACAGGCATGTGTCACCACACCCAGTGGTATTGCGGAGCAGAACCCAGGGGCCATGTGTTTGCTAGGCAAGCACTTTAACTGCTGTGCTATTCCTCTATTTCTCTTTTTAGTCTTTGCCTTTCTTCATATATTCTGAGTCTAGATTGTTTCTACTGCTTGCCTCTCTTTCTGCCCCTGCATATAAGATTCCCTATGTCTCTCTGTGTCCCAATCCCTTGCCCTCCATTTCTTTTTTAATATTTTAAATTCTTTTATTTATTGATTTAGAGACAGGGTCTTGTGCTGCAGCCCAGGCTGGCTCTGAACTTTCTGTGGAGCCCAGGCTGGTCTCACCCATTCCACATTTTTCATGTGTCATCACACTCAACTTTATGTGGTGCTGGAGAATTGGAGCCAGGGCCTTGTGCTTGCCAGGCAAGTGCTTTAAATGCTGCGCCATTCCTCCAGGCCCTACTTATTTATTTTTGAGACAAGGTCTTACTCTGTAGTCCAGGCTGGTCCTGAACTCACAGCAATCCTCTGGCCTCACTCCCCTGTGCTGGGATTACAGGCATGCACCACCGTGCCCAGCTTATGTGGTGCTAAGGAATAGAAGTCAGGGCCACATACCTGCCAGGCAAGTGCTTTGAGCACTGTGCTATTCCTCCAGCCCCTCCCTCCACCTCCTTAGGTCACATAATAGCTGTCTGCCCACCTTTGCATACTAGACCTGTATCATGTCTATCTCATTGCTGCCCAGGGCCAGGACACAGTCCCCCAGCATTTGTCTGTTACATACAGTCCATGCCTGGGGCAAGTTAATATGTGCAGACACAGGTACCAGAGTTTTTCCTTCTTTTCCTATCACTATCCAGTCCACCCACTCCTGCTTGGCTTTAAACTGAGACATTGATTGATTGATTGATTGAGATAGGGTCTCACTCTCTAGTTCAGGCTAGTTATGCAGTATGCAGCACAGCTAGTCTAGAAATCAAGCAATCCTTCTGCCTCAGCCTCTCAAGTGCTAGTATTACAGGTGTATACCACCATACCTGGTCTATTCAGCTCTGTGATGCAGGGTAATTAAACTTAGCCCTTGTACTTGCTAGGCAAGTAGAGTAACTGATGTGTTATTCCTCTAGCTCCCAAATCCTTTTAAAAATGATATTCTAGGGCTGGAGAAATGGTTCAGTGGTTAAAGCACTTGCCTAGCAAGTGCTATGTCAAGTGTTAAGTACCCAAGTTCAATTCCCCAGCACCACATAAACTGGGCATGGTGGTGCACGCCTGTAATCCCAGTACTTGGTAGTCTGAGGCAGGAGGATTGCCATGAGTCCAGGGCTAGCCTGGACTACATAGTGAGTTCAGGATCAGCCTGGGCTACTGAGTAAGACCCTGTCTCAAAAAAAAAAAAAGATATTTTAAATAAATAAAAATATTCTAAGCTGGGTCTGGTGGCACAGGCTTGTAATCCTAGCACTCTGAGGCAGGAGGATCACAAGCTCAAATCCAACTTTGGCAATTTAGCCACTTAACAAGACCCTGTCTCTAATAATAAAAAGGGGCTGGAGATGTAGGTCAAGGTGAAGGCACTGAGTTCGATCTTCAGTACCATTACTAATCAACTAACTTATTAAATAAATAAAGATTTCTACCTGGGCCTCATGGCACAGGCCTTTAATCTCAGCATTGTAGGAAATTGAGGCAAGACAATTGTTAAGTCTAAACCCAGCCTTAGCTATCTAGCAGTTTAGTGAGACCTATTCTCTGGGTTGACAGAATGGCACAGCTATTAAGGCACTTGCTTGGCAAGTGCAAGGCTCTGAGTTCAATTCCCCAGCACTATATAAGCCAGGTATGGTGGCACACGCCTATGATCCTAGCACTTGGGAGGCTGAGGAAGGAAGGATTGCCGTGAGTCCAAAGCAAAAAAATAAAAATAAAAATAAATAAATAAAAAACCTAGCGAGACTAGTCTCAAAATCAACAATAAAGGAAAGGGAATTAACTCAGTGCAGAGGCCCTCGGCTCAATTGCCAGTACAAGAAAAGAAAAGGCAAAGGACAAAGAAAAGAAAAAAGAACAGTACTTCTACTAGAGTTCAGGCTATAGCTCAGTGAAAGAATACTTGCTTAATAGGCATGAGTCTCTGGGTTTGATTCTCCAGCACCACAAAATTTAAAAATCAATAAAATAAAAATACTTTTTTTTCTTTTCTTCTTTTTTGAGACAGGTCTCTTTCTATATTCCAGGCTGGCCTCAAACACATTATAACCCTCCTGCCTCAGTCTCCCAGTGCTGGGATTACAGGTGTGTCACCACACCCAATTTATGGAATTGAACCCTTGTGCTTCCTAGGCAAGCCCTTTTACCTGGAGCTATGCCCTAGCCCTGATACTCTTTATTCTGAAAGTTGGTGAAGAAGGATTTATAGTACCTATCCTTATATAAACTATATTTCAGGAAAAATAGCGCTAATTGGTGGAGACAAACTCCTATTTAAAGAAGAATCTCAGCTAATGAGAAGGATTATGGACTGAGAAAAATCACCCTTTCAGTTCCTAATAAAATAATCAGTTGAAGCAGGAGTCACATGGATGAAAGAAGGATTATGGCTGAGAACTTCACTATGGATAAACCAAGCTGGTGACACCTGAGCCCACTGATGACTGTCAGCAACACTAAAAGTGACACATGGAGACAGCATGTCCCTGCTGATATGATGCAATCTGAAGCACTCGGCACCATATAGGAGAGAAACAACCAAATACCCGAACATGAATACAATCAAATCTCTGGTACTACCTTCCACTTAGTGGAAATCCATGATACAGGAACACATCAAATGACCCAAGGAGGAAGTAAGCAAACACATCCAAAATATGGAACATGCTAAAGAAAACCTGACCCAATTTCTTCAACGATTCAACCCCAAGGAGGAGAGGATTCGGTGAGAAGAAGGACGAGGAGGAAACAACTGTAAACTGATGTGGTGCACCTTTGTGATCCCAGCACTCGGGAGGCTGAGGTAGGAGAATTGCTGTGAATCCAAGGCCAGCCTGGGCTACATGGTGAATTCAGGACCAGCCTGGATTATGGAGCAAGACCCTGTCTCAAAAAAAGAAAAGAAAAGAAAAAAAGAAAAAGAAAAAAAATGATGCCAATGAACAAGGTCCAATTTTGTTAGATACAAAAATGGCCCTCAGGTCATGTAAGAGAAGGTCCTTACATAAACTGGGCATGGTGGTGCACGCCTGTGATCCCATGACTCGGGAGGCTGAGACAGGAGGATTGCCCTGAGTCCAAGCCCAGCCTGGGCTCCACAGTGAGTTCAGGACCAGCCTGGGCTACAGAGAGAGATGCTGTCTCAAAAAAAATAAATAAATAAAAATAAAAAGACGGTCCATACTTCTTAGAGAGGCATGTGAAGCATAGATCAAAGTGGCCTATTTATTTCAATTTCAGCAGAGAAAAAAGTAAAAGAAACAAGAGTAACATGTACTTTTTATATTTGCTGAATTAAGTACAAGTGGGTTAATAGAACTATGCTTATATATGTTTAAACATTTTCATAATAAAATTTTAAATGAAGCTCCCCTGGTAAGCATTTTACTTATTTATTTATTGTGGTATTAAGGAATGAATCCAGGGTCTTCACAGTAAGCCACCTCCCAGCCCATGTTATTCTGTATTTTGCACAGGGTCTTGCCAAGTTATTTAAGTTGCCCAGGTTGGGCTAGAACTTAGAATCTTCTTGCCTTTGTCTCCCAGAGTGCTAAGATTACACCACGCCCAGCTACACATAGTTTCTAGTAACTCCCAGGGCTCTTCTCTGCTGCTCTGAATGCCAGGACCTCTCCCATATCTCTTCACACACAGACCTCCCTGCCCCTGTCAGAAGTATGTCCTTAGAGAAGGACTGTGCTCACAGGCCATTCTCTCTATCCCTTCTAGTACTCTGCTAGCAAATTACCTGTTGAGATCTTTCCTAACTGTGCTTCCCAATGCTGAGAGGCCAGAGAAATCTTAAAGAATATATACTTTTTGGAGTTGGAGGAATAGCATACCAATTAGAATACTTTGCTTAGCAAGCCCTAAGGCCATCAGTCAGATTCCCCAGAACCATGATAATCTGAACATGGTGGCACATGCCTGAAATCCTAGCAGCACTCCAAAGGCTAAGGCAGGAGGATTGCTGTGAGTTCAAATTCAGCCTGGGCTCCATGGTGAGTTCAAGACCAGCCTGAACCACAGAGCAGCAAGATCTAGTCTCAAAATAAAAAGTATACTTTTTTTTTTTTTGAGACAGGGTCTCACTCTGTAGTCCAGGCTAGTCCCTAACTCAGTATATAGCCCAGGATAGCCTCCAACAACACAGGAATTCTTCTGCCTCAGCCTCCCATGTGCTGGGATTACAGGTGTGTGCCACCAGCCCAGTTTATATGATGCTGAAGAATAGAACCCAAGGCCTTGCCCTTGTGGGGTAAGCACTTTAACCACTGACCTATGACCCCAGCCCCCCCTTTTTTTTCTGATTGCGAGGCAAGGTCTTCCTAGGTTACTAAATTGCACAGGCTGAGCTCAAACTTTCAATCTTCCGGCCTTAGTCTCCCAGAGAGCTGGGATTACAGGCCTGTGTCACCAGGCCCAAGTTAAGTGTACAAATATATCTTGAATAGATCCTAGGATAAACAAAGATAGTCCAAAATAATGTAACCTTGCTTTTGGTCTTTATCAGATACTTCAGAGCAAAATACACTGCAACAATTGTATAAATCTGATCTGTGTCCTATGAAACATCCACTGCCCTTGTCAAGATGACTTCCAGCCTCAAAGATGAGACCACCAAAAACTTGAGAGATTTACTGTCATGAATTCAAAAGTGGGCTAGAGATTTGCACAATGGTTAAAGCGCTTGCCTTGCAAGTGCAAGGCCCTGAGTTCGATTCCCCAACACCACATCAAGCTGGACATGGTGGTACATGCCTGTAACCCAGCACTAGGAGGCTGAGGTAGGTGGACTGCCCTGAGTCTAAGGCCAGCCTGAGCTTACACTACTGAATTCAGGACCAGCCAGGGTTACAGAGCAAGACCCTATCTCAAAAGAGAGAGAGAGAGAGAGAGAGAGAGAGAGAGAGAGAGAGAGAGAGAGAGAGAGAAAATGAATTCAAAAGCTTGGGACTAAGAAGGTAGGAGTGTGTAGCTCAGTGGTTAAAGTGCTTGTCTAGCATGCACACACTTGAGAGTTTGCCAGCACTACATAAAAGATTAGCTGGGTATGATTCCACACACCTACAATTTCAGCACACAGGAGGCTGAGGCAGGAAGATAGATGTATATTTGCAGTCAGCCTAAGCTACATAGTGAGTTCAGAACCAGCCTGGACTACAGAGCAAGACCTTATCTCAAAAACAAACAAAACAACAACAAAAAATCTCAGAACTAGGATGGAAGATACTTGGATTCATGACTTCACTGAGTGATCTTACAGAGGTAATGATACACATTTTTTTTTTCAGTACAGGGAGTTGAACCTACATTGAACTACATCACCAGGCTTTCTTCAATTATGAGATAGAGTCTTGCTAAACTGTCCAAGCTGGCCTTGTACTTGGAATTTTCCTGTTTCAGCCTCCCAGTTAGCTGAGATGAGAGACATGTACTAACTACTACACCCAGATGAAGTCATTTTTTTTTCTTTTGAGACAAGGTCTTGCTCCTGATCCTGAACTACTCTGTAGCCCAGTGTGGCCTCTAATACATGGTAATCCTCTTGCACCAGCATCTTCAAGTGCTGGGATTATAGGCATATGCCACCACACCTGGTTTATATGGTGCTGGGGAATTGAATCCAGGGCCTTGAGCTTGTGAAGCAAGCATTTTAACCATTGAGTTACACCCCAGCCCCAGCATACTACTGTTTGATAAGTGTTAACACTTAACATGAGAGAGGCTGGAGGAATAGCGCAGCTTTTGCCCAGCAAGCACAAGGCCCCGGGTTCAGTTTCCCAGCATGACATAAGCAGGGTATGGTGGTGCATGCCTGTAATCCCAGCACTGAGGAGACTGAGGCAGAATTGTTATGTATTCGAGGCCAGCCTGGTCTACAGAGCGAGAAAAAAAAATCTTAAGAGAAAAAAGGTCATAAGTAAGATATAGAATGTCGGCTGGTGTTAAGTGCTATGGGGGAAAGCAGTGAAGGAGGAGAGTTGGAAGGAATGCAGGTAGATTGCTGTGGGCATGTTGTTGTTTTAAAAAAGATGGCCAAGGAAGGCTTCTCTGATAAGGCGACATTTGACAGTGAACAGGAGGAGGAGGTGAGAGAGGAAATCACGTGGTTATCTTAGAGAAGAACCTTGAAGGAACTGTGTGCAAAGGCCCTGATGTTAGTCCATGGAGATGGAGCAGGAGGGAGAGTACTAGAGATGAGGTCAGAGGGTTCTGTGGGCCTTTACAAAGGTTCTGGCTTAGCCACCTCGGGTGGCCAGCACTATAATTCCAGAACTCCAGAAGGCGGAGGCAGGAGGATCTCAAATTCAAGCCCAGCCCGGTCACCCAAGTGATTTGGCAAGAACATCTCAAAATCAAAAAATAAAAATGAGCCCGGTCCCATGGCACAGGCCTAGAATCCCAAGAGGATCACAAATTCAAGCCCAGCCTGGACAATTTAACAAGACTTTGTTTCAAAATTAAAACTAAAAATGGGCTGGGGGTGGGGTGGGCTTGAGGAATAGTATAGTGATTACAATGCTGGCCCTGAATTCAGTTCCCCAGCACCACATAAACCAGGCATGGTGATCCACGCCTGTAATCCCAGCACTCAGGAGGTTAGGAGACTGAGGAAGGTGCATTGCTGTGAGTTCAAGGTCAGCCTGGGCTCCATAGTGAGTTCAGGGTTAGTCTGGAATACGGAGCGAGAGCCTGTTTCAAAAAAAAAAAAAAAAAGGCTGGGGATGTTACTCAATGAGAAGCCTCTGGACTCAACTTCCAACGCGTACACACACACACACACACACACACACACACACACACACACTTTGGCTTTTCTCTGAGTGCGAAGGGAAGCCGCTGGAGGGTGTTAAGGACGGAATGCCCAGGCTGGAGGGAGGTTAAGTAACTTTCCAAGGTCAGACAGCTCCCATGCGGTAGAGGTGGGAGCTCAGCATTAGGGCTAAAGCTCTTAACCCCATTCTTCCACTGAACTTTAGCCTTCATTTTGCTCACTGCTCTCCTATGAGTTCATACAAAGAAACTGGAACACCGAGAAGTTATGCGGCTTGCCTAGGGCCACACAGCTAGCAATCAGGAAGGACTGGAGCCTGAGTCTAGTCGCAGACCAAGTCCAAGTTCTTTACACCACACCGCCTCCCTCAGGTGTCTGGACCACACTGCCTTCCCGCCTGGAGGTACCACGGCGGCTGGGGCAAGCCGAGACGCAGGCTCGGCTCCCAGCCGCCGCGTTCATTAGGCAGAGGCATCCGAGCTCTGGGGGACCGTAGACATCTTTCTCAGGCACTGCACGGAGAAAAGAGAAAATGTGGCTTCACTTCCTAGTGGCCCCGGAGGTACCCAGGAGTCCGAGGAGCGAGTATAAACCGAAGGGCGGTAGGAGAGGCTGGACCGGCAACAGCAGCCACCTCCGCCTCGGGCCACCCCTCGCGACCCGCCCCACCCACTCCACCTCCGCGGTGTGAGCTCCGCGCGCCGTCGGCCTGGGAGGCGGGGCGGGGGCGGGGCTTCAATGGCGCACCGCCTCACGTGACGTGCCCATCATGGCGGCGGCCAGAGGCCTGCCTGGCTCCCGGAAGCAGCCTGTGAGGGGCGGGCGCGCTGCTGGAACCCGAGTGGAGCCGGAGCCAGAGCTCGGAGGGCGGCCCGGCGGCCTGGAGGCGGACGTGGCCGGGGCGTCCCCGCAGACCCGGGCAGCAGGTCAGACGGGGCTGGGTGAGGCGCTGGGGGGAAGCAAGGGGGTTGTCCGTAGCCTGAAAAAGGAAATCTGAGATGCACGCGCGTGACTCAAGTAACCCGAGAGGCCCGCACGGGCAGTAGAGATGCTCAGGACATGTGTCAAGACACCGAGGACCGAAGACAAAAACAGGTTCCCGAGCGAGGATAGGAGGTAACAGAAGGAAATGTGTATGCGCTGCTGGGGAAGAGAACAGCAGCCCCTTTGGAGCTCGCGGCACTGGGATTACTGAAGGGGCTCCCTCTTTGCCAGGACAGGCAGGCCAGGGTGGGGTGAATGCTCAGGCCTCTCCCTCTCTTGCTACTCCCTATCCCACAGTGGCGGGGCCACTCCTCCCACCCACCCAACTGGTCCCTCCGGTTGGTCTTAGCTCTGAGAGAGTGGTGTTGGCAGGGGGTTTGGGTGGAGCTGCCATCTGCTTAGACACCCAAGCCCTAGACTGTCCTGCCTAGGTACTGAATGTGACTTTGACTACCCCTTCTTTTTCTCCCAGGTCGTCCGGGAGCCCACCATGCTGGTGACTGCCTACCTGGCTTTTGTGGGCCTCCTGGCCTCCTGCCTGGGGCTGGAGCTGTCAAGATGCCAGGCTAAGCCCCCTGGAAGGGTCTGCAGCAATCCCTCCTTCCTTCAGTTTCAACTGGACTTCTATCAGGTCTACTTCCTGGCCCTGGCAGCTGACTGGCTCCAGGCACCCTACCTGTATAAGCTCTACCAGCATTACCACTTCCTGGAGGGGCAGATTGCCATCCTGTACGTCTGTGGCCTCGCCTCTACAGTCCTTTTTGGCTTGGTAGCCTCTTCCCTTGTGGATTGGCTGGGTCGCAAGAAGTCTTGTGTCCTCTTCTCCCTCACCTACTCCCTGTGCTGCTTAACCAAACTGTCTCAGGACTACTTTGTGCTGCTGGTGGGCCGAGCACTCGGTGGGCTGTCCACTGCCCTCCTCTTCTCAGCCTTCGAGGCCTGGTACATCCATGAACACGTGGAGCGGCATGACTTCCCTGCCGAATGGATCCCCGCCACCTTTGCCCGAGCCGCTTTCTGGAACCATGTGCTGGCAGTAGTGGCAGGTGTGGCAACTGAGGCCGTGGCTAGCTGGATGGGGCTGGGGCCTGTAGCACCCTTCGTGGCTGCCATTCCTCTCCTGGCTCTGGCGGGGGCCTTGGCACTTCGCAACTGGGGAGAGAACTATGACCGGCAGCGTGCCTTTTCAAGGACCTGTGCTGGAGGCCTGCGCTGTCTCCTGTCGGACCGCCGCGTGCTGCTGCTGGGCACCATACAAGCCTTGTTTGAAAGTGTCATTTTCATCTTTGTCTTCCTGTGGACACCTGTGCTGGACCCACATGGAGCCCCACTGGGCATTGTCTTCTCCAGCTTCATGGCAGCTAGCCTGTTGGGCTCTTCCCTGTACCGCACCGCTACCTCCAAGAGGTACCACCTTCAGCCCATGCACCTTCTCTCCCTTGCCGTCCTCATCGTCGTCTTCTCTCTCTTCATGTTAACTTTTTCCACCAGCCCAGGCCAGGAGAGTCCAGTGGAGTCCTTCATCGCCTTTCTTCTTATTGAATTGGCCTGTGGGCTCTACTTTCCCAGCATGAGCTTCTTGCGGAGAAAAGTGATCCCGGAAACAGAGCAAGCTGGTGTACTCAACTGGTTCCGGGTGCCCCTGCACTTACTGGCCTGCCTAGGCCTCCTTGTCCTCCATGACAGTGACCGAAAGACAGGCACTCGGAACATGTTCAGCATCTGCTCTGCTGTCATGGTGATGGCTCTGCTGGCAGTGGTAGGACTTTTCACTGTGGTAAGGCATGATGCTGAGCTGCGGGTATCCTCATCCACCGGAGAACCCTATGCCCCTGAGCTCTAACCCTGATCAAGGACAAAAGGTCTGGGATGGACTCTTTATTCCCCATGTACTACTGGGAATCAAACCCAGGGCCTTTTCCCTGAGCTACATCCCCAGCTCTTTTTTTTTATTTTTATTTTGAGATAAGGTCTTACTAAATTGATAGGTTGGGGCTAGAGGAATAGCTCAGTGGTGCACTAAGTACCTGAGTTGATTCCCCAGCACCACAATGGTGGTGCACACCTGTAATCTCAGCACGCAGGAGGCTGAGGCAGGAGGATTGCCTTGAATCTAAGGCCAACCTATGCCCCATAGTGAGTTCAGGACCACCCTGGACTACAGAGTGAGACCCTGTCCCAAGGGAAAAAAAGAAAGAAAGAAAGAAAGAAAGAAAGAAAGAAAGAAAGAAAAGAAATTGCTAAGTTGCCCAGGTTAGGGCCCAAACTTGCAATATTCCTGCCTGAGTCTCCTGGAGTACTTGGGTTATAGGAATATGCCTCCATGCCAGGCTTTTATTCTTCTTCTTCTTCTTCTTCTTTTTCTTTTTTTTTTTTTTTTTTTTTTTTTTGGTACTAAGGATTCCTAGGGCCTTTACACTGAGCTTTCCAATCTTTTTTATTTTTTAATTTTGAGACAAGTTCTCACTAAATTTCCCAGACTGGACTCAAACTTGTGTTCCTCCTGTCTCAGCCTCCCAGAGTGCTGAGTCTGTAGGCATGTATCACCACACCCAGTTTGGGGTGGACTCTTTTTTTTTTTTTTTTGGTAAGGGAGTGGACTCTTGAATCTCCAGGGTTGTACAGATCTCTCTATGACTCACTTTGTGACTGCCCTGCAGGTCCTCCTGCCAGTGATTTGTGTTGGAAAGGACATGGGGGTGACAGATTGGAGAGAAGGTGCCAAATGTTGACTCTGTGCTACTCCCTTTCCCCTTGACATTTTAAAATAAACCCTTTTAACAGATCATTGACTTGATTTACTCATCTTCCCCTGCACCCACCTCCGTAGTTTCCTAGTAAGTGGGCACCTGGAGATTTTGAGATATCATAGGTATTGCTAGCAAAAAGGTCCATAGTTCTAATTTTTCCAGGTCTATCTACAGTCCAAGCTGAGAGCTGTGGGTTTGCCTCTCAGCACAACTGGGTGGAAAAAACCTAAGGCTTCTATAGCTTCCATATCTCTGGCTCATATGTCTTCCATATCTGTCCACTTTGAGACAGGTACTCTCCCCAGTTGTTTTGTTTTTGAGACAGACTCATGCTCTGTAGTCCAGGCTGGTTCTGAGCTCACTTCATAGCTCAGGCTGGCCTAGAACTCATGGCAGTCCTCCTGTCTCCTGAGTGCTGAGATTACAGGCATATGCCACTGCGTCCAGCTTATGTGGTACTGGGGAATTGAACTCAGGCCTTGTACTTGCTAGGTAAGCACCCAAACTGCTGTGCTGTTCCTCCAGTCCACTCCCCAGTTGTTAAGCAAAATATTTAGAGTGAGATGATCTCTGGAATACTTGAAGTAAATGCCTAGTATGCCAGGCCACTGAGCAAAAATTCCAGAGGCTTGGGCTGCTGCTGTGACCACCTCTTCAGGCAAATCCAAGGCCCTTCCTGCAGGAATAAGTTTGCACCTCAGCACATGCTTGCTGCCTGCCTGCTGCTTCTGTGATTGCAGTTTGTGCAGGATCATCCTGGCTCACCAGGTCTCGTGTCCCTGGCAAGAAACAAGTGAAGGACAGAGAGTGGTGAAGGGCTGCAGAGCCAGGACATCTTGTCTGTACCTGACTTCCCCACCCAGGCTGAGTGAGAGTGAAGAAGCCTGGAGACAGGAAACAATACCAGTGGGAACACCAGTTTGGTTGGCACCTCCCTGCCTCGCCTCTGATTCTATCTACTCTTCCTCCTCCCACCAAAACCTGGGCTTCTCAAGGAAAGCAAAGCCAGCTTTAGTCAGGGTGGGGATGGAGGGAGAGTGGCTCAAAGGCATGTCATGGGACACGCTTGGGGTGGGCATAAGGGACCCACTGCTCTGGAAAGCAGTGCAGCTTTTCTTGGGTCTCAGACTGCATCCCGAGAGGAAAATTCAGGACCAAGCCTTGCAGGTCCCAGCCTGTGTGAGATAGCGTCAGCTGGTATGGGCAGACGTGGGGTGGAAGGGTAAGGCTGGGGAAGGAAAGGGCAGTGGTCTTAGGTTTGTGCAGAGTGCAGAAAATTCACTTGTTCTCCCACCCAGAGTGGGAAGGGTTCTTTCTTATCTCACAGTATCTTTTCCTTCCCCCATCATCTTGAGGCATGACATTCTGTTGCAATAACTCCACTTCCTCTTTCTGCTTTGTTGACCTGGACCTCAGATACATAGTTATTTGTAGACATGTCTATCTTTTCTTTTCATACTATTATCTTTTTTTTTTTTGGCGGGGGGCGGGGGGGTCTTGCTCTGTAGCCCAGGCTGATTCTGAACTCACTGTGTAGCCCAGGCTGGCCTTGGACTCAGGACAATCCACCTGCCTCAGCCTCCGAAGTGCTGGGATTACAGGTGTGCGCCACCACACCTGGCTTATATGGTGCTGGAGAATTGAACTCAGGTCCTCACACTTGCTATGCAAGTGCTCTTACCACTGTGCTATTTTTACAGCCCCAATACTATTATCTTCTTCTTCTTTTTATTTTATCTTCCTGAGAGTAAGAGGAAATTCTTGCCTGTGTCTTTCCCGTGTATACACACAAATGGGTGCTTTGCCCAGGGCCAGGCTGAGTTCATGTCTGGAGGGAAGTAAGTGCCATCTATGCCAGAAGTCTGTTAGACTAGAATCTAGAGCAGGTGTATTTAACCTGCAGCCCACCATGTGTTTTTTGCTACCCCCTTTTTTTCCAAGTGCTAGAGATTGAATCCAACCTACCCCTTTTTCTTAAATTTTGAGGGGAGCAGGAAAGGGGATGGAGGAACGGCTCTGCGGTTAAAGCACATGCCTAGCAAGCGCTAAGTCAAGTGCTAAGTACCTGAGTTCAGTTCTCCAGCACCACATAAGCTAGGTGTGGTGACACATGCCTGTAATCCCAGCACTTGGGAGGCTGAGGCAGGAGGATTGCCTGAGTCCAAGGCCAGCCTGGACTCCATGGTGAGTTCTGAACCAGGCTGGGCTACTGAGTGAGACCTTGTCTCAAAAAAAATTTTTTTGAGACCAAGTCTTACTAAGTTGCTAAGTTGCCCAGGCTGGGCTCAAACTTGAAATATTCCTGCCTTGGTCTCACAAAGTGCTGATTATTACCTGCCTGTACCAACTCTCCTGGCTGCCAAAGGTTTTTTGAGTGCAGAGGAAATGTCTTGGGCCACATACAAAATATATAGTGTAGTTCATGTACTATATATAAATACTAAATCTTTCTTTTTTTGAGACAGGGTCTTGCTCTGTAGTTCAGTATGGTCCTGAATCTACTATGTAGCACAGGCTGGCCTCAACATGTGACAATCCTCCTTCCTTACCCTCTGGAGTGCTGGGATCACAGGTGTGTGCCACCACGCCTACCTTATGTGGTACTGGGGAATCCTAGTTAGGGCTTTGTGCGTGCTAGGCAAATACTCTTAATTGCTGAGCAATTAAGCCCCTAAAACTTTAAGACATTTTCAGGGCTGGAGGAATATCACAGCAGTTAGAGTGCTTGTCTAGTAAGCGCAAGCCCCTAAACTCAGTTCTCCTGCAGTATATAATAGCTGGACATGGTGGTGCATGCCTGTAATCCTAGCACTGGAGAGACTGAGGCAGGAGGATTGCCATGAGTTCAAGGCCATCCTAAGCTATATAGTAAGGTCAGATCAGCCTGGACTACAGAGTGAGACTGTCTCAAAAAATAAACTATTTTCATTTCAACACTCAAAAATAAAAGGGGGGGGGGCAAAAAATACCAGCTACAGGTTGGATATGCCTAATCTAGAGCCTACAAAAAAATGGTGGCTGCAGGTTGAACACATCTGATTATGAGCCTACTTAATGATTTTTTTGTAGTAGTAGTAGTAGTAGTAGTAGTAGTAGTAGTAGAGTTGAAGATTCAACTCAGGGCATTTACACTACACTCATCCTCTAGTTTTTAATTTTTGGGGGCTGGAGATTTACCTTAGAGGCTAGAGCACTTGCCTTGGCCTGTGCTATGCCTTGGGTTCAATTCCTGACCACCACATTAAAAAATATATATAGTCAGGTGTGGTGGTACAGGCCTGTAATTCCAGCATTTAGGAGGATTGCCATGAGTTTGAAGCCAGCTTGGACGATAGGGTGAGACCATCTCTCAAAAAAAAAAAATTTTTTTTTAAATTTGAGGCCATGCAAGGGCTTCACATTTCTAAGTCATAAGGAAATAGGAAGGTAGGGGAGATAGGCTAATGAGGTTCCTATAGCTTTGTCCCTTTTAAGGGGCTGGTGGCAGAGTGGGAAGGATTCTTTCCTATCAGACTCACAGTATGCTGAGAGCTGGAAGACAGATTAGGGATTGTCTATTCAGCCTTAGATATTTTTTTCAATTGCATATCTACTGATACTGGTAGGTGCTGGTGGACTTTTTGTTCCTACAGTGGATAAATGACTCAAATAAAGGAAGTGTTATGGTCTAGATCAGGAAGGTCCCTCCAAAACCTCATACATAGATTTAGATTTTGTGGGATGCATATAGAACTATGTGTTATTAGGAAGTGGGGTCCGTCTGGATAGGAGGAACAGATTATAGGTGTGTAGTAGAGGACATGCATGGAGTAGATTGTAGATTACAGGTCTGTGGGCCTGGAGTAGGTTAGGGGTCTGTGGCACATTACTGGGCATGTGACCCAGAAGAGGAAGAAGACTGAGGCTTGACCTAGAAGGGGCAGATCACTGGAACACACAACCTGGAAGGATATACATTAGGTTTGCCTTCCTCCCTCACTTGGCTTTCTGTCTGCCCGGCTGTGAAAAGCTTGACCTCCAGCTGGGCTACCGCCTTGTCCTTCCACTATTGCCAGCTGCCCACAAATAGGCTGACACCTTCTGAAATTGTGAGCTAAAATAAATCTTTCTCCCTTACGTTGTGGATGTCAGGTGTTGAGTCAAAGAAACAAAAAAGTAAGAAGTAACTTACCAAAGAGGGTGTGGCAAGTGACGATATAGTCTAAATATTATCTCTTAGTGCCAAGCCTAGGGCCTTTTCTATGACATACATCATCTGTGTCCTGTGGGTCTTTACCTACCTGCTTTTAAGCCTCTAGCCTTGTCCCCTCCTCAAGCTCTATGCAAGGAGATAGGTAAGAGAGTGGAGTACTTAGTAGCCTTGGCTATCTGGTCTACTTACAGATATTTGCATATATGGTACAAAAGAAGAATTGGGAGGGGCTGGAAGATTAGCACAGCAGTTAGAGTAGCTGCCTAGCAAGCGCAAGGCCCGCAGCACCACATAAGCTGGATGTGGCAGCACACGCCTATAATCCTAACATCTGGAGACTGAGGCATGAGGATTGCCAGGAGTTTCAAGGCCAGCCTGGGCTCCACAGTGAGTTCAGGACCAGCTTGAACTACAGAGCAAGACCCTGTCTTAAAAATAAATAAATAAATAAAAGGAATTGGAAAAGCTGGGCATGTTGGTGCACACCTGTAATCCTGGCACTCTGGGAGGATCAGGCAGGACAATTCCTCCTAGCTTGGGACAATTTAACAGCTTAGTAAGACTCTGTCTAAAATAAACAACAAAAGGGGCTGGGGATGAGGATGCCCCTCAGGGTAAAGGCCCTGAGTTCACTCTCCTGTACTGAAAAATAAAAACAAAAAATTCAATCCCTATACCACAAAAAAACTTAAAATGTACTTAAAAAAGAGGGGGGAGGGCTGTGGACCTAGCTTAGTGCGAAGGCTATGGGTTCAATCCACTACCCCAGTGGGGACAAAAAAGAGGAATTATTAGTTCACCAGGTGCACACAGCCTGCAAAAAGCTATTTAAGAGGCTCTGCTTAAGGCAGCACAAGGAAGTGGTTAAGAGCCTGGATTCAGGACTGGGGTGTGGCTCCATGTTAGAGCACTCGCCTGGTATGTTTGAGGTCTGGGTTTGGTTCCCTGCCCTGAGGAGGGGGTGTGGGGATGAGGAGCCTGGATCCAGTCCTGACTGCCTGGCTTAAATCTGGCTCCACCATTTTGTGCCTCAGTTTTCATTTCTGTAAAATGAGGACAGTATACTTTCTATCCTATAATAGATAAGGCTCTTGTAAAGTTAACTGTATTACTGTATTTAAGTATTGAGAACGGTAGTGCTTGGCCCACAGGATAAGCCATACTTTTTTTTTTTTTTTTTTTTTTGCGGTACTGAAGATTGAACCCAGGGCATCAAGCATGTTATGCATGTGCTTTGACACTGAACTACAGGTGGGAGTTGTGGCACATACCTGTAATTCCAGCACTCGGGAGGCTGAGGCAAGAGGGTTGACATGAGATCAAGGTCAGCCTGGGCTCCATAGTGAGCTCAGGACCGGCCTGGACTATGGAGTAAGACCCTGTCTCAAAAACAAACTAACCCTGAGCTACAGCTTCAGCCTCAGTACTAGGGTTTTTGCCTTATCTTAAACTTGAAATGAAATTCAGGGCCTTCATGCTGTGCTATATTCTTGGTGATCTGTTTTTGATTTTTGGTTTTGAAAACCTTGCTGAGTTGCAAGTTGCTCGGGCTGGGTGGGGCTTGAATTTACAGTCCTCCTGCCTTAACCTCCTCATGCAGGGACTACAGGGCTATGCCACCAGGCCTGGCATGCTTGCCTTTATATTTTATTAACTTCGCAATCCAGCGAGTCTATCTGGATTTGAGTGTGAGAATGAGTAGATATGGTTGTGAGGAGTGTAGAACTTTCCAACACATCCCAGTGGATGGGGATTCCCAGAAACCTTTATTGTTGGCCCTGAACCAGACTGAAGTCTCAAGCTATCTGAAAGAACTTCTACTTGGGTATATGTCAACAGCTGGGCTTGGTGCATGTTTCACTTGAATTCATTTCCTCTTCTTTAAGTGGACAAGTCAACTTAGGGTCAAACTTGGTATATGTCATTTTTTTTGGAGACAGGGTCTCGCTTTGTAGTCCGGGCTGGTTCTGAACTCACTGTGTAGCCCAGACTAGCCTTGAACTCACTGTAACCCTCCTGTCCCAGCTAGGATTGCAGGCGTGCACCACCACGCCCAGCTCATGTGGTCCTGCAGAATCAAACTCAGGTACTTAGCACTTCAAGTACTTTACCGTTGAACTATTCCTCCAGCCCTCACCTTTTTTGTTTGCTTGTTTTTGTTTTTAAATACAAAGAATTGAACTCAGGGCCTTCACATTGTGCTACAACCCCAGGCTTTCTTTTCTTTTTTTTTTAAATTTTGAAACAGGGTCTTGCTAAGTCACAGAATTGCCCAGGCTAGGCTCAAGCTTGAAATTTCCTGCCTCAGCCTCTCAGGGTGCTAAGATTATAGGCCTGTACCACCAGGCCCAACTACCATCTTTCATTGAGGATCCAGATTTTCTAGTTTTCACCCAGATAGACATTTTTTTGAAACAGGGTCTCACTCTGTAGTCCAGGCTGGTCCAGGGCTCACTATGTAGCCTAGGTTGGCCTTGAACTCATGCTTGGCAATCCTCCTGCCTCAGCCTCCCAAGTGCTAGGATTATAGGCATGTGTCACCACACCCAGCATATGTGGTATTAGGGAATCAAACCCAAGGCTTTGCACTTGCTAGGCAAGTGCTCTAGCCGTTGTGCTACTCCTCCAGCCTTGACTTATTGTTTGATAAAAAGCTTTTAAGTGATCCTAAGGAGAAAAGAGAAACATCCTACAGAAACAGAAACCAGTGGGCAAGGAGACAAAAAGTCTCAGTATGAGGCAGTACTGGAGTCTGAGGCCTATAAGACAATCTTTTCCTGGGAAAACAGTCTCTGCTGTGAGTGTTTGGGGGAAGGAAATGGTCCTGTTTGCAGCTAGTGATCAGCTGAGTCTAGGTTTCATTGCACATTGCTTTTTTCCAAACCCAAAGGTTTGGTACTCCTTGTGCTTTTATTTTTCCCCTCTGAGGGCTGGAAAATAAACCCAAGGCCTTCACAATGACCTACGTCCCAACCACTTTTATTTTGAGAAGAAAATTTTTGCTATTGTTTGCTGTACTGGGGATTGACTGTAATCCCAGAACTGGGGAGGCTGAGGCAGGAGAATTGCCTTGAGTTTGAGGCCACCCTGGGCGATGTAGTGAGTTCAGGATCAGTGTGGACTACAGAGGGAGACCCTGTCTCAAATAAATAAATAAATAAATAAAAATTGAGGGGCTGGAGGAATGGCTCAGCTAAGTCAAGTGCTAAGTCCCTGAGTTCAATTCCCCAGCACCACATAAGCCGGGCATGGTGGCACATGCCTCTAAGTCCATGACTCAGGAGTCTGAGACAGGAGGATTGCCCTGAGTCCAAGGCCAGCCTGGGCTCCACAGTGAGTTCAGGACCAGCCTGGGCCACAGAGCAAAATCCTGTCTCAAGAAAAGAAAAAAGAAAAAAGGTCTTGCTATGTTTTTAAATTGCCCAGGCTGGGGGTTGGAGGAATGACACAGCCATTAAAGTGCTTGCCTTGCAAGCATAAGGCCCTGATTTCAATTCCCCAGCGCCATATAAACCAGGCATGTTTGTACTTGCATATAATCCCAGCACTGGAGAGGGTGAGGCAGGAGGATGGCCGTGAGCTCGGGACCAGCCAGGGCTTCAGAGCCAGACCCTGGTCTCAAAAAAAAAAAAAAAAAAAAAAAAATCCCAAGTTGGGCTTAAAATTGTGATACTCCTGTCCCAGCCTCTCTGTAGCCCATATGGCACCCAGGCTAACCTTGGACTCATGGCAATCCTCCTGACCGAGTGCTGGGGTTACAGGCACAGGCGTGCAGCACCACGCCATGTTTATATGGTGCTGGGGAATTGAACTCTAGTATTTAGCGCTTGACTTGGCGCTTGCTAAGCTAGTGCTTTAACCGCTGAGCAGTTCCTCCAGCTTGTTTTTTTTTTAACCTTCTTCCCCCCCTTCCTCCTGCTCTCCTGCCTTCTTTTTCCCTTTTTCCTTTTATTTATTTATTTTTTTTGGAGTGCTTAGGTTTTAATACAGGACCTTGTATAAGCACTATACCTCTAAGCTAGGACCCCAACAAACTTTTATTATTTTCTGCCACCCTTCCCACAGAACAACAAATAGGAAATATATTATGTGTATATATATTTTTTTGGAAGGGGGGCAAGGTCTTGCTGTACAGTCTAGGCATGTGCTGAATTCACTGTGGAGCCCAGGCTGGCCTTGAATTCATGGCAATCCTCCTGCCTCAGCCTCTTGAGTGCTGGGATTACAAGTATATGCCACCACACCCAGTTTATGTGGTTTAGGGAATTGAACCCAGGGCCTAGCAGCACTTGCGAACCACTGAACTACGTCTCCAGCCCCCAAATACAAATATAAAGCAAACAAATTTTTTGTGCTTGGGATCAGATCTGATGTTATAAAAAAAAAATACTTAAGTGGCAAACCCACTCAGGGCCCTCTCCCTGATAGCAGAAGCTGTTACTCCAAACTTGTTTTTTTTTTTTTTTTTGAAATAGGGTCTCACTCTAGTCCAGGCTGGTTCTGAACTCAATAACTCAATATGTAGCCCAAGGTGGCCTCACACTCATAGCAATCCTCCTGCCTCAGCCTCCAGAGTGCTGATATTACTGGTGTGCCACCACACTCAGTACACATGGTGCTGGAAATGGCCTCGCTAGGCAAGTGCTATAAACACTAAGCACATCCTCAGCCCCCATTTATTATAGTTTCTTGAGACATCTTGTATCTTCTAGGGCAAGTCTTTTGCTTGTCTTTCCCTTATTCAAATATATCTTTTAAATGTAACTTTTATTTATTCTTTACATAAAACTTAAATCTGTCCCTCTTTCTTTTGAGACTGGGTCTTGCTCTGCAGGCTGGTCCTGAACTCACTATGTAGCCCAGGCTGTCCTTGGACTCACACCAGTCCTCCTGTCTCAGCCTCCCGAGTGCTGGGATTACAGGCATGTGCCACCACACCAGGCTTTCTCTTTTAAGGCTAATTCTTAATTTACTGTATAGCCTAATTTGACCTTCAACTCTGAAGGCAATCCTCTTGCTAAAGAATTCCTTTTTGCAAACCAGGCTGGCCCTGAACTCACTATAGAGCCCAGGCTGGCCTTGGACTCACAGCAATCCTCCTGTCTCAGCCTCCCAACTGCCACTATGGCTTGTTTATGTGCCTGCCACTATGCCTTGTTCATGTGTGGTTGGGGAATCAAACTCGAGCACTTAATGCTCGACTTAGCGCTTGCATCATTGAGCTATTCCTTCATACTATGTATGTCCAGGCCGGCCTCTAACACATGACAATACTCCTGCCTCAGGCTCAGGCTCGGTGCTCGGATTACAGACATGTACCACCACACCTGGGTTTATGTGTTAGCTAGGGAATTGAACTCAGGGCCATGTACTTGTAAGGCAAGCACTTTAACCACCCTGCCATTCCTCCATCTCTACTAAGAGAGCTATTTAACCACTGACTATACCTAACCTCGCAGCTCATTTACTTTTGAATTAGAGGCAGAGTCTGGCTAAGTTGCCAAATTGCCTAGGCTCCTGCTTCATCATCCCAGAGTGCTAGGATCACAGGCCTGCATCGTCATGCCCAGCTTCTTTTTCTTTTTAAGAGTAGTCTTCCCTGACAGATTTTCATCTTCTAAAAATGCAGGGGAGGATATGATTAAGTAGCATTAATCAAAGAGAGCTACCTGGAATACTACAGTTTTTTTTTCCTCATAGTAATAAGGATCAATCCCAGGGCCTTCACATTGAGATACATTTCCAGCCCATTTTATTTTGTATTTTGATTTCTTACATTTTATTTTCTATCTTGAAACATGAACTCACCAAGTTGCTTGAATTTGAGATCCTCCTTGTCTCAGCCTTGAGCTGAATTCTTTGGAGGAGGAAGGAAAGAAAAGATAACAATTGAATCTGTATGTTTGGGGAAGTGGTTAGTACTTACTATTAAGAACTATGAAAATCCTGCGGAAATGGCATGCCTGTAATCCCAGCACTCTGGGGAGGCTGAGGCAGGTGGACTGCAAATTCAAGCCTAGAATCAGCAATTTATCAACTTGACACTACTATGTTTCAAAAAAAGAAAGAATCAAAAAGGGTTTTGGATGTAGCTTAGCGCTGCCCTGGGTCAAATCCCCAGTATTGTCTGTGTGTGAGTGTGAAAGATCACAGTGAAGGAACTTTCCTAGGGTTTTGTGTTGTTTTGAGACAGTCTTGCTCTATAGTCCAGGCTAGTCCTGAACTCAATATTGCAGCCCAGGCTGGCCTTGAACACAAGTCAGTCCTTCTGTCTCATCTTCCCCGGAGTGCTGGGTCTACAGGTGTGTGGCCCCAGGGCCTGGTTTATGTGTGCTGGATAATAGAACCCAGGGCCTTGAACTTACTAGGCAAACACTCTAACCGCTGAGCTAAGCCCCCAGCCCCGAAATCACAATTATCCAAAAAACCAATAGATCCAAAAACAAAACCATTAGATTCCGTTTCCTCCTACAGAGCGAGAAACTGCGCGGGGTGAGGGTGGGAGGCGGCAGGGGAGGAGGAGGGGAAGTAAGAAGCGCAGAAAGAGAGGAAGGGGGAAGAGAGAGGAAGGGAGGGGGAGAGAGAAAGAGGGAGGGGAGAAAGGCTGAGAGAAGGCAAGCTGTTGTTACATCTTTTGAGTGTCTCCAAACAACTGTTTTTATACGAATTCCATAGGTTATACCATTTTCCCTATGAAACCAAACAGCATAAGCTTCTGAATACATTCTTTTAGTTGTCCCTTCTAATTCACTTGAAATTTAACTACTGACTGTGCTCAGAAGATAACGGCGAGTAGAAGACAGGTGGTGGCTAGATTTCCCGATCGTGAGTTTGCGACTCCTAACTGAGGAATTCAGCTTTGGTTTGGTAAAAGGGGACAACCCGCGCCCCCTACAGGCCTTCACGCTATGAGCGGCAGTCCCGCCTTGGCGGCGTCACGAGGAGTGGCAAATCATGTAAACTACAACTCCCAGGGTGCCGCGCGTCCCGCTGGCGTTAAGCGTTCTCGGTGATTGGCCGCTGGCGATATTTGAAAGGGGGGGCTGGCGCGGAAACCGATTACCTTTTGGATCCTCGAGGAATAGTTAGTCTGGGGACGAGTCTTCGACGTCCGAAAGAGAAAAATTTAAATAACATTGAAACCCAGAGGGACTCTGAGTGCGTATTGGCACCGAGGTGAACGAGGTTTCTAGAGTTGACTTGGGAGAGGGTCGGGAGAACTTGAGACCTCCCGCTTGGCGCCGAGAACCCGGTGGAGGCCTCTGGGATCGGGAGGTGAGTAGTGGCGGTCGGGTAGTGAGGTCGCGTAGGGAGTGCGAGCGGACGCGTGAGTTTGTAACGGGATCCAGGAGTCCTGGCTGGCATGGGTATTTTCCAGATAGGGTTTCTGATGAGATCGTTTGCCTCTTGCAGGCCCTTGAAGCCGTTCTGCCTTCCTCCAGTTACACCATTACAGATCTTCCCTGCTCTCTCTAATAAGTTGTGATTTTTCCCAGCTCTCCGCGCTATGAAGAATTTCAAAGGAGCCAACTTTGCGACCCTGCTTGGCAGCCAGAAAGAAACTGAAGAGCTGCTGTCCGACTTGAAGGTGGGGGTGCCGTCTAGGTCAGGACACATCTTGCCTTTGCAAGCTCAGCTGTTTGTATTTTGCCTTATTTTAAAGAGAACGATGAGTAGGGAACCCTTTTCTGAACAACCCTACTTGGATTTCGTTTTCCTACCTCTTTCTCTCTCTTAATGCCCCGTTCACCTTTCTTTCCTCCTAGGAGCTCCTCTCTAGGCCTCCAACTGGTTTTCCCCGAAGCCGACCCGATGCAGAGAGGAGACAAGTTTGTGATGCCATTCTGAGGGCTTGCAACCAGCAGCTGACTGCCAAAGTAGCTTGCCCTGGGCACCTGGGAAGCTTGCTGGAGCTGGCGGAGTTGGCCTGCCATGGCTACCTAGTATCCACCCCCAAGCGCCCTCCCCTCTACCTGGAACGCATTCTGTTCATCTTACTGCGGAATGTTGCCCCCCGAGGAAGCCCAGAGGCCATGCTACATCTCGCCGGGCCCCTCCATGCCTGCTTAGTGCAGTGTTCTCGTGAAGCTGCCCCACAGGACTACGAGGCTGTGGCTCGAGGCAGCTTTTCTCTCCTCTGGAAGGGAGCAGAAGCCCTGTTGGATCGGAGAACTGCATTCTCAGTTCGGATGAAGGCCTTGAGCTTTCTAGTACTGTTGGAGGATGAAAGTACCCCTTGTGAGATTCCTCACTTTGCTTCTCCAACAGCCTGTCGAGTAGTAGCTGCCCATCAGTTATTTGATGCTAGCGGGCACGGTCTAGATGAAGCAGACATTGATTTTCTTGGTGACTTAATCTCCAGGCATGTGATTGGAGTCTTGGTGGGTGAGGAAGGTGGTTCTCCCAAGCCTCTTTCTCCCCAGAGGGCCCTCTGCCTCTTGGAGCTCACTTTAGAACATTGTCGTCGCCTCTGCTGGAGCCACCACTATGACAAGGCCACCAGTGCAGCAGAGAAGGCTCATGGTTACTTACAGAACACCAGTCTAGCCCCTAGCCTTCAGCTGTGTCATTTGGGAATCAAGCTACTGCGGGCTGGGGAGAAAGGATCAAAGGCAGTGGCCCAACTCCTGATCAAAGCATCGACTGTCCTGAACAACAGTACAGAGGCATCATCAACTCCACTGCATGCATTGTATGACAGCTGTCAGTTCCTCCTTTCAGGCCTGGAGCGAGGCATCAAGAGACACTCTGGACCTGATGCTATTCAGAGCTTCTTTACTTTTCTTGAAGGGTACTGCTCCCTTATCCTGCAGCTGCAAAAGGATAGTGTGAGTTAAGGGCCTAGGGGTAGGGTAGGGTGTGATTTTTGCAAACTCACTACCAGCCTTAGCCTTTGGCAAGATCTGAAGCCCTGGCTCCTCCTTGTTAAGCTGCTCTCTGGACTGTGCATGACAAGCAGCCTAGCTGTCCTGAGAGGGCAGCAGGCATTCCCCATGTCCATCTTCCTCCTTCCTTGGGTGTCAGCTCTCTGGGCTCTGGGCAGTCTTTGAGCTACTGTGTCTTTGCCCCTCAATCCAACTTCGCTCTTCCTTCCTCAGGCCTGCGGGGACTCTTCCAAGCATCAGTCTTTGCTGCAGATGTACTTTCAGGGTCTTCACCTCTACATTATGATGGTTTATGATTTTGCACAAGGCTGTCAGGTAATGTCTGGGAAGGTAGGAGCCTGGACTGGGCCCATAGTTTTGGAGTTGCTGTTTGGAAGGCTTTGAATTTGATCTGGTTTTGGGCATGGTTTGGGATGGAGGACACCATGGATTTATCACGACTCCTGTGACTATCGAGCCCTTCTTGTCCCTGTAGGTTGCTGATTTGACTGACCTGGCCCAGCTAGCAGAGAGCTGCAGATCTATTGTTGTGTGGATGCTAAAGATTTTAGAGGACCTGTCAGGCCAAGAGCTGACCGACTACCTGGGCATGACTGGTTAGTGTTCTGGGCTCAGGTATAGAGTTCTTGGGTGATCGTCACTCATTAAGTAGGAGAATAGTACTTGCTGAATGTTTTTCAGTACTATGGGGACTCATTATGGTTTAAGGAGGTAGGGGAGGAGATGTTTATAGGATCAGTTAGAGCAGTTTAACACCAGTAGAGAAGTAGCTAAGGCAACTTAGAACAGCAGACACTATTTATTTATTAATTTTTTTTTTTAGGCAGGGTCTCTGTAGTTTAGGCTGGTCCTGAACTGACTGTGAAGCCCAGACTGGCCTCTTAACTCCCAACAATCCTCTTGCCTCAAACTCCTGGGTGCTGGGATTACGGGTGCTAGGATTACAGGCATGCGCCACCACACCCAGCTATGTGGTGCTGGGGAATCGAACCCAGGGCCTTGTCCTTGCTAGGCAAGCGCTTTAACTGCTGTGCACCCCCCTTTTTTTTTTGAGACAGAGTCTTTCTCTGTAGTCCAGGCTAGTTCTGAGCTCACTGTGGAGCCCAAACTGGCCTCAAACTGATAGCTATCCCCCTGCCTCAGCCGTCTGAGTGCTAGGTTTGTAAGTGTGTGCCACCATGCCCAGTAGTTTTTTTGTTTTGTTTTGTTTTGTTTTGTTGAGATGGTCTCACTTTGGAGCCCAGGCTGGCTTTGGGCTCACAGTAATCCTCATGTGTCAGCCTCCTGAGTGATGGGATTATAGACTTGCATCACCATGTCAAGCTTATATGGTGTTGGGGAATTGAACTCAGGTGTTCAGTGCTTGCTAGGCAAGTACTTTAACCACTAAGTTATTCCTCCAATCGTAGACACTAATTTTTTAATCACTGACTTTTTATTTATTTATTTTGAGACAGGGTCTTGCTCTGTAGTCCAAGCTGCTTCATAACTGTGTAGCCCAGGCAGGACTCAAAACTCCTGTCAGTCCTTGGCTTCACAAGTGCTGGGATTACAAGCATGTAACACCTTGCCCACTTTATGTGGTTCTGGTGAATCAAACTCAAGGTCTTGCACAGGTAAGTACTTTAACTACTGCTGAGCTAGTCCTCTAGCCAAGTGCTAGGATTATGAGCATGCGCCACCATGCCCAGTTTTTGGTACTAAGGAATTCAATCCAAGGTCTTATGCTTGCTACGTAAGTGCTTAAACTGCTGTGCTATTCCTTCAGCCCCAATATTAATTTTTTTTTCTTTTGAGACAGGGTCTTACTTTGTCTCTTTATAGCCCAGGCTGGTCCTGAACTCACTGTGGAGTCCAGGCTGGCCTTGGACTCAATCACAATCCTTGCTAAGCCTCCAGAGTACTGGGATTATAGGCATGCGCCACCAGGTCCTGCTTATGTGGTGCTGTGGAATCTTAGTGCCTGACTTAGCACTTACTGAGCACTTTCCAGCACTTTACTGAACCATTCCTCCAGCCCCTGATATTAATTTCTTATATATTCCCCTGCAGATACATATAGAGCAGCATGCATTGTACTTGTCAATACTCATACACAAAAGTGCAGATTTTTTTTTCCATGATGAGAACACAGCTCACTTTGAACTACATTTTCAGCTCATATTTTATTGTTTATTTGAGAAAAGGTCTCGCTGAGTGGCCCAAGCTGAGCTCATACTTGCGGTTCCCCTGCTTAGCTTCCCAAAGTGCTAATATTATAGACCTGGGGCACCAGGCCTGGCTGAAAGTGTGTAGACTGTAAATGTACATAGATGTATGGCCTGATAGATTTTTACAATGAGAACCCACTTTGTAACCAACTTCTAGGTCAAGTAAGAGCGTATGATTTAGATCCCAGAAAACCTATCCTCTGTCCCCTTCTAGTTACCAATCTCTGCTAGCAATCACTATAACTCTAGTTACAGCTTTGCCTATCTCTTTTTTTGTGTGTGTGTCTTGGTACTGGGGATGGAGCCCAGGGCCTTTGCACTGAGCTACACCCTCAGCCCATTTTTATATTTGATTTTGGGACAGGGCCTCTCTGAGTTGCTAAGTTGCCCAGGCTGGGCTCAAACTTGTGATTCTCCTGCCTCAGTTTCACCAAGTGCTGGGATTATGGGCCTGTGCCACCGGGCCTGGGAAGCTTTGCCTGTTTTGTACTTCATACTGTATTTCCTCCTCACTTTACGAAAACATGACTCTTGGTTTAAATTAGACAGTCCCGAGAAGTTCAGCCAAGGGAAAATGTTCTGAAGACCCTTTCATATTCCCAGTGGCTGAAACTAGCCATAAAGATGAAAATATCAAGAGCCAACAAAATTATCTATCTTTCTGTCTATCTGAAATGGGGCCTTGCTGTGTTTTCCAAGCTGGTCTTGAATTCATCATGGGCTCAAGTGATCCTCCTGCCACCTGTAATCCCAGCACTGGTAAAAGGCAAAAGATTTATATGATCTGAAGAGAAACCAGAATATTATTCCCAGCAAGGTGAGACTGAGAAAGGGATTATAAATTTGAGCTCAGCCTGCGTAACTTAATGACTTATCAAGATCCTGTCTCAAAATCAAAATTGGGATCCTGGAGGAATGGCATAGTGGTTAAAGACCTTGCCTAGCAAACTCAAGGTTCAAACTCAAGTTCAGTTCCCCAGCACCACATAAAGACAGGCATGGTAGCACACGCCTGTAATCCCATTACTAGGGAGGCTGAAGCAGGAGGATTTTCATGAGTCCAAGGGCAAAAAAGAAAAAAAAAGGACTAAGGCTATAATTTAGTGTGTGAAGGCCCTGAGTTTGATCCTCAACACCACATACACAAACACGCAAGCACGCGCGCACGCGCGCACACACACACACACACACACACACACACATATTATTGAGACAAGGTCTCACTCTGTAGCCCAGGTTGGTCCTGAACTCACTGTGGAGCCCAGGCTGGCCTTGGACTCAAGGCAGTCCTCCTGTCTCAGCCTCCCTAGTGCTGGGATTATAGGCATATGTCACTATGCCCAGATTTTGTGGTGCTGGGGAATGAAGTTAGGTACTTAGAAGTGGAACTCGGGTATTTAGAATTTGGGTACTTAGTGCTTGCCTAGCAAGTGCTTTAACCGCTGAGCCATTCCTCCACCCCTAAAGACTTATTTTTTGAGGCAGAGTCTCACTTTGTAGTCCAGGCTTCTCCTGAGCTCACTATGTAGCCCAGGCTGGCCTTGGACTCACAGCCATTCTCCTGCCTCTGCCTTCCTAGTGCTGGGACTACAGGCTAACACCACCATGCCCAGTTTTTATGTTGTGTTGGGAAATCAACTCAGGGCCTTGCCCATTCCTCCAGCCCCTGAAGACTATTTTTATGTTCTCCTAACCCATCTACATTTATAGCCAAGGGCTGTGTAAAAAAGATAATGAAAATTATTCCTTTAACAGAACTGGATATATCAGTGAACAAAACAAAGATCCCTGTCCTTGTGAAGCTGCAATCTGTTGTATGATAAAGAATTGTGTGAGGGCTAGAGGAATGGCTCAGTGGTTAAAGCACTTGCTTAGCAAACTCCAGGCCCTAGGTTTGATTCTCCAGCACCACAAAAACTCGGTGTGTTGGTGCATGCCTGTAATGCAAGCACTTGGGAAGCTGAGGCAGTAGGACTGCTGTAAATTCTAGGCCAGTCTGGGCTACATAGTGAGTTCAGGACCAGCTTGGACTACAGGGCGAGAACCTGTCTCAAAAAAAAAAAAAAAAAAAAAAAAAAAAGTGGGAGAAAGTAGAGCAGGATTAGAAAGGGACTTAGGAGTCTAGGATGCAGGGGCAAGTTACCATCTGGAGTGGACAGGAAAGGCAGCATTCAGATGAAGATTTGGAGAATGTGAGAGAGTTAGCCATGTAGATGACTGGAAAATAATGTCCCTGAAAGAGAAGACAATCAGTGCCAAGGTGCTGAGATAGGAGAGGGTTGGGTATATTCAAGGAATGGCAAGGAAGCCAATGTGGCTTCATTGGAGTGAGGGAGGGAGAAGGAGGCAAGATGTGCCAGAATGTGTCCCCTAAAATGCTGACTTCGGAACATGAGGACAGATAGGCATGTGAGAAGAAATGAGTCCTTTGTAGGAATGAGGTCCTAGCCCTTGGACAGCAAGTGCAGAAAGGCTATTGCTGTGGGTTCACCTTACTGAAATAGAGGGCAAGGGGGCCTGGAGCAAGAAGAAGAGGGCTCCCAGCCCCTCATTCTCTAGTGATAGGGTTGCCTGTCTGAGCGGCAGCTGCTCACCTGGCTACAGGTTGAGCCTCTTCCTGCCACTTTCTTAGCAGACCAGGACAGTAGGAGTCATTCCTCTGGTCAGTTGATCTTTTCTCTCTGCAGCCTCTTATACAGGTAACTTGGCCTACAGCTTCTACAGTCACAAGCTCTACACCGAGGCCTGTGTTATCTCTCAGCCGTTCTGTCAGCACCTGGGCTTGGCAAAGCCAGGCACTTGTCCTGATGTGCCTCCTGAGAAGGTAGGAAGGAATGAGAGGGGCAGGAAGGGAGGTTTTGTAGTGTGGTGGGCTTCAATAGTGTGAAAGGCCTATCAGGAGGCTGCCTTGGAGCAGGGAATTAGGAACTGCGTGTTGGCCCTATTTCCTGGGTCAGGATTTTCTAGACTTCACCTGTAGGTTTTTTTTTTTTTTTTTTTTTTTTGAGTCGGGGACTCGCTCTGTAGCCCCAGCTGGTCCTGAACTCACTATGGAGCCCAAGCTGTCCTTGAGCTCAAGGCAATCATCCTGTCTCAGCCTTCCAAGTGGTGGGATTACAGGCATGCACCACCACACCTAGCTTATGTGGTGATGGTGAATCGAACTTGGGTACTTAGTGCTTGACGTAATGCTTGCAGGGCAAGCGCTTTAACTGCTGAGCCATTCCTCCAGCCCCTCACTTGTGGTTTTACTTGATCTTTTTCCTTAGATTGACTCTCCTTTTATAGCTAGCCTTGTCATAAGCCAGTGGTTCACAAACTAGTTAAACATTAGAATCAGCTGGATGAACTTAAAAAAAAAAATTCTAATGTCTGCCCAAGTGAATTGTACCAGAATGTATGGTCCTGGAGCCCAGACATCTACACATAATAGAAATTCCCCTCATGGTGGTCCTTTGCACAACCAGAGTGAGAACCAAGGTCTTCAGGAAGGTTGCCTAGGAAATGATGCGTTGGCTGTATTGGCAAAAGAAATGAGTGGTGGGCCCTTGAGTTTCTTAAGTAGGTGACAAGTCTCCGAAGGACTTCCTCATAAGCGGAGGCATGACATGAAGTTGGCGGTTGAGTTGCTTTGGCATCTCTGTAGCGAATGGAGTGAAGGGACGAGGCCGGGTAATATCCCAGTGGTGAGCTGACCTGAGCCAGGGGTGCAAGGGATGGAAACAAGTATGTGGGTGTCAGAAAAGATTTAACCTGGCTGGGAGGAAGGGAGAGAAGAGGTAAGAAGAGGACCATGTTTCATTTCTGAGCCAGGATCAGGCAATGCCAGTTGCTTGGGGAAGGATTTATAGGAGGAGGAAGTGCAGGTTTTCAAGGGTGTGGGTGATGACCATGGGCCTGGGTGAATGGGGGACTCTGAAGTTGGGAACACCCAGGTCTGCAGTTCTTGGGTGTCTCCCGCCAGGGTGGCTGTGGGGAAGAGTTGTAAAACCACCAACAATTTCTACGCCATAATGCAGGTACCATGTCCTCCCACTGCACACTCACTTGCTCCTCCCTCCCACTTGATCTGTTCCCTGTCTCTGGTCAGTTGCACAGGTGCTTCCGGCTGCATGTGGAGAGTTTGAAGAAACTGGGTAAACAGGCCGAGGGCTGTGAGATGGTGACCCTGTGGCTGGCAGCCCTGCAACCCTATAGCCCTGAACACATGGCTGAGCCAGTTACTTTCTGGGTTCGAGTTAAGATGGATGCAGCCAGGGCTGGAGATAAGGATCTACAGCTGAAGTGAGTTTATGGGGAGGAGGGCTCTTTGGTAGGGTGGTTTTTGTACCTATGGTCATATTTCTCAGTCCTTATGGTCTGAAGTGGTTCATTCATCAGCTTTTTGTTTTTTTTTCTTTTTTGGGGGGGGGGCGGGGACAATGTCTCGCTCTGTAGCCCAGGCTATCCTTTGACTCACAGCAGTTTTCCTGCCTCAGCCTCACAAGTACTGAGATTACAGGCCTGTGCCACAACACCCAGCTTTATGTGGTGCTGAGGAATTGAACTCGGGGCCTTGTTCTTGGAAAGCAAGGGCTTTAATCACTGCACCATTTCTCCAGCCCTGTTTTGAGGTTTATATTTTCTTTGGGGGAAATATAAAATATAAAAAAACAAGTATGCTTTCAGTTTCTTTCTTTTTTTCTTTATTTTTAAAAGCAGGTTCTCGCTCTGTAATCCAGGCTGGTCCTGAGCTCATATAGCCTAGGTTGGCCACTAACTCAGAGCGGTCCTCCTGTCTCAGCATGCTAAGTGCTGGGATTACAGATGTGCGCTATCATGCCAAGCTTATGTAGTGTAGAGGAATCGAATCCAGGGCCTTGTGCTTGCTAGGCAAGTGCTTTAACCATTGAGCTAGACTTATCCCTGCCACTTTTTTTGTGTGTGCTGAGTTTGAGCTTAGGGCCTTTGCACTATATCCCCACCCCATTTTTATTTATTTATTTATCTTTATTATGGTTATGAGGATTGAGCCCAGGTCCTTCACACTGAGCAATATGCCCAGCCTCTTTTTAGTTTTGAGACATGCTCATGCTATGTCATTAAATTGTCTGCGCTGGTCTCAAACTTGCAGTCTTCTTGCCTCTAGATTTTTTATTTTTATATTTTTTTAATGTAGCCCAGGCTAGCTTTGGATTCACAGCAGTCCCCCTGCCTCAGATTCCCAGTGCTAGGATTATAGGTCAGTGCCACCATGCCCAGTTTATGGGTTGCTGGGAAATCAAACTCAGGGTCTTACACTTTCAAGGCAGGCTCTTTAACAGCTGTGCCATTCCTTCAACCCCCTGTTCTTTATTTTGATTTTTGAGACAGGCTGTCACTAGGGCGGATACCCAGGCTGGGCTTTAACTTCTGTACTTCTTGCTTCAGCCTCCCAGAGTACAAGAATTACAGGTCTGTGATACTGGGCCAGGTTCGTATGTGTTTCATAAAGATAAATAGGGTGATTTGCCTAGAGAAGTATAAACTTTTTTGGGGTAAGGGGATACTAGGAATTAAGCTGCCCAGGACCTGAGTCATATCCCCAGCCCCTCCATCCCCCTACCCCCCACCCCCGTTTTTTGAGGCAAGTTCTTGCTAAGTCACTAAGTTTCCTAGGAGGCTGGGTTCAAACTTGTAGTTGTCCTGCCTCAGTCTCCCAGAATGCTGGGTTTATAGGCCTGCACTACTCAGCCTGGCTAAGAAGGAGGAATTTAAGATGGATTATTTGTGTTTTGGGATTAAACCCATACTGACCTACATTCCCAGTCCTTTTTATTTTTTTGAGACAGAATCTCACTGAGTTACTAAGTGCTGGGCTGAAGGAATAGCACAGCAGTTAGATAGCTTGAAGGCCCTGAGTTCAATTCCCCAGGATCACATACACCAGGCATGGTGCTACACATCTGTAATCCTAGCAGTGAAGGCTGAGGTGGGGGGATTGCCATGAGTTTGAGGCCAGCCTGAGCTGCAGAGCAAGACCTTGCTTCAAAAAAAGAAAAGTGAGACATGAGACTTGAGGATGTAGAATAATTCATCGTTTAAAGATCTTGATGATGGGCTGGGAAATAGCTCAGCAGTTAGATTGCTTGCCTAGCAAGTGCAAAGCCCTGGTTCAGTTCCCCAGAACCACATAAGCCAGACGTGGAGGCATAATCCTGTAATGCCAGCATTCAGGAGGCTAAGATGGGAGGAATGCTGTGTGCTCCAGACAAGCCTGAACTACATAGTGAGTTTGGTAACAGCCTGGACTACAGAATAAGACCTTGTCTCAAAAAACAAGGGCTAGAGGAATAGCTCAGCAGTTAAAGTGCTTGCCCAGTAAGCCCAAGGCCCTGAGTTCAATTTTCCAGCACCACGTAAGCTGGGCATGGTGGCGCATGCCTGTAATCGCAACACTGGGGAGGCTGAGGCAGGAGGATTGCTGTGAGATTGAGGCCAGCTTGGGCTACATAGTGAGTTCATGATCAGCATGGGCTACAAAGTGAGACCCTGTCTCAAAAGCAACAACAACAAAAGTAAAGATCTGGGTGAAGCTAGGCATGGTGGCACGTACCTGTAATCCTAACGTTTAGGAGGGGCTGAGGCAGGAACATCATAATTTTGAAGCTAGCTTAGATTACAGAGTAAGATTGTCTCCAGAAAAAAATAAAGAAGTTACAAATGAATCTTGGCTGCCAGAATTCCTTGCAGAGATAATAGTAAATACAAAGGCTCCAAGGTGGAAACGTGTGCCAGCATGGATGTCAGAAAGCAGCGGGGTGAAGGCACAGGGTGGGGAGGGCGGGAAGAGGCCACGTGTTAGGGTTGGATATGATTCCTAGTAACAGTCCAGCACAGTGTGATCCACAGAAAAGTGTTACAGGCACAACTAAAAATTGAACTCTAAATGGCCTGGCACGGGGGCAGGGGCTGTACCCTGGTACCAAACCTGCCTTTTCTCAGGACTCTGCGAGATAGCCTGAGTGGCTGGGACCCGGAAACGCTGGCCTTCCTGCTGAGAAGGGAGCTCCAGGCTTACAAGGCAGTGCGGGCTGACACTGGGCAGGAGCGCTTCAATGTCATCTGTGACCTGCTGGAGCTGAGCCCTGAGGAGACGCCAGCGGGAGCCTGGGCACGAGCAGCCCACCTGCTAGAACTGGCTCAGGTGCTCTGCTACCATGACTTTGCCCAGCAGACTGACTGGTAAGGGGGTTTGCCGGGAGGCCACTCTTGCTTCTTGCCCTAGTTCTTGTATTCTTTTCAGGGTCAGTTTCCCTCCTTGTGTCACTAAGTACCCTGTTGATTTTGTCGTCATAGGAACTTATTCACATCAGACCAGCTGTCCTGGGCTGGCGCATAGCTTAGTGGTTAAAGTACTTGCCTAGCATGTGCAAAGCCCTGGGTTGATTCCCCAGCACCATGTAAAGATTAGCTGGATGTGGTGGTACATGCCTGTAATCCCAGCATTCAGGAGGCTTAGGCAGGAGGACTGATGTGAGTTCAAGATTAGCCTGGACTACATAGCTCAGGACTAGCCTGGGCTACAGAGTAAGATGCTGTCTTAAAAAGAGAGAGAGAGAGAGAGGGACCAACTGTCGTGAAGCAGGCTTCCCTGCTGGTACTTGTTGGGCCAGCTTGAATATGTCTTCTCCCTACAGTTCTGCCCTGGATGCTATCCAGGAAGCCCTGCAGCTTCTGGAGGCTGTGAAGCCCGAGGCCCAAGCCAAGGATAGACTTCTGGATGATAAAGCTCAGGCCTTGCTGTGGCTCTATATTTGTACCCTGGAAACCAAAATGCGAGAAGTGAGTGGTGTTGAGCAAAACTGGATGTAGTAATAATTTTCCCTGAGATCCCAGTAAGATGGTACCAAGCCAGTTTATTACCTTGATCTCCCCATCCAGGGTATTGAGCGGGATCGGAGAGCCCAGGCTCCTAGTAATCTGGAGGAATTTGAAGTCAATGACCTCAACTATGAAGATAAACTTCAGGAGGATCGTTTCCTCTATAGTAACATTGCCTTCAACCTGGCTGCAGATGCAAGTGAGAGCAGTAAACAGAGTGGGACATGGGCATCCCCTCTGTGGCTTCTTAAAAATGAGGACCCCTGATGTGGGAAAGCCTGGCCCTTTACGGGGCAAGGTGGAGGCTGAGACATGGGGAGAGAGAAACTGAGTTCTCGTTAGATGGCCTATGAGGTCACTGGCCACTTTCTTCTGACTTACAGGTCAGTCCAAATGCCTGGACCAAGCGCTGGCCCTCTGGAAGGAGGTGCTTACAAAGGAGCAGGCCCCAGCTGTGCAGTGTCTCCAGCAGACAGCTGCCTCACTTAAGATCCTTGTGGCCCTCTATCAGCTGGTGGCAAAGGTAATGGGGCAGGGTACGAATGGAGACCCATACAAGCAAGCTGACCCAGAAATAGAAACTCAGTTCCCTGACCTTCTTCAGCTTCTGAACTTATAACCCTGGGGTAAAGAGGTAGGGGTGGGCTTCATCACCAGTCTGCCTAAATTTAGATTCAGGTCCTATCATTTGTTATTATATGGCTTCAAGCAAGTAGCTTAACCCCCTAAGCTCAAATATTTTTATCTCTGAAAGAGGGGTGATAATACTACCTCATGGTGGTGCTATCATTAGGTGTGATAATGCATGGAAGATGTTTTGTATAAATAGAAAACTCAAGCATTGGCATGAATTATTAATTACTAGATAATTTCAGAAAAATGGTTGTCCGTAGACATCATTTTACTTTCTTTTTCTTTCTTTCTTTCTTTTTTTTTTTGGAGACAAGATTTTCCTTTGTAGTCCAGACTGGTCCTGAACTCATAGAGCCCAGGCTGGCCTTGACCACACAGCAATTCTCCCACCTCAGCCTCCCCGATGCTAGGATTAGAGGCATGTGCCACTATGCCCAGTTTATGTTTTGCTGGCAAATCACACTCAGGGCCTTGAGCTTGCTAGGCAAGCACTTGAACCACTAAGCTATATCTCTCCAATTTTACATTTTCAGAAGGTTTCGTAGATTCTCTAACTCTTGGATCCCACATTAGGAAACTTAAAATGAAAACCAAAAAGCATTGCATATAAGGGAGCCTAGGGTCTATGGCCTGTCGGCCGTATTCTGGCACAAGGAGGCTAGAAAGCTGCCTCAGCTCCACCGCATACCTGTTAAATGAAGTTAGATCATCAACTTAACCTATGTGAATCTTCATTTCCTGTGCTATATAAATGTGATTAGCAGAGTGTAGTGGTTCAGGCCTATAATCCCAGCACTCTGGAAGGCTCAGGTAGGAGAACAGCAAGTTCAAGCCCAACCTGGACGATTAAGCAACTTGATAAAACCCTGCCTCAAAATAAAAATTAAAAATAGGCCATGGATATAGCTCAGTGTGAAGACCTGGGGCTCAATATCTGATATTGGGGAAAACAGGGTAGGGGTTGGGGTTGCTGTGAAGATGTTAATACATGTAAACTCATCGTTATGGTGCCTGACTCATAGTAAGGACTCAGGAAGGCTCTGCTGTTGCTGGCCATTAGCATCTAGAAATCTGGGCATGGTGGTGTACACTTGTAATCCTAGCATTTGGGAGGCTGAGGCAGGAGGATTGCTGTGAGTTTGAAGCCAACCTGGGCTATATGGTAAGTATGGGACCAGCCAGTACTGCAGAGCAAGACCCTGTCTCAAAAAAAAAAAAAAAAAATGTTAGCATCTAGGCTTTTAAACATCAAGGGAAGATGGTTTACAGGCTCCCTGAGGATGGCTATGTGTGCAGCCACATTCCATTCAGACCCTGAGGTCAGGCCATAGTCCAAGGTCCCACAGGGCTAGGAGCAGAGGGTGGAAGTTTGGAGGCTTGCTCAGGAACAGGGTCAACTTGCTGCTCCTGGCCGGCCAGCCCTTGCAGGCTCTGGAGGCCCTCCTGCTCCTGCGAATCATCTCTGAGAGATTGCAAGACCATGGGAAAGCGGCCAGCTCCTCCTGCCACCTCACCCAGCTTCTTCTGGATCTTGGCTGTCCTAGCTATGCTGAGGTGAGTGCCTGTTGGCTGACCCTGGGGGCTTCAGAAGGATGAGACTTAGAGACTAGTCTTTTCTGCGAGATGACAGGGTGCCAAAGGGATAGGCAGCTTCTTTGCCTTCCAGCACCACACTGGCTGGAGGGCTGGAGGGAGTGGAGTGGTGGTAAGTACTATGGGAAGAGGAGGTGGCTTTCCTTTTCTTACTGCAAGAACTGATTGCTTGGATAGGGGCATTGTTTAGTGGTTAGTGCTTGCTAAGGCCCTGGCTTTGATCCTAGCATCGTATAAGCCAGGCATGGTGCCATACACCTATATAATCCCAGCACTCTGGAGGCTGAGGCAAGAGTTCAAGGCCAGCTTGGGCTCCATGGATCATGCATCAGCTTGGGCTGCATGCATCAAGATTCAGTCTGGACTATCGAGCAAGACCCCATCTCAAAATAAAACAAAAAAACCTAAACAATGAAAACTGGTTGCTCACAGGTCTTACAGTTCTGTTCCAGAAATCTACTGCCCATGCTCCATTTCTCAGCCATTTCTGTTGCCCTAGTTGGTGATGCATCACCCGCAGGCCTCTGTCGCAGTGTCTCCTAGCTGACTTGCCTTCAGGTCCGTCCGTACTCCCTAGCACACACCTGCCTCGTTTTTTTGTGGTGCTGTGCATCAGACCACCCAAAGTCTTATACATGTTAGACAAGTGCTCTACCACTAAGCTATACCTGTAGCCCTAGTTTCTCCCTTTTTGACTTATCTTCTTTTTACCACTAGTGCACCAGCTTGAGTTTAATCTCTTTCTCTCTTAAAAGATTCCTTGTTTTATAAACTGGGTATGGAGAGGCGTGCTTGTAATCCCAGTGCCTGGAAGGCTGAGGCAGGAGAGTTGTCCAGAGTCTAAGGCTAGCCTGGGCTACATAGTGAGTTCAGGAGCAGCCTAGGCTACAGAGTGAAAAACTGTCTCCAAAAAAAAGATTCCATGCCTTGCTTCATGTTTTTCCATTAGATGAAGAATGCTATCCAAAGTAGATTTGATTTTCTATTGTACCTTCACACTGAGCTATGTCCCTAGCCCACCTATTTTTTATTTATTTATTTATTTATTTATTTATTTATTTATTTATTTATTTTCTGAGACAGGGTCTCGCTCTGTAGCCTAGGCTGGTCCTGAACTCACTATGGAGCCCAGGCCTTGGATTCCCAATCCTCTTGTCTCAGCCTCCCGAGTGCTGGGATTACAAGCGTGCGCCACCATGCCTGTCTTATGTGGTACTGGGGAATCAAACTCAGCGCCTTGCACTTGCTAGACAAGCACTTTAAACACTCATTCCTCTAGCCCCTATCTATCTATCTATCTATCTATCTATCTATCTATCTATTTATCTATCGTTTTTCAGCTGGGGATTAAATCCAGGACCTTTGTACTGAGCTACATCCCATTACCGCCCCCCATACAACTTTCAGAGTATAGAATATTTAATTTAATTTAATTATTTATTTTGAGATAGGGTCTTGCTTTGTAGCCCAGACTGGTCCTGAACTCACTGTATAGCCAAGGTTGGTCTCAAACTCAAAGCAGTCCTCCTGCCTCAGCTTCCCAAGTGCTAGGATTACAGGCATGCACCACCACACTGAGTTTGTGTGGTGCTGGGGAATAGAACCCAGGGCCTTGCATTTGCCGGCAAGTACTTTAACTGCTATGCTGTTCTTCCAGCCCTAGATTTTTATTTAGAAACACAGCATGGAGGGATAAAATCTCCCATTATCTGGGAGGGAGTCCCAAGTGGGTTGCTTCCTCGCCTCCTTTTCTTCTCACACAGAGTTTAGCTAAATTTCTCTGTTGCCTGGGCTGTGTGGTTCTTCTGCCTTAATCTCCCAGGGCACTGGGATTTCAGACTTGTGCCACTGGGCCCAGTTTATACCTGGACATCTACCATATTATTTTTTCCATGTTCTGACTGATATTTTTCTGCTACTTCCTCCCATTAACCTGTAATAACTCACACCAGTAACTTTATATTCCCTGTATGTGCCTGTCTTCGTTGTGTTAGTGCCTTTAAATGTATCTCGCTTCTCCTTGTCTCCTCCTTTTGTCAATCAGCAAACCTTCACTGTCTTGGCTCAGTCGTTGCCTCCTGCATAAAGCATTACATAGATCTGTATCTCCAAGGGCAGAAGGACCACTTAGTCACTTGCCGATTTTCCTCTCCAGGTAGCATTGCTTCCTGATTGCATTTGTGTGCCTGTGTTCCTTCTTATAAACCATTGGGTGGAAGGTTCTGTTTGGCTCTTTAGTCAGCTCTGTCTTTATAGCACAGTTGTTAGCTGAAAGGTTTTTGTTGTTGTTTTGTTTCTGTTTTTGAGACAGGGTATCACTCTAGTCCAGGCTAGTCCTGAACTCACTATATAGCCCAGGCTGGCCTTGAACTCAGGCAATCCTCCTGCCTCAGCCTTTTGAGTGCTGGGATTACAGGCATGAGCCACCATACCCAGCTTAGCCAGAAATATAAAATGAACATTTTATTGAGCAATGAATGACTTTTCTGTAGGCTATAATATTTGAAATGATTTAGTTTTTATTGGCAGTGTTTAGCAGTTTACTTGTAAATGCTTTAATTTGAAGTCTGGCTGCTTTCTCTCAATAGTGTGTTCACATGCCTCTGGTTGCTTCCTCAGTTATACCTAAAAGAGGCAGAATCGAATTTGAAGCATCTTGATCAGACCACAGATACATACTTGCACCTGTCCCTGACCTGTGGCCTACTTCGAAGTCAGCTCTGCTGGACTTACCAGAAGGTATGTCTGACTTTTTGCAGTGCTACAGATCAAATCTAAGGCTTCATACATATTAGTCAGGTATCCTACCACTGACCTATATCCTCAGGCCTATTTCACACTTTCCTGATCCTCAGAGGATCTGGGTATCAGAAAATTTTAGAATTTCCAGGGTTCTGAGGTTTCCCTGCAGCTAAACAGAATGTTCCTAACCTGGAGAAGCAGTAAGTACTTCCAGGTCTTGTCCTTATCAGTCTGTCTCTTTCTACCTTTTCCAGTTTCCACATGGGTCATGGAACTAGAAACTGGGGAGACAGTTACCCCAAGACAGTTTCAGAGCTTTAAACTAGAAAAACAGGAGGAACCTGGGTTTTCTTCCAAACAAGCTGTGTATTCTGGCCAAGTCTTTGTTTGTTTGTTTTTTTTACCTCTCAGGTTGTGAACAAAAAGGCTTCATTGGGAAACTTACAAAAGGGGAAAGAAAAATAGGGTAAAATTTCTGCAGGTCAGAAGGGGGACCCGGAAATGTGCATTGTCCCTATTTGGGTTTTTGTTGTTGTTTTGTTTTGATCCAAGATCTTGGTCATAGATTTTTTCTTTTTCTTTCCTTTTTTTTTTTTTTTTATGCACTGTCTTGCTCTGTAGCTCAGGCTGCTCCTGAGCTCACTATGGAGCCCAGGTTAGCCTTGGACTCATGACAATCCTCCTGCCTCAGCCTCCTGAGTGGAGTGCTGAGATTACAGACATGTTCCACCATGCCCAGCTTTATGTGGTACTGGGGAATCAACTCAAAATCTTGAGCTTGCTAGGCAAGCACTTTAACTTCTGCACTATCCCTCTAGCTCTTGATCATAGGTTTCAATCATAGTCCAGGCTGGCCTTGAATTCACTATGTGATCCTCCTGCCTGCATCTACATTTTTGGTTTGTTTGTTTTTTTGTTTTTTTTGAGGCAGGGTCTCACTCTGCAGTCCAGGCTGGTCCTGAACTTAACTCTGTAGCTCATGAACACACAGCAATCCTGCCTCAGCCTCCCTAGTGCTAGCATTATGGCGTGCACCACCATGCCCAGCTTCTTTTTATTATTATTTTTCTTTCTGCCTCTGCCTCCTTAGTGCTGAGATTACATGCCTGTACCACCATACCCTGTTCTCAGGCTGTAGTTTTTCTTTTAAGAGTTCTTTTCATTCTTAAAAGCAGGGCATTTAGGGGCTGGAGGAATGTCACAGCAGTTAAAGGGAGCCCAAGGTCCTGAGTTTGATTTCTCAGCACCATATAAAGCTGGGCGTGGAGGCGCACACCCAGGAGCCAAGCAGAATGTTTTGAGTCCAAGGCCAGCCTGGGCTATACTAGTGAGTTCAAGCTACAGAGCAAGACCCTGTCTCAAAAAAAAAGAAAAAGAAAAAAAAGGGGGGGATTAGGTGAGCACTGTTACCTATAATCTCAGCACTCTTACGAGGTTGAGACTGGGCATGTACCTTGTTGTGACAGCCCTGGAAAGAGAGGGCAAGAGGTTGGGCTACATGACTTCCAGGGGCATCTCAAGTTCCCTTTATTTATTTATTTATTTTTGAGACAGAGCCTCACTCTGTAGCCCAGGCTGGTCCTGAATTCCTCAATATGGAGCCTAAGCTGGCCTTGGACTCATGATAATCCTCCTGTTTCAGCCTACTGAGTGCTGGGATTATAGGCGTGAGCTACTATGTCCAGCTTATGTGGTGCTGGGGAATTGAATTCAGGTACTTAGTGCTTGACTTAGCATAAGCTGGCCTTGAACTCACAGAAATCTTTCCGCCTCAACCTCCTGAATGCTGGGATTTCTGGTGTGTGCCATCACACCTGGCTAATCTTTATGTGATGCTGGGGAATCCAACCCAGGTCCTTACGCATGCTAGGCAAGTGCTCTAACCACTGAGCTATGCCCCACCTGCATCTCAAATTCTGAAATGCTTATCTGACTGACCACTCCCCTCTGGCCCTTTGTCTTTAGGTGACTGAAGGTGTCTCTCTCTTGCTGTCTGTGCTTGGAGATCCTGCCCTCCAGAAATTATCTAAGGCGTGGTACTTGCTGCGTGTCCAGGCCCTGCAACTGCTGGCTGTCTACCTTAGCCTCTCATCAAATGGCCTTTCTGACACCTTGCGAGAGCAGCTTTGGGCCCAAGGTGAAAAGAGATAGGCATCCCTTTTTGGAGGACGAATGTAATCTCTGCTCTCCGCTCTTCCCCGTGCTGTACAGTTGTGGGAACCATCCTGTCAGGACCTACACAGCATGGGCTGGGGAGCACTGGGTCTCACTTCACCTGGTGCCTCCAGGACATCCTAGTAACTGTTTGGAGTGCTAGACTGAACAGAATTCTGAGACCTGGAAAGAGTCCTGTGATTAACTATCTTCGTTTGCTAAGAAAAGAAGGAAAAGAGCGAAGCATGCTTTGTATTTGTGGTCTTAGTAGTTAAGGTTGTAGACGTGCTGGTCACATCACCTTTCTTCTTTCTCACTCCACCTACCGCAGGCTGGCAGACACCTGAGACAGCACTCTTAGACTCTCACAAGCTCCTCCGGAGCATTCTCCTTCTCATGGGCAGTGATGTGCTTGCGACTCAGAAAGCAGCTGTGGAGACACCATTTCTGGACTATGGTGAGTCTGAGAAGGACAGCAGGGGCCTGCGAGGACAGAAAGGTCAGATGGTGGAGCCAGCAGTTTTATCTCGAGAATACAGATTGTGGTTTAGTGTTGTCTTATCTGTCTCCTTTGCTGCAGGTGAAAATCTGGTACAAAAATGGCAGGTTCTTACAGAAGTGCTGAGCTGCTCAGAGAAGCTGGTATGCCTTCTCAGCCGCTTGGGGAGTGTGAGTGAAGCCAAAGCCTTTTGTTTGGAAGCCCTGAAGCTTACCACAAAGCTGCAGCTGCCGAGCCAGTAAGTGTGAGACCTAAGAAGATGCTGATTCCAGCCCCTGAGTATCATGCACTCCAGACTATACATCCCTAGACTGTTCCAGAGGTGACTGTTATGTGCAGAAGGATTGGTTAAAAGGCATAGAAAAAGGCACCTCATGGAATGCTGAGTTAACCAGATTTTGATTTCTTAGTTCCTGTAGGACTTCACATGGTTCTCAGTATACTAATAGGGTTATAAATCTCCAAAGAAGATCCAGTATGCTGCATTTCCTATGTTTATTTTCCCGTGAGATTTTTTTTTTAAGAAAATTGGAAATTTCTGCCCATGTGCACAAGGATGAATTAAGATGGAAAAGTAGTATAAATAGTGGGTGTTCCCCAAGGGCCCTTAAGTCGGCGTTAGGGGTGAAAGATGCCATTGGAGGCAGGGAAAGATAGCAGTGGCTCTGTGGGAAGGTCCCCGGAGAAAGACTTCCACGAAAACAAGATTCCACTGCTTAGTTCCTGTCCTCTCCTCTCCCAACAAGGTGTGCCCTGTTCCTGGTGCTGAAGGGAGAGTTGGAGTTGTCCCGCCATGACCTGGACCTCTGCCAGTCAGATCTGCAGCAGGTTCTGTTCCTTCTTGAGTCTTGCACAGGTGAGCGGCTGTGGGAGGAGTGACACAGGCTGTGCTACACCCTTCTGTTTGCATTCTCATTAGCATGTGTTCATGATACATAATAATAACGATTAGGTTGAGAAATCAGTGTTATTTACATATCACATCTTGATCATTGTTACTTTCCTTTCAACTTTCCCCTCGACTCCCTTTCACTATTCACAAAATCTGTCTTCTTGCTCTCTTCCATTTTTCTTTACGTTTTTTCCCAACTGTAATTATTTTTGTTAGTATGAGTTTGTGATATACAGTAGTTACACTGAACTTGAGAAGTTACAGCGAATACCACATCACACATTTCCTCTCCCTGTTTCCCATCCTCCTGCTTCCTCCCACTTTCCCTCTCCCTTTCCACAAATCCATCTACCTGCTTCTTATCACTGTTTATTCTGTTTAGTATTACTATTTTCTATTTATACACTGCATTCCTTTCCTCTTCCCACGCCTTTCAGTGGCCCTCCACCCACATCCCCTTTCCCTCTTTATAAAATCTTTTTCTTTCTTTCATTCTCTTTCTTTTTTCTTAATTTCATTTATTTATTTATTAGACAAGGTCTCACTCTGTAGCCCAGGCTGGTCCTGAACTCACTATGGAGCCCAACCTGACCTTAGACTCACAGCAATCCTCCTATCTCAGCCTCCTGAGTGCTTAGATTGCAGACGTGCACCACCATGCCTGGCTTATGTGGTGCTGGGGAACTTGGGTACTTAGCACTTGACTTAGAGCTTATGCAAGGGTCTCACTCTATATCCCAGACTGGTTCTGAACTCACTGGTGTAGCCCAGACTGGCTTTGGACTCAGGACAGTCCTTCTGCCACAGCTTCCCAAGTGCCACCATACCCACCTTATATAGTGCTGGGGAATTGAACCCAGGGCCTTGTGCTTGCTAGGCAAGCACTTTAACTGCTGTGATATTACTCCAGAGCCTTTCTTCATGTCTCTTTTATTTTTTTATGGTTTGATTTTTTATATTAGAGAAATGATGCAATATTTAACCTGCTGTGTCTGATTCATTTTGCTAAGCATAATGATTTCAAAGGGGATCCATTTTCCTACAGATGACTCAAATTTATCTTTATGGCAGAGTAGTACTCCATTTTGTAAATATAACACATCTTTATCCATTTATCAGTTGTTGGACATACTGGTTGCTTCCAGTATTTGGCTGTTATAAATTATGTTGCTATAAACATGGGTATGAATGTATTACTCATGAATGACTTTAACTCTTGGGAGGATATCCAGAAGAGGTACAGCTGCATCAAATGAGATATCTACTATCAGTTTTTTGAGGAATCTCCATATTGCTTTCCATAGTCATTGTACGAGTTTACAGTCCCACTAGCAATGTAGGAGGGTTCTTTTTTTTCTCAAAACTTTGCCAGCATTTGTTTTTTTAATTCTTTTTTTTTTTTTGAGACAGGGTCTCACTCTGGAGCCCAGGCTGGCCTTGAACTCATGGCAGTCCTCATGCCTCAGCTTCCAAGTGCTGGAATTATAGGCATGTGCCACCATGCCCAGCTTATACGGTGCTAAAGAATCAACCAGGGCCTTGTGCTTGCTAGACAAACACTTTACTCGCTGTGCCATTCCTCCAGCCCATGTTTTTTGAATTCTTAATACCAGCCATTCTTAATGGAGTTAGATGGAATCTCAATGTTGTATTGATTTGGAACATTTTTTTTTGCTGTGTTTATTGGCCATTGCAACGACTTCTGAGAACTATCTGTCCATTTCAATTGCCCATTTTTTGATTGGGTCTTTTATTTTGGAGTGTCTAATTTTTTTCAGTTCTTTGTGTATTCCTGATAATAGTCCTCTGGAGTTGGGGCCTGGCTCAGTGGTTAACGTGCTTGCCTAACACATGATAATAGTCCTCTGTCTGAGGAGTAGCTGGCAAGTTTGGTTTTTTTTTTTAACCACTTCATTGGTTTTCAACTTTGTTGTTTCCTTTGCTATGCAGAAGTTTCTTATTTATTTATTTATTTATTTATTTATTTATTTATTTAGAGATAGGGTCTCACTCTGTAGCCCAGACTGGCCTTGGACTCATGGCAAATCTCCTGTCTCAGTCCCAGTGCTGGGATTATAAGCATGTGCCACCATGCCCAGTTTACATGGTGCTAGGGAATTGAACTCTGAACTCCGGTACTTAGCACTTGACTTAGTGCTTGCTAGGCAAGCGCTTTAACCACTGAGCCATTCCTTCAGCCCCAGAAGTTTCTTAATTTGATATAATTCCATTTGTTGATTCTTGGTGTTAGCTCATGTGCTTAGGATATTTCATTGAGAATGTCCTTACTTATGCTTCTGTGTCTTCAAGGTATTTGTTTTGTTTTGTTTTGTTTTTTGAGACTGGGTCATGCTCTGTAACCCAGGCTGGTCCTAAACTCACTATGGAGCCCAGGCTGGCCTTGGACTCACAGTAATCCTCTTGCCTCAGCCTCCCGAGTGCTGGGATTACAGGCATGTGCCACTATGCTCAGTTTATGTGGTGCTGGGGAATTGAACTCCGGGCTTTGTGCTTGCTAGGCAAGTGCTTTAACCACTGTGCCATTCCTCCGGCTCCTGCTTTATATTCTAACTTGATATCTGATATTATGATGCCTCCTGCTTTTGTTACTTAGGATTGTTTAAGGGGTATGGGTCTCTACTGGTTCTATATAAATTTTTGGATTGTTTTTTCTAATTGTGTGAAAAATGCTGTTGGTATCTTGATTGGGATTGTATTGAATCTGCATCAGTTTTGATAGTATGGCCATTTGACAATGGGATGTCTTTCCATTTTCTAATATTCTATTCCATTTCCTGAGTACTATGCTTTTCAATATAGAGTTCCTTCATTTCCTTAGTTAGGTTGATCCCTAGATATTTAATTTTTTTTGAAGATATTGTGAATGAGATTGTTTTTCTGATCTTTCTTTGTGTTTTCATTGTTGCTATAAAGGAACACTATTGGTTGATTTTAAACTCTGCAACTTGGCTGAATTTATTACTTTTTTTTTTTCTCTTCATTTTTTTGAGGCTGGGTCTCACTCTGTAGCCCAGGCTGGTCCTGAATTCACTGGTATAGACCAGGCTGGCCTTGGATTTAGAACAACCCGCCTGTCTCAGCCTCCCGATTGCTGGGATTAACAGTCATGGATATGACGCCCAGCTTTATGTGGTGCTGGGGAATCGAACTCAGGGTCTTATGCTTGCAAGGTGAGCGCTTTATCCACTGCCATTCCTCCAAGAAACCCCCTTCCCCCCCCCTTTTTTTTTTTTAAGACAGAGTCTCAGTCTGTAGTCCAAGTCAGTCCTGAATTCACTGTGTAGCCCAGGCTAGCCTAAAAGCTCACAGCAGTCTTCCTGCAGGCATGCTTCATCATACCCAGCTAATCTTTACATGGTGCTAGGGAATGGAATTTAAGGCTTTGTTCATGCTAGGCAAGTGCTTTAACCACTTAGCTATGCCCCTAGCCCTTACCAGTTTTGTAATTATTCTGTTCTTTCATTATAGAGTTTGGTGGAGTTGCCCAGCGCCCAGACACTGTGAAGAAAGTCTGCCTGCAGAAGGGGAAGCAGCAAGCCCAGGTCCTCTGTACCCCACAGTTACCAGAAGAAGAGCCATTCCTCAGAGGCCCTGCTCTGGAGTTGGTGGCCACTGTGGCCAAGGAGCCTGGCCCCGTTGCACCTGCCACAAACTCCTCCCCAGTACTGAAAACAAAGCCCCGGCTTAGCCCTGGCTTCCTTTCCCACTCACCTACATGTGACTGTTCACTCTGTGCTAGCCCTGTTCTCTCAGTAGTCTGTCTACGCTGGGTGTTGGTCACAGCAGGGGTGAGGCTGGCCACAGGACATCAGACCCAGGGCCTGGATCTGCTACAGGTTGTGCTTAAGGGTTGCCCTGCAGCCACTGAGCGCCTCACCCAAACTCTTCAAGTCTCCTTGAATCAGAAGGCACCTGCCTCTTCTGTCCCAAGCCTCCTGGATGAGATCTTGGCTCAGGCGTACACACAGCTAGCGCTGGAAGGCCTGAGTCAGCCGTCACACAGCAGCCTGGGAAAGGTCTTGGAGTCGGGACTGAGGTTTGTGGGAGCCCGGATGCTCCGATTGGAGCCTTGGCGAGCTAACCTGCTCCTGATTCAGGCTCTTGCAAAGCTGGCTAGCCTCAGCTGCTGTACTACCCAACTTTTTGCAAGCTCTTGGGGCTGGCAGCCACCATTAATCAAAAGTACCCCAGGCTCTACTGTCTCTAAAACTCAAACCCAAAAACGTTCCGGACGAGGAGGTCAGCAGGTCACCTGTGCTCCACTGTCTGTCCATAATACTTCTCATAAGGGCCTAGAAGGTAGAGGACCACCCTATACGCCCAAACCTCAAGGTCGTGCCAGGCCAGCTGGCTCTCATGTCCCCTTCACTGTGTTTGAAGAAGTCTGTTCTACGAAGAGCAAGCCTGAGGTTCCTCAGGCCCCCAGGGTACATCAGAGGGCCCAGACCCGCCTCAAGGTAAGGTGGGAGTGTGGTCATGCTGGGCACGTAGCTGGGGAGGAGGGTGTTCTACAGAGCAGCGTCCCTGTGGGAAGGCTCCCCAGAGCCCAGGGGAACTTTGATTTCCTACTGTCAACAGGAATATGCATCTTAACTCTGTGGCTTTCTCTTCTCATCTTTCTTCCTGTCTTTTTCCTCCTCTCACTCTTTCCACACTGGAGTTACTGATGGGATTCAGAGTATCAGGTGCAGTGTGGGGAATTAATTCCTAACTCTTCCAAAGACCTCTTTTGTTGGTACCTGCTGCTGCATCCACAGCACCACCTGCTGTTGTAAGGTGGGAGTCACTGAAAGCCCTTTGACCTTTCTTCCTTTTGCTCCAATCCCAGGTCAATTTCAGTGATGACAGTGACTTGGAAGACCTTGTTTCAGCTGAAGTACTGCTTGTTGAGAAACCTAAGAAACAGAGCACTGCTTGCCGCAGGGGCCATGCCCACGGCAGGGGCCGAGCAAGGAAGGCCCCGAGTTTGAAGATGGATGTAGTGGCTGCCCAAGGTAGTGCCTTTGGGCACCATAGCCTGAGTGGTAGGAGTCAGAGGGCCAAGAAGGTGGAGTTGAGACATTGTGAAGAGATGGGTACCCTGACACCCCTTTGTGGCCTGGCCAAGCTGGGTCCTGAGATCGTGAGAACCCTCCCTGAGGGGGAACTGACACTTGGATGGACCTGCGCTCTGAGACCCTCAGGGACTCTGATGGGGAAGGCTTGGCCTCAAGTGCCATGAAAAGGGTGACAAGGGTGACATAGCTATTTTGGGAGAGTTCCTGAGGCCAAAGCTAAAGAAACAATTGGTAATAATTGGTGCTAAGAGAATCCAGACAGAAAGGTCTTTCTAGCTCCGAAGGGCTTGCATTTAGAAAGGGCAGCAAGGGGGGTGGTAGCAGGAGGGGACTCCATGAGAAAGTTCTGTCCTCTGTCCAGGTGGAAAGACAGCGTTTCCAGGCCCAGATGCATTCATAGGAGAGTGTGAGGTTCTGAGACGGGATTCCAGCAAAGAGGAGCTCCTTGTCCTGGGCCCAGACATGGAAAATGAAAGGAACCTTGGTCCTTGGGTCCAGTCTCCTTCAGCCTCTATGGCCATTGGTAAGTGCGCTGTTTATTAGCGTTTGTTCATGGGGCAGGGGCTAAGCCAAGTCCAGTTTGGTCCTTGGCGTCTTTCTAGTCTATCTGTGGTTCTGTTTTTAAGTCTGCACTGGATCTCCTACTCCTGAACATGGTTGAATCTCAGCACGCTATGCTATAACTCAGTCTCTCTGGAATTACTTTTCCTTCACTGTTGAATGGGTTTGGAGCCAGGTACAGTGGGTACAGCCAGCACTTGGGAAGCTGAGGCGGGAAGATCTCAAGTTCAGTGCGGCCTAATTTATATTAGTTCAAGGCCAGTGAAGACTTCATACTGAGATTATGTCTAAATAAAAAAATAAAATACAAAAGGAAAATTTGAGAGGATGAGGAAAGGTCATGTCTGTTAGTTGTGTATTGCCATGGTTGGTACATTGCATTTATACAAGGTGACGGCTCTTTTCCACGTGGTAGATAGAGACTCATCCTTGGAAATTCCCTATTACCAAGGAAATCAGGAATTCATCTTTATAGCAAGTGTCTCAACCTTCCTCTAGGTCACTCCACTCTGGATTCCATCTGTGACTCACTAAGTATTGCTTTCCGTGGGGTCAGTCACTGCCCTCCAAGTGGGCTCTATGCCCACCTATGCCGTTTCCTGGCCTTGTGCCTGGCCCACCAGGATCCCTATGCCACTGCCTTCCTTGTTACCGAGTCTGTCTCCATCACCTGTCGCCACCAGCTGCTTACCCACCTCCACAGACAGCTCAGGTGAGTGTTTGCTATCACTGGTGCTTGTGCTGGGCAACCTGCAGGGAAGGGCTGCACTGTGGAGGAGGAGACTCAATCTACTTATGTTGTCTGCATGCAGCAAGGCCCGGAAAAACCAAGGATCACTTGAACTGCCAGACCAGCTGCAGGAGTTGAGCCTCCAGGAGAGGCCTGGTGATGTCCCTTTGTCCTGCATCCAGCGCCTGTTTTCCTTTAATGCTTTGGGGTCTGGCCACTTTCCCCAGCCTGAGAAGAAGCGTTTCCAGGAGCACCTGACTCTGATTCCCAAAGGTATGGTAGCAGGCTTCCGGCTGGCTTTGTGGTCCTCTTTTGCATTTTCTTGCTAAGAAGGTGGGTGGAGGAACTTTAGATATTGACCAGTTCCTGTAGATTTGTGTTCCTTGTGTCTTTTCCTCTATTAGCCATCTTGCTCTCACCAGACAGACAATCCTGAATCAGAAAGTCTAATTTATTTATTTATTTATCTACTTACTTACTTTTACTTTTTTTGAGAGAGGGTCTCACTCTAGTCCAGGCTGGTCCTGAACTCACTGTGCACCCCAGGCTGGCCTCTGACTCTTGGCAATCCTCCTGCCTCTGCCTCCCGAATGCTGGGAGCACCATCATACTCAGCTTAAGCGGTGCTAGGGAATCCAACTCAGGCCCTTGCACTTGCCTAGCAGCCCCTATCGTGTTCCTTTAGTACTTCAACTTTGAATTACCTGCAAATGCAGCATTTCTTCACATGTGAATTTGGATGTCAGGTCTTCCTGTACTGGAGTGTAACATGATGGCAGATGACCTGAGTGCCTCACCCTGTGCAGGGCCTTTATTAGTTGTGCTGTGAGAGACCCAGGGAGTACAAGTTGCCTGTCTTCAGGGAACCATTAGGGCAGGAGAGAGTACCTTGAACTCCAGTGACCAGGGAAGATTTCTTAAAGTTGTCCTGAGTGATGGATAGGGACTACCTGCAGAAGACAGGGATCGGGGTTCCTTGCAACAGTTGACATGACTCTGGGTATGTTCTTTGTGTCAGGGGTGACTGTCTGTGTGTTGGCCCTGGCTACCCTCCAGCCTGGAACTGTGGGCAACACCCTCCTGCTGACTCGACTGGAAAAGGACAGCCCTCCAGTTACTGTGCATATCCCTACTGCCCAGACCAAGGTAAGGCTCAGAGACCAAAAAGCAGTGTTGGCAGGGTGGCCTTTTCGTCAGGCTGCTCACATCCTGTGGCTGGGGATGGAGGGTAATCACTGGATAAATCAAGAGTTCACAACCCCATCACCCACAGTTTCCTCTGAGTTCAGTCCTGAGAGAGTTTGATGCCATCCAGAAGACCCAGAAGGAGAACAGCAGCTGCACTGACAAGCGAGCATGGTGGACAGAGCGGCTGGCCCTGGACCACAGGATGGAGGTCTGTACTCCCAGAGTGAGGGGTGTAGGCCTGCCTGAGAAATGACCCACAGGGTGACAGTTCTTTCCTCATCAGAGGTCCAAGGTTGGTGCTGAGCTACTTCAAGTCCTTTTAGAAGTATAGACCCCCATAAAAATTATTTCATTTGGGGAAGACTTTTTGGGGGGAACCTTAAATAAGAGCACTAGACTTGAAGGGGTACACAGCATGGCTGAGGGTATAGCTCAGTGGCTGGAGCACTTACCTAGCAAGCACAAGGCTCTGGGTTCAGTCCTCAGAACCATATAAAAATTAGTCTATCGTGGTGATATGACACACACCTATATATAATCCTGGCACTTGGGAGGCTGAGGCAGGAAAATTGCTGTGAGTATGAGGCCAGCCTGGGCTCCATGGTGAGTTCAGAACCAGCCTGGACTACACAGTAAAACTATCTTAAAAGGATATATAGAAGAGCTAGACCTAGTGGCACAGGTCTTTAATACCAGCTTTCAGGAGAATGAGGCAGGAGAATTGGGAGCTCAAGTCCAATCTAAGCAATTTAATTGCATGTCTCTGTCCAAAAAAAAAAAAAAAAAAAAAAAGCACACATATACACACACACAGAATAAAAATATCAGCTTCCTGGCTCTAGTGTCCCTTGCCTTCCTGTTCATGTTGTCCCAACACAGCAATATATGACCAAAAAAAAAAAAAAAAATCTTTACTTTTCCTGAGTATCAGAAAATAAAGTGTTCCAGACCCCAGCCTTTTATGACTGGCAGACAGATAGATACATGGGAAGCCAGGCCCAGGAGCACATACCCATAATCCCAGCACTGGGAGAGTGAGGCTAGAGATTCACAAACTCAAGCCCAGCTTGGGTAATTTAGCAGTTTAGTGAGACCATATCTCAAAAAAAAAAAAAAAAAAAAAAATAGGGCTGGAGGAATAACATACCAGTGTAAGCACTTGCCCAGCAAGCACAAGGCTCTGCATTCAATACCCCAGCAACACATAAGCAGGCATGGTGGCACACATCTGTAATCCTAGCACTTGAGAGGCTGAGGAAGTTCAAGGACAGCCTGGACTACATAGGGAGGTTAGGACCAGCCTGTACTACACAGTGAGACCCTATTTAAAAAAGAAAAGAAAAAAAAAAAACAACCCTGAGATACAACTAGCCATTGGAAATTCACCTTCCTCGTCAACAAAACGTTGCTGCCAGTGGGGAAAGAAGCCCAGCTTCCTGTTTGTCTCTGGCTAAAGACTCTGTCACCATTTGTAGGATCTTATTACTTCCTTGGAGAAGCACGTATTGGGCTGCTGGCGGGGACTGCTGCTACCATCCAGTGAGGACCCTGGCCCTGCCCAGGAGGCCTTCCGCCTACAAGAGTTGCTGAAGGAATGTGGCTGGAAATACACTGACCCCACGCTGCTGAAAGTGAGTTCAGGAAGCAGGAAAGGTGAAGCCACTATAACTAGGCACCCACTAACCCTGTTCCCCTGTAGGTTGTACTCAGTGGTGCCAGTACCCTCACCCCCCAGGACATTCAGTCCCTGGCCTACGGGCTGTGTCCAACTCGGCCAGAGCAAGCCCAAGAGCTCCTGAATGAGGCAGTAGGGCGTCTACAGGGCCAGGTGGTACCAAGCACTGGGCACCTTGTCTTGGTGCTAGATAAGGTAAGGAGCTGGGGCTGAGGAGCAGTGTCTAGTGGGTAATGGTCACCAGCTCATCCCGAGGCCCCTTTGGTCTCCTGCATATCACACTGGCTGAGAACAGTAACCTTGGAGGGCTTTTTACGCAGGACCTGCAGAAGCTGCCGTGGGAAAGCATGCCCAGCCTTCGAGCGCTGTCTGTCACCCGGCTGCCCTCCTTCCACTTCCTGCTCAGCTACTCCATCTGTAAAGAGGTGGAATTCGGAGGGTGGCGTCTGGGCTGATTGGCATTTGGGGAAGAACTGAAGGAAGAGGGACAGAGAGGTCTGGGAAGATAGGAAAGGGTCTCGGGAAAGGGGCTTTGAAGTTCTGGAGGTTGGGCCTACCGGTGCAATTATGGTTCTGATCACCAGTGTTGCCCCCTCAGGCTGGGGCCTTGCCAGTGCTGAGCCAAGGGGTAGATCCGCGAAACACCTTCTATATCCTGAATCCTCACAGTAATCTGTCAAGCACAGAAGAGCAATTTCGAGCCAAATTTAGCAGGTTAGAGGGGTGAGGGCCCAAAGGAGGGTAGGAAAGGATACAGATATCATGTCAAGGGCAACCTGCCTTTTCTCCAGAGTCTGTTACAGCCCCCTCTGCATCTACTGTTCCCTCTGCCTTCCTTGCCATGTGACCCCTGCTGTGCAGGCCCCTAGTTTACTCCTGCCTTGTCCCTGCAGTGAAGATGGCTGGAGAGGGGTCGTCGGGAAGGTGCCAAGCCCTGAAGAGGTGCAAGCAGCCCTAACGGGTCATGACTTGTATATGTGAGTGTAGGGCAGGAGGGTGGGGAGAGGGGAAGTCTTGAGGATGGGGTAACCCCAGGTTGCTTTGCCGCTGTAAAACCTCTGGAACCACAAGCCGTATCCTGGTCACTTCCTTGTGCACCAGCTATGCAGGGCATGGGGCTGGTGCCCGCTTCCTGGATGGGCAGGCTGTCCTTCGGCTGAGCTGCCGGGCGGTGGCCCTGCTCTTTGGCTGCAGCAGTGCTGCCCTGGCTGTGCATGGAAACCTGGAGGGGGCTGGCATCGTGCTCAAGTACATCATGGCTGGCTGGTAAGGACTGTCCCAAGGCATTAAAATTCCTGCCCGACCCCAGCTTCCTTTGTAGATCTGAACCCTGAATCCATCCTCCTATGCCTCACCTTCCTTGTGTTCTAGTTCCTTGACATGCTTGAATCTTTAACCCTTAATCTTCTGTTTTTCTTCCAGAACTAAGCCAGGGGAGCTCCTCATTGGTCCAGTCCTCTCTTCTCACTCACCACTCCCACCAATCATATTTTGCAACATGTTCTGTTATGAAACCCTTTTCTTCTTCTCTTTTCCCAGCCCCTTGTTTCTGGGTAATCTCTGGGATGTGACTGACCGAGACATCGATCGCTACACAGAGGCTCTGCTGCAAGGCTGGCTTGGCGCAGGCCCAGGGGCGCCTCTTCTCCACTATGTCAGCCAGGCCCGCCAGGCTCCCCGACTCAAGTATCTTATTGGGGCAGCACCAGTAGCCTATGGCTTGCCTGTCTCCTTGCGGTAACACCTTGGAGCTCTCTTATTGCTAATTGATGCCATGGGGCTATTCTAACTGTAAACTTAGATTTAATGCTGAGGGTAAAATCTTAGACTTAACCCTTAGGATAAATATTTTAAAGGGATGTTCCCTTCTGTTTCATATGAAATTTTAACTTTAATATAATAAAGATATATCAGTTAATATATCAATTTTGTATAGTTTATCTAACAACATTTAAGACAAACCACTGCCCCCCTCCCGCTGTGGTGTTCTATAAGCAACAGGAATTCAACTTTGAGAACCTTGGGAAGAAAGGCAAAGCCATAGGACCAAGCTGGACCAGGCTAAGCCTTACTACACCCAGCTGAAGGAGAGAGTATTGCAGAAATCACACCACTGGAGAAACCAAGCAGAGAAAACAAGCACCCATTCTAGAAGGGTTGGAGAGCTTTTATTTTATGTGAGGACCCAGATGAGCTAGTGCTGTGGGCCCCTTTTGTGGGGTGTACAGTACCTTTATTTAGTTATGGCTTCTTTGTCTCCCTTAGCTGATAACAGGTAGTTGTGATGGCTACTTTAAAGTTGCCAGGAAGTAACACTTTTAAAAAGTTACAGGCTGGTGTCAAGAGTATGCATGTGTGCTTTGGGGTTGTTTTGTTTTGTTTTGTTTTTGAGACAGGGTCTTGCTCTGTAGTCCAGGCTAGTCCTGAACTCACTACGAAGCACAGGCTGGCCTTGGACTCCAATCCTCCTGTCCAAGCGCCACCGAGCCCATGGCCGGCTTGTGTGCTTTGTTTTGTTTCTGACAAGGTCATGCTGTCTGCCTTCACTGATAAGGCCATGAACAGCAACAGGATGCAATATGTTCAGGGTGCCCAATGGGGCATGCCCAAAGGTTTCTTAAGATAATGTAGAATAAGTTGGGTGTAGTGGCCCACCCACCCTCGAGAGGCTGAGGCAGGAGGATTGCCTTAAATCCAAGGCTGGCCTGGACTGCATAGTGAGTTTAGGACCAACCTGGGCTACAGAACAAGATGAGACTGTCTCAGGAAAAAAAAAAAAAAAAAAGATAAAGTAGAAGGGGGCTTTTGTTGCTGTGAGAAGCAGGTGGGACTGTAGAGGTGCAGGAGTCCTCCCAGGCCTTATTTCAGACCTTGGAATTTTTCTGTCTCTCAGGGTAAGGGAGAGATAAGAAGCTAGGAGCAAAAGGTACAAGTTTTACAAAAGATCAATTAAGAATTTACCAGACACAGGAGTTTTCAAACATTTGTTCTGCAAGATAATATTACAGAGCCTGATTGAAACAAGGGTACTGTACAGCTTTTATCTTTTCTTTCTTGGAATCAGAATTAACCTTTCATTTACCCCTGCTGATGCCCACTCAGATCTTTACAGGCATGTTCAATCTTTTTACCCTAAGGGCTTGTATGTATGTTGTCCCAATGTCATTGTCATTTGAAGCTTGATAGAGTCCAGGCATAAGGAGATAAACTTGGTCAGGATATCTAAAAGGCAGGACTCAAACAGAAGTGCTGTGACTGTCATGAGCCACGATGCCCGTCGCTAGAGGCTTGACCAGTCACTCCATGATTAGACTAAATTTTTTTTCTCCTCCTAGCTATTTTTTTGAGTTGTTGGATCCTATCTCTTACTTTTTTTTTTTTTTTTTTTTTTTTTTTTTTTTTTTTTTTTTTTTTTTTTTTTTTTTTTTTTTTTTTTTTTTTTTTTTGAGGCAGGGTCTTGCTGTATAGCCCAGGCTGGTCCTGAACTCACTGTTGTAGCCCAGTCTGGCCTCAAACACACAGCAATCCTCCTGTCTCAGCCTCTTGAGTGCCAGGATTACAGACAAGCCTCACCACACCCAACTTATGTGGTGCTGGGGACTCGAGCCCAGGGCCTTGAGCTTGCTAGGCAAGCACTTTAACAACTCAACTATCCCTCTAGTCCCTCTCCATGCAGTTTTAGGTCAGCTGGGTTGTTTTTTTTTTTTTTTTTTTTTTGAGACAGGGTCTCACTCTGTAGCCCCATCCATGCAGTTTTAAAGAGCGTGATTGGGGGCTGGAGGAATGGCTCAGTGGCTAAAGCAAAAGTCAAGTGTTAGGTACCTGAGTTCAGTTCCCCAGCACCACATAAACTGGGTGTGGTAGTGCAGCCCTGTAATCCCAGCATTCGAGAAGCTGAGGCAGGAGGATTGTCATGAGTCCAAGGCCAGCCTGGGCTCCATAGAGAGTTCATGACCAGCCTGGGCTGCAGAGTGAGACCCTGTCTCAGGAAAAAAAAAAAAAAAAAGCATAATTGCCAAGTGTGCTTACATGCGCCTGTGGTATGCAGGTATGGGGTCTCATCAACTTGGGCTGGAGGGACTCCTTTTTCCAGTCCTAACCATTTTTTTATTCCCCAGTTGATGACACTGCCATTTCCCACTGATATAGGCGTCTATTCTGTTGTCTCTCTAGCTATGCAGCCGAGAACTTTACTTAGTGCCTGAATGTAGTAGGACATTTCTTGATCTATTTGTTCGGGGTTCCCCCTTAGCTTTGTTGTTACTAGGGGAGGCTTTCCATATAAAATCTCAAAAGGACAGTAACCAGTGCATCTAAGGGTACGGTGGACTCAAAGTAAAGCCATGGGGAAGATGTAGACCCAGGACAGTTGGGTCTCCTGGCAGAGAGCTAAGATGGTTTTCAGGGTTTGATTCATGTGTTCTATTTTCCCTGAAGTCTGAGGCCTGTACTAGTTAAACTTTCCATTTAATTTCCTCACAGGGTCTGAGTAACTTAAGACACAAAGGCAGGTCCATTATCAGATCCCATAGTGTGAGGCAGCCCATGATCTAGGGTAATCTCCCTTACCAGAGCCTTGGCTATTTTCCATGGCCCTTCAGTGTGGGTGGGAAAGTCTTTAGCCCATCCTGATAGCACAGGCAAGCACCGATAGCCAGTAGGCCTGACAGTGCTTGACTTTGGTAAAGTCCACTTCATGTCTTCAGAGGGCTGGGCCCCCACTGCCTACATACATGCCCAAGCTAGGCTTCTGCCCTTGCCAGCGTTTTGTGCACAAGTCACACACCTAGCCCACCCTGATTAGAACACACAAGGCTGGGAGCTCAGGGATGAAATAGCAGTGACCCAGTAGATTTTCCAGGGCAGTTTTTCCCAGATGGGTTGCTTCATCATGTTAATACCAACCAAGTTGCTATGGTGGCAGGAACAAAGAGCCTTTGGTCTGGGAGTCTCCATCAGCTCTCCTCTTTGGATCCCCGTTTGGAACTCTTAACTATTCTGGTGCAAGTAGGACCTTACAGGGCAAGACTGACACAGGGCTTGGTTGGTGTGCAGCTTCCAGGGCTGCTTGGTTACAAGTGGTTTCCCCTGCTAACTAGGTCCGTGCCTTTTAGGTGGTGGGACAACCCCTGCAATGAATGACTGCTCACAGGAGGGTTTAAAGTATAATGACAATGATCATAAAACTCTGAAAATGCTAAACGAACATTGCCTGGAAGGAGAATTTTGTGATGAAAGATGGAAAGTTCAGAGCTCACAGGTGTGTTCTGGCTGCCTGCAGCACCTGCTCTTAAAAAGCTCTTCAAGAAGCTGGAGGAGGATAGTTCTTCAGTGGTAGAGAGAAGTTTTCTTCAGTCTGATGTATTTGAAGAGATGCTGAGCTATATAACTCTGGTGTCATGTTTGGAAGGGAGAGACTTCTGTTCCATTTTTAATTCTTCTAACAGCACTGGTGAGAACCCTGCCATTGTAATATTGAGTGAGCTGATTTCCTCATAATCATGACTGTATGAGATTGTGTCAGAACAGCAGCTTTCATAATTGAACAGCACGTTTCATACCGATGCAGGAAGTGGGAAGCCAAGTTCTGGAAATACAGAACGGTATTAGATTCATAGTTGGTTTGTTAATTTTTTATATCACTGTTTTTCACTGTTTTGTGGACAAATAAGAGTTGCTTTGCTGAAGTGTTTCTTCTTCACCTGTTCTGAGTGCTCCACAGCATTCCCAGAAGTAGCAGTCAGAGGCACCAAACCCACCGTGATACTGGTGGTGGCCCAGCGCTGAGGTTCCTTTTGGCCACTCTGCACCAGGAGGGGTCTGTGGAGCAGACCAGAGATGGGAAGAATAGAAAAGGCTCTCAGAGACAAGGTTTGCACACGTGCAACAATTCCAAGAGTTCCTGGGGAAAAATAATTCTAAATGGTTGAAATTGAATTTGTTTCTAGGATCAAAATTAGGATTAGAAACAGGTCTATTTGTTCAGTTACAGTCATGTAACTTAACAGGTCTTTGTGTTTTTGGTCCCCCGCAGCACAGGGTTTAACCATTAAGGAGATGCAATATGCTTACTTAAATTAATAAACCTAAATTCTTAAGTGTGTAAATAATGATGTTAGTCTTATGTAAGGGCAGATAGCTGCCCTTTTTTTCTCTTTTTGCACATTGGATTAAAATGATTTCCATCATCAACAAAGATCAAACCATTTTTAACCAATTTTAATGATTATCAGTCTAAATGTTTATGTTTTTGAAGAAGTGTATCACAGGCTACCATCTTAAATAGAAGTTACTTCCCTTTCATGCCATAAATCAGAATTACTCTGTCTCAGTTTTGCTGTACTAAATGTTTCTTTTAGCCATTTCCTTAGGACTATATTGACATGCCAACAGTAGTTTGAATTATGTTCTGTAAGAAAGTATTAGTTACTTTGGGATATGTACAGTTGTAGAAAATGCCAATTTAAAATCCTTCTTCAGTTAATAGGAATTTTCTTTTTAAAAATACATTAATTTTATTTTTAAAAAATTGTATTTGGTCCCAGAGTGAGCTTCCTGGACTAGAACCACTGTGGCTGCAAGGGCCCACAGGTGGACCATCACAGGTGGACCCCCTGATGCCATGGGGTCCACCGTTTGGATAAGTATGCTACTGGCCTCTGCCAGGATCCAGCTGTCTGGGTGAAGACTCCCAAGGCAATATGTTCTCTTTCATGGACAAAGACATTGAATTTCCAGGTTACGTCAGGCAAGCTAAGGTGGAGGTGTTGGTCAGGAATTTTTATTTTTTGAAAGGTCTTTCCTTGTTTTGAACTCCACCTCAGCAGATCCTTTATTGACCTTGCAGTGGCCTCATACAGGGGTGTGGCTAGCCAGGTAAAGCCTGGAGACCAAATCTGGCACTGCTGCCCCAAGGAATTGGTGACCTGCTTTCTCTCATACCCCAGTGCCCATCACCCCTCAGAGGTAATGAATCTGAGATATTTGATCTCCTCTACAAATTTGCACCTTTTCCGGGACATCTTATGACCTGTAACATAGGGCCGGCAAGGTCTTGGTGCCTTCCCAGCATCCTCCTGAACAGGAATTAGCATGAGTAAATCCCGTCTATACCCTGGAGTAAGGCTCTAGACACCTTCTCTAGGCAGGTCAGCCATCAGTGTCTCCTGAACTTGGGGCAGGGCCGGGTGGGGGGTGTTGAATCCACCAGCACCCAGACTTTGGTTCACCCTGCAGCTCCAGTTGCCAGTTTTGTTTTCTAAAAACGACCCTGTTCTGAGAAATTATTTTTTTCTCGGATAAGCCCCCCACACCCCTTGTTGGAGGCACAGACACTGCAGCGTGGGACGCCTCAGTGCACCTGGAAAGCTGCGGTTCTTCTGCCATTCGCGCCCCAGGGGACGCCTCTCTTCTAATTTGTCAAACCTCTATTGTAATTTGTGTCACTCTTCGATGTAAAGAAAGAAGAAGCGCCAACGATTTATCCAGATGGGACGTTGTATTTGGAAAATGGATATAAGAGATCAGCCCTGAAGTTTTTTCATTGGGGCAAGCTAGCTGCACACAGTGTTTCCGGTGAGGACATCTGTAGTGCTAAGCAGTTGCTCTGTGAGTCTGCTGAAGGAATTTGCTCACTGGTTCTGGCGAATCTGGCTGCAGGGGTGTTATCACCTTGGGGATTCAGGAAGGAGAGGAGGAGGAGAAACAGACTCCCAGGTGGCTTTGTCTGTAGCTGGTATAGTATACGAATGGTTAGCTCCTTCAGGGAGGCTGAGAATTTATCCTTTCATTTATTTTTTGATACAGGGTCTTGCTCTGTAGTCTAAGCTGGTCCTGAACTCACTACATAGCCCAGGTTGGCCTTAAACTCATAGCAGTCTTCCCGCCTCAACCTCCCAGGTGTTAGCATTATAGGTGTGTACCACTACACCCAATTTATGTGGTGCTAGGGGACCAACTTAGGGCTCTGCGCTGGCTGACTAGGCAGTGTGCGCCATTACGCCTGGCTGTAACATTGTATTAATGAATCGGGCTAGAGGAATGGTACAGCAATTAAAGAGCAAGGCCCCTGAATTCGATTCCCCAGGGTCACGCCTGAAATCCTAGCACTCGGGAAGGTAAGGCAGAAACACTGCCGCGAGTCCGAGGCCAGCCGGGGCTATTTAGTGAGTTCTGAACCAGCGTGGACAACAGGGCGAGCCCCTGTAACACAGGTAATAAATCTTGTGTTGTACCTAGTAGACACCGATGCCTTCTTAGTGTTCTCCCCACCTCCAAACTCTTTCACCTCATGTACCCATTTTCACGATGTTACTCCCGTCCCAAAGAACTTCACAGATTTCTTCTCGGCCTGCACGTACCACCCTCGGTGGGACGACCCTCACTGTTTCTGCAACATTGTAGTTCGGCCCCAAGGATTTTTTGTAGACTCCAGCGAGCGGAAGCACTGTTTACTACAGTTAGAGCGCAAGCCTTAGACGGCTTCCGGATAGGAAGTCGCGGGTAGCTCCTCCATTTAAAGGCCCAGCCCACTTCCGGGACAGAGGGTCATAGAGAAGTTTAGCGCGACGCGAACTCCCGGCGCAGCCATAGAGATGCGCAGAGTACGGCTAGAGCGGTGCTCGCCGAGCCGGCTTCCTCGTGAGGATTCATCCTTCCCGACATGGCGCAGTCCATTAACATCACCGAGCTGAACTTGCCGCAGCTAGAAATGCTCAAGAATCAGCTGGACCAGGTAGGGACGGGCCACCAGGCGAGCTTCTCGCCCCGGCCGACCCCGCGTGGGAGGCTCCCTTTCCCTGGCGAACCCCCCGCCGCTCCCAGGCCCCGCCCTCGCCGCGGTGCCCCCTTCTTCCTACGCTGACCTCCTCCCCGCCCTCTGTAGGAAGTGGAGTTCTTGTCCACGTCCATCGCCCAGCTCAAGGTGGTACAGACCAAATACGTGGAGGCCAAAGACTGTCTGAACGTGCTGAACAAGAGCAACGAGGGTATGGGGCCGGCGGGTGAGGGCGCGGGCGGAGCCAGCCCTGCCGACCGCGTAGCGCGCGGGAGGAGGCCTTTGCATGTGGCTACGGAGTCCTCAGTGTGCAGGACTTCGCTCCTGTGCCCGTTTCAGTTCTTGTCACACTGTGCCCTTTGGAGCTCCCGTTAATATCTTCACGTGGGAGCTGCCAGTCCGCCCCAGGTGTGTGTCTTCATTGCTTTCACAGGGAAGGAGTTACTCGTCCCGCTGACCAGTTCTGTATCCTTTGCACAGGGGCCGCCACCATGGCTTCCCCGCAGAATAGTTTAGGCTCTCCCATGATGTTGGGGACACTCTTACACGTCGTGACTTTCTTACCAACACCGGCTGATACTTTGTATTAAAGCAAGGGGCTGGGGGGATAGCTCAGAACTTAAGAGCGCTTGCGTGGCAAGCCCAAGGCTCTGGGTTCAATTCTCCGGCGCCACGGAAGCCAGGTGTGGTGGCTTTCGCCTGTAATCCCAGCACTCGGGAAGTTTAGGCGGTTGGTTTGCCCTGTGTTCAAGGCCAGCCTGGACTACAGAGTGAGACCCTGTCTCAAAAAAGAAAAGTTGATGTTATTTCCTTTGCAGTTTGAGGATATTAATCTAATATGGAAATAAAGTTGGTAGTTCATAATTCTGCTAAAAATTTAGAAGACATAAGCAATAGGATGACAGGATATAGAAGCCTCAATTTTCAGCTAAACTGGCTCGTTTCTAAACTACTTTCTTCAAGAATTCTGTATTGTGTCCATCTGTTAAATATTTTGGTTCTTTGGTTTTTGTTTTTTGTGACAGGTCTTGCTCTGTAGTCCAGGCTGGTCCTGAATTTACTATGTAGTCCAGGCTGGCCTCCAACTAATGGCGGTCCTCCAGCCGCAGCCTCCTGAGTGCTGGTATTACAGGCGAGCATCACCACACTTGGTTTATGTGGTGCTGGGTAATTGGACTCAGGGCTTTGAGTTTGCATGATGACTGCTAAGTTACACCCCCTACTCCCGTCCACTGAATGTTTTACTTAAATGAGTAGTTATGGCAATAGGGCACCTGTCTGAGAACTGATAAGCTAAAAGAGAAACAGGAATAGTGGCATAGTGGGAAATTGTTAAATAGTAAATATTAAAATTTTCTAGAGTACTTCTTTGTTTTTGAGGGGAACTGAGAATTGCACTATTCTAGAGCACTAGGAAAACATCATTGTATCTGGCTTTTCTGGAAGGGCTAATGCGGAGAATTGCAAGAACTGCTTGGGGGTTGGAGATGGGCTCATGACAAGAGAGACCCAACATATATTTTCTGCATAGGGGATCAACTTCTCTGTGTGTCCTCATTTGGATTCTATGGCCTCCAGGTTATTTGGTCCTTATGTCTCACTGCTTTTTGAGAATAGGAAAGACCCCAGTAAGACTGTCAGACTAGCCAAAACAGAACCATGGCTCATGCTGGGCTAGTTTTCCCTTAATCCTTGCTTCCCAGATGTATGTCCCTGGGAAGCTAAATGATGTGGAACACGTGCTCATCGATGTGGGAACTGGCTACTATGTGGAGAAGGTGAGTGGAAAGGAGCCTGTGTGTGCCTCTGGGAGGGGAGGGGACCTAGGGAAGGTCTGCAGGGTAGGATGGAGTCTCCATTTACTCCTTCATCCACCTCTGGTCTTGAAGACAGCTGAGGATGCCAAGGACTTCTTCCAGAGGAAGATAGACTTCCTCACCAAGCAGATGGAGAAAATCCAGCCAGCTCTGCAGGAGAAGCATGCCATGAAACAAGGTAACCTCTTTGTAACCCACTTTCTGTCTCTGCCTTCTCAGTGAAGAGCCAAGATTGTAGTGTTACTCTTGGGTTTCCCTTTGTTGCATTGGAACCATGTGTCTGTGCATCTTGATAGCTTGTTCTCTAGGTTATTTGTGCTATATACCCACAGTTAGTAGGTTCCTGGGTTGGATGACTTAGAAATTTGGAGGGGAGCAGTTGAGTGTAGCTTTGTGGTTAGAGCACTTGGCTTAGCATGTACAAGGCCCTAGGTTGAATTTCTGGCACCACATAAAAATTAGCCCGGTGTAGTGGCACAGGCCTATAATCTGGGTGGGTCTGGTTGCACTCTGGATGGCTGATGTAGGAGGATCACAAGTTCAAGCCCAGCCCGGTCAGTTTAGCAAGATCCTGCTTCAAAATCAAAACTAAAAAAATGGTCTTAGAGATTCATCTTGGTGTGAAGGCCCTGGGCTCAATCCCCAGTACCAAACAACAACAAAACAGAACATAAAAACACAACTCTAGTTGCACATTGGAATCCTCATGAAATTTAAAAAGAAAGCCTGACGCCAGGTATAGTAGCCCAGCATTTAGGAGGTAGAAGCAGAGGAGGATTGCTCTGTGAGTTTGGGATCAGGCCATGCTAATCAATGTAAGCTCAGGACCAGCCTGGATTTCAGAGCAAGGCTCTCTATTAAAAAATCAAATTAAAAAGAAAGCCGTGGCCTTTACCTCCAGGAAAATCACCCAGAAGTGGGGGATGTCCCACTGGTGATTTTTTGTTATTTGCCATTGCCTTTTTTTTGTTTTTGTGTGTTTGTGGTACTGGAAATTGGGCAAACAACCTTTGCCCTACGTTACATTCCCATACAGTTTTTGATTTCAGGTTGTGTGGGGGGATCTCAACTAGTTGCTGAATTGGCTGGGCTGGACTTGAACTTGTGATCCCCTGCCTCTGCTTTCCAGAGTGCTAGAATTATGGGCCTGCACCACTGGGCCTGGCTCCCTGCTGTGCTTTTTTTTTTTTTTTTAAAGCTTGCCAGGTGCCAGGAGGCAATAAACACCTATAATCCCAACTGCTGAAATGTGACAGAGACTCAAAAGTTTGAGGCCAGCCTGGCAACTTTAGACTTGTCTCAAAATAATTTAAAAGGATGAGGGTTATAGCTCAGTGCTTAAGCACTTGGCTAGTGCACACAAGGCCCTGGATTCAATCACCAGTACTAGAAAAAAGCAAATAAAACCTCACCCATTGATTATTAGTCAGGAATGAAGACCACTTATTTAAAGGTAAAAATCTTTTTTTTTTCTTTTTCTGTTTTTGGTAGTGCTGAGGATTGAACCCAGGACCTTGTGAATTACAGGGAAGTGCTCTGCCATTGAGCCATAGCCCCAGTCCTCAGAAATGTTTTTCTTTTTTCTTTTTTAGATATTTTCTGTGTTAAAATTTCCTGTATGTCTGACTGATTACATTATATTCATTTTTATACCAGTAGTTAGTCAACACATTGTTGACTAAATTTATGTTAGTGTATATCCCTGACAGTGACCACTTGTTAAAAATGGATTAGTGGGGACTGGAGGAATTGCTCAGCAGTTAAAGCTCTTGCCTAGCAACAAACTCAAGGCCCTGGGTTCAGTTCTTAAGCACTACATGTGAAGCAGACCTATAATATTAGCACTGTGGGACGAAGAGGCAGTAGGGTCACAAGTTTGAACCCAGCCTGGGCAACATAGCAACTTGGAAAGACCTTGTCTCAAAATCAAATACAGGGGCTAGAGGAGTAGCACAGTGGTTGGAGCACTTGCCTAGCAAGCACAAGAACCTCAGTTCAATTTCCCAGCATCACATATGCTAGGTATGGTGGCATATGTCTGTCATCCCAGCACTCAGGAGACTGAGGCAGGAGGATTGCCATTTGTTTGAGACTAGGCTGGGCTACAAAGTGAGTTCAGGACCAACCAGCTTACTACAGGGGAAGACTGCCTCAAAAAAAAAAAAAGTGTGTGTGTGTGCGCGCGCTGAGGTGAAGCTCAGTGTGAAGGACCTGGGCTCAATCCCCAGTGCCACAAAAAGAAATACATGCATACATAAAAATCAGAATTAGTTGTGCATCTGTCATTTCTCCTTAACCCTTGGTCTTCTCCTGTAGCTCCTGACCAAGATGTAATTCTTCTCTTTTTCCCCACAGCTGTCATGGAAATGATGAGCCAGAAGATTCAGCAGCTCACAGCCCTGGGGGCAGCTCAGGCTACTGCCAAGGCCTGAGAGTACGTTGTAGAAATGGGACGGAGGGTCTTTACTTCAGGTGCCTGGAACTCTGGGTGTGGCTTCCTGAGTGGCTTGTGTTTAATGCTAATAAAATGTGTTAGCTGGGCAGAATGTTGGCCTTTTCTTGCGTTAAGCATAGGACTGGTAATGAGATAGGAGGGAGGTGGTGGGAGAGTGCACACCTGCTTAATGCCTGATAAGCAGAGGATGTGGTGCCCATTGGAAGTCCCAGCTTCTGACCCTGTGAAAAACAGGAAGGGCTTCTGCATGGCAAAGGAAACAATTCAGAGAACTGACAGAATGAGAAAATTTTTTACCACCTATACTCCAGATAGGAGGTTAATAACTAGACTATAGAAAGCCTGGCTCATCTTACTCAGGTCACCACGTTTGAGCTCAGCTTCCATCCCTAGCATGGGCTGCAGTGGCCATGTCCTGACGCCTGTTCTCTGAGTCCAGCAGAGTCTTTTTATTAGGATATTTGCCAAACGTTCTTTTTTCCTATATCTTACTATACCTTTGTTGAGATTCTTTAACATGGCCTCACCCACCAGTCCATATAAGAAAAGAACTGTAACAGTGTAATTCATAAGGCTAGAAAATGTGAGAAAGAAAAAAAAGAGAAGTTAAATTTCAAATGCCCTAGCTGGGTACTGAAAAGTAAATGTTTGTATATTCAAAAGACATTCAGGTTATTATTACATCAATCAGTTTTCTTAGGATAAATTTACATCAGTGACCAAATAAGTCAATTGCTACAATAAATGAACTTAAGTCTATATAGAATTGCTACATTAAATGAACATAAGTAGATTACACTTAATAGATATAATGGGATACTTAGTTATTTCAGAATTTTTTAACGTTCATAAATTACTCATATTTAAAATGCAGAAGATTAAATATGTTAATGCATGGTTTCTCTGAGTTGGAAAACCCAGGATACAGGGATTCTATGGAACCAGCGATAGTGGGACTTGGGGCAGGGGACAAAAATGGGAAGGGGTTATAAAGTTGACGTGATACATATGAGCACAAAATACTCAAGTTCATTGTAAACATGGATCACATTTATACTAATAAAAATGGGAAGATGAAAAAACCCTAGAATGCATAAAGAATTGAAAAATAGACTCATTAATATCAAAGACCCAATTTGACCCTGTTTCAAAAAAAAAACACTGAGATACCATCTTACTCCAGTGAGAATGGCTCATATCAAGAACTCACTCAAATAGCAATAAATGCTGGTGAGATGGAAGAGGGAAAAGGAGCCCTTTTATTATTTTATTTATTTTGAGACAGGGTCTCTCCCTCAGTAGCGCAGGCTGGTCCTGAACTCAGTATGGAGCCCATGCTGGCCTTGGACTCAGAGTAATACTCCTGTCTGAGTCTCCCAAGTGCTGGATTACAAGCGTGCGCCACCACACCTGGCCTGCGTGGTTGGTGCTGGGGAATCAACTCAGATGCTTAACGCTTCACCGCTGAGCCATTCGTCCAGCCCGGGAAAGGAGACCTTTCACATTGCCGGTGGTCATGTAAACAGGTGCAACCACTGTGAGAATCAGTGTGGAGATTCCTCTAAACCCTGCAAGTAGATATCCATTTGACCCAACAATACCTCTTCTAGGTTATCTTTACAAAAGAGTTAAAGGCACAGATAACATACATAGCCACGTCAGCAGCACAACTGATGACAGCTAAGTCATGGAAGATGCCGAAATATCCATCAGTACACCAGTATGTTAAAAAAAAGTACATACACAATGGAGTACAGCTGCCATGTAGACAGACAAAAATCATTTGAAGGTAAAGGGATACAACTTGAGGCCGTTACGCTTAAGGACGTGAATCAGACTCCGAAGATTAATCACATTAACATATGGTTTCTTTTGTTTTGGGACAGGGTTTACCGCAGTTCAGGCCCGCCCTGAACTCACTCCGTAGTCGAAGCTGGCCTTGAAAACAGCAATGCCCTTGCCTCAGCCTCCCACGTGCTGGGATTACAGCCGTGCACTGCCGCATTCAACAGCGCGTTAACCGCTGAGCTCTTCCTCTGGCCCCTCCCACGGCTTCTCTTTGAAGCCCAGAGTAATAGAGCCAAATAAGTGAGCAGGTGGGAGTCGGAGGACGGGAGGCGAGAAAGGCGGCGGGGAAGGGAATGTGGAGTTATTGCAATATATACGTGCATAAAATTATCAAACTTAATGTAACCATCGTGTATCGCCAAAACATACCACCAAAAATAAGGAGTACGGTGTGCTGGCGTGTTCTTTCTGCGGACCGGTTGCCGCGGAAACCATGAGGAACCGGAAGTCGGGGTGGAACTTCTTCCGGGTCAGCAGTCCTGCCCGCAGGAAGGTGAGGCACCCCATGAGCCTTCCACGCTTGCGTGGTCTCTTGGTGTTGCTACCTTGCTCTCCTCTCCAAGTCCGGCGCTGCATGATCAGCTCAGAGTCCGTCCTGACCCCCAAAAGGCCCCGCAGCAACGTCATGGCACCTCCCCGAATCGGGACGCACAACGGCACCTTCCACTGCGACGAGGCACTTGCGTGCGCGTTGCTTCGCCTCCTGCCAGAGTACCAGGTATGGTCCTTGAAAACTGACCCTGGCCCTGCCTAGTGTCCGTTAAGGGGTCCTCCCGTAGCTCGGCGCCCAAGCCCAGCCCTATCCGCACTAGGTTCCTTGGAAACCCAACTTTTTTTTTTTTCTTCTTTTTAATGAGACAGGGTTTCCGCTCTGTAGCCAGGCTGGTCCTGAACTCACTATGGAGCCCAGGCTGGCCTGGGACTCACGGCATCCTCCTGTCTCAGCCTCCTTACAGGCGTACGCCACCACGCCTGGCGTATGTGGTGTTGGGGAATCGAACTCGGGTACTTAGCGCTTGCTAGGCCAGCGCTTACACCGTCGAGCCATTCCTCCTGCCTGTGGAAACTTAACATTAACCCTCTACCCAACGATCTCTGCCAGGCTTAGCCTTCACCTCCTGTGCATTTACCCTGCAGAATGCAGAGATTGTGCGGACTCGGGACCCTGAAAAATTGTCTTCGTGTGACATTGTGGTGGATGTTGGTGGTGAATATGACCCTCAGAGACACCGATATGATCATCACCAGAGGTGGGTTCACAAATATTTCTTAAATTTTATTTTCCCATTTAGCCATCTACTGCCAAGGTCCATGTCAGTGAAGGGAACAGGCTCATCATTGAAATCAAACTCCTGAATCCCTCTGGACTGCAGCTTTCCACCCGTCATCCCTTCTGCCCGCTCCTTATCCATCTCACTGGCCGAGGACCCACCCCTCTTGCTCCAGCCCCTCCTGACTCCCTCCACACAAAAATCTTTATAATTCTATAGGCAATTACCTTTTTTTGAGACAGGTTCTTGCTGGGTAGGTCAGGCTGGTCCTGGACTCATCTCCTTCCTTGGCTAGTTGGGCTTTTCTCTACCAGTTATAATCATCTTAACTAATACCCTATCTGGGTATTAGCTGTAATCTCAGAGGATCACAAGCTAGAGCTCACCTGGGCAATTTAATTTAGTGAAACTTTCTCAAAATAAATAAAAAGGAATGGGGGCGTAGCTCAGTTATTAGAGCCTTTGCCTAAGAGGCATGAGGCCCTAAGTTTGAACATCAGCACCACATACTAGCCGGGCATGGTGGCACATGCCTGTAATCCCAGCACTCAGGAGGCTGAGGCAGGAGGACTGCCATGAGTGCAAGGCCAGCCTGGCCACATAGTGAATTCAAGACTAGTGTGGACTAAACAGCAAGACCCTGTCTCAAAACAACCCAAGATAAATAAAAAATGGGCTGAGGATGTAGCTCAGTGCAAAGGCTCTGGGCTCAATTCCCAGTACGAACAAAACAAAACACAGGGCTGGAGGAATAGCACAGTGGTTAGAGTGCTTATCTGCCAAGCTTCAGACCCTGAGTTCCATTCCCTAGCACCACGTAAACTGGAGGTGATGGTTCATGCCTGTAATCTCAAGATGCTGAGGCAGGAAGATTGCCAGTGTTCAAGGTCTGCCTGGACTGTACAGTAAGACTTCTGTCTCAAAAAAAAAAAAAAAATAGTTATCTGGGGCGTAGGGCCATAGCTGAATGATTAGAGGGCTTGCCTACGAAGCGTCAGGCCCTGATTTTGACCCCTCATCACCACATATTCTCTGGGCATGGTGATACACGCCTGTAATCTCGGCACTCAGGAGGCTCAGGCAGGAGGAATGCTGTAAATTCTAGACCAGCCTGGGCTGCATAGTGGGTTCAAGACCAACCTGAACTACAGAGCAAGACCCTGTAAAAAAAAAAAAAAAAAGTAATTGCCTATTGGATTATAAAGATTTTTGTGTGGTGCTGGAAGAAGAGTACAGTGGTTAGAGCCACTGTACTTTTGCAAGCATAAGGCCCTGAGTTTGATTCCCTAGCACCACGTACGCTGAGCTGGTGGCAGACACCTGTAATCCCAGTACTTGGGAGGCTGAGGCAGGAGGATTACTGTGAGTTTGAGGCCACCCTGGCTAAATAGTGAACTTGGGACCAGCCAGGATTATGAAGCAACACCCTGTCTTAAAGAAAAAAATAATCAAAAGTAATTATCTGGGAGCTGGGGACATAGCTTATTGATTACAGCACTTGCCAAGGAAGCATGAGGCCCCAGGTTTGATTCCCCCAGCACCACACACTAGCTAGGCATGATAGTGCATGTCTGTGATGCCAGCGCTTGGGTGACTTAGGTAGGAGGACTGTCAAAGTTCAAGGCCAGCTTGGGCTACACAGTGAGTTCAGGACCAGCCTGAAGTGTAGAGCGAGGCTTTGTCTCCAAAAAAAAGATTTTCGTGTGTATATAGTACTGGAGATGGAACCTAAGGCCTTGTACATTAGGCAGGTGCCCTGAGATGGTTTTGCTTGTGGACATATTATTAATACTTTTATAAATGATGTTGGAAAGTATCCCTTGTGGCATTTACAGCCTCATATCTCATTCAAAAGAATAGCTGACCTTCACTCCTCCACCTTCCTTTCTCCTGTACCTCTTTCTCCCAGTTATCCTACTGGAGCTGCTCAACAAAAGGGCACCCGTATCCTCAGCAAACAGGGAACTAGCAGAGTCTTACTTTAACTGATCTTTTGTGCTACTTGGGATTGCTGACCAATTCCTTTTTTTGAATGATTCTGTTTACAAGTGTTTTTATTTTGAGAAAAGGTATAAGCTGCTAAGTTCCCTAGGCTGAGCCTGAACTTGTGATCCTCCTGCCTCAGCCTCCTAGAGTGCTGGGATTATAGGCCTGTGCTAGCAGGCTTAGTATTTATACAGTACTTGATACATAAGAAAATATTTGAGCTGGGCCTGGTGACACAGACAGACCTGTATTCCCAGTATTCTTAGAGTCTGGGGCAAAGAGGATCACAAATTTGCTAGGTGTGAGGCAAAGGGATTATAAGTGGTAGGGTCATAGCTCAGCCATTAGAGTGCTTGCTTTGCTAGCATTAAGGCCCTGGCCTCCATTCTCCAGCACCACATAAACAGGGCATGGTGATGCGTACCTATAATCTCAGCACTTGGGAGGCTGAAGCAGGAGGACTGCCATGAGTTCAGGGCCAGCCTGGAGTGCATGGTCAGTTCAGTACCAGTCTGTATTATAGAGTAAGACCCCATCTCAAAAAGAGAGAAAGAAAGAAAGAAAGAGGGACTGGAGGAATGGCTGGGTGGTTAAAGCGCTTGTCTAGCAAGCGCTAAAGCAAGTGCTAAGTACCCAATTTGATTCCCCTGCACCACATAAGCTGGACGTGGTGGTGCACGCCTATAATCCAAACACCTGGGAGGCTGAGGCAGGAGGATTGCCATGAGTCCAAGACTAGCCTGGGCTCCATAGTGAGTTCAGGACCAGTCTGGGCTACAGAGTGAGACCCTGTCTCTAAAAGAAAAAGAAAGAAAACAAAGTACTAGTACTCTGGGAGGCTGAAGCAGAAGGGTTTCAAGTTTGAGCCTGCACAGGGCAATTTAGCCAGACCTTGTCTCAAAATCAAAAATAAAACAAATAAGCTGAGCATATAGCCTGTAGTATGAAGGCCTTAGGCTCAATCCATAGTACCACCAAGAAAAAGGTGATTTTTCAGATTATCAAACAGAAAATGAATACTCACAAACCAGTCTCATAGCATAAAAACTAGAATATTGCCATCACCTTTACTTCCTGTGTGCTTCTTTCCTGTCCCATCTCTACTTTTCCTCATAAATAAGCAGAGGGCTAAAGGAATAGCTCAGTGATTAGAGCACTTGTCTAGCAAAAACAAGGCTCTGAGTTCGATTCCCCAGCATCACAGAAGCCAGGTGTAGTAGTGCATGCATGTAATCCCAGCACTTAGGAGGCTGAGGCAGAAAAACTGCCATGAATTTGAGGCCAACCAGGCTACATAGTGAGTTGAGGACCAGCTGGACTACTATCTCAAAGTCAACAAAAAGGGGTTGGAGGAATGGCTCAGCAGTTAAAGCGCTTGCCTAGCAAGCGCCATGTCAAGCGCTAAGTACCTGATTTCAATTCCCCAGCACCACATAAATCTGGGCATGGTGGCACACAGCTGTAATCCCAGCACTCGAGAGGCTGAGGCAGGAAGATTGCCACTGAGTCCACGGCCAACCTGGGCTCCATAGCGAGTTCAGGACCAGGCTGGACCTCAGAGCGAGCCCGTCTCAAAAGAAAAAGCAATATGGAAATAAATAATAAATGAACGGGCAGAACTGTAAATTTCCAGCCTGGCATGGTGGCATGTGCCTGAAATCCCAGCACTCAGATGCTTGCATGTTCACTGTTCAGTGAATACATGAATGGAGACACTAAGACACAGTCCACATTGACCCCTGAGAAAAACCGGAGTTCTCCCCCCAGCTCCTGCAGTATTCCCCATCCCCTGCCCCACCTGTGTCTGCACACATGTGCACATACATACACTTGTGGGTTAACCTGGGCCAGCTGTTTCGCCTCAGTCCCACCTCCCCATGTTTTCAGGTCTTTCACAGAGACCATGAGCTCCCTGTGCCCCGGGAAGCCATGGCAGACCAAGCTGAGCAGTGCGGGACTCGTCTATCTGCACTTCGGGCACAAGCTGCTGGCCCAGTTGCTGGGCACTAGTGAAGAGGACAGCGTGGTGGGCACTCTCTATGACAAGGTGGGGACGTGAAGACACATGCTGCACACATGCATCTCCACAGGCCAGCTGAGAGTGGACTCACATAGCATTGGACTGGGCCTCAGCTCAGTATTCCTGGCCCAATGGGGGCCAGAAGTGCCCCTTTCCCTGTCAGGCTTAGCTGCTAGGAGAACAGTGATCTCCCCTACATGCATCCTGGCTGGGTGGGTGCAGTGGGTGACATGATAAAAGCAGAAGGGCTTTGAGTTTTGTTTTGTTGCTATCTTGCTGTATTGCCTAGGCTGACCTTGAACTCCTAGGCTCACCTCATCTTTGTTTTGAGTTCTGAGATAGGGTTTCATTTGTAGTCCATGTTGGTTCTGAACTGACTGTGTACCCCAGATTGGCCTCGAGCTCACAGCAGTCCTCCTGCCTCTGTGATTAAAGGACTTGCCTATAATCCCAGCATTCAGGAGGCTGAGGCAGAAGGATTGCTGTGTGTTCAAGGCCAACCTAGGCTACAGAGTGAGACCCTGTCCCCCCAAAAAAACAATAAACCTCAAATCCAATCAGCTGTTCCACAGGTAAGCTATTGAGTTCAGTGCTCAGGTTTACTTTCCCATTTCTGCTCCTAAGACATGGCATTAATAGGCTTCAAGGTAAAGATACACGAACAGGTTAGAGTTTCGGGCATACCAAGATTTTAGACTACCTGGGTCAATTTTCACTTGAGTAGTTGACTAAAACCTGTTTCAACCAAGCCTTAGGGTCAGGTCCAGTCCCAGAAGTGCTAGGCAGAGAGAGGAATACTTTTTCAGCCCTAAGCACAGCATTTTTCTTTCTTTTTTGAAACAGGGACTCACTCTGTAGTCAAGCTGGTCCTAGATTCACTGTGTAGTCCAGGCTGGCTCTGAACTTAGGCAGTTCTCCTGTCTCAGCCTCCCAAGTGGTGGAATTACAGGCATGCACTACCACATTCAGCTTGTGGTGCTGGGGATTGATGCAGGGCCTTGAGCTTGCTAGGCAAGTGCTTTAACTGTCAGGCTGTACATCCAGCCCACACAGCATTTTTCATTTTACATATTACCATAGGTATAACTGAAGTGGCAGCCCGTTATTATAGGCAGTTTTTCATAAACGTTGACTTATAACTGTTTCTGCCCCCAAATTCCTAAGGAGTTGTCCCAGCGTTGTTCAGGTTCATGATTGGTACAGGTGCTGAATATTGTGGCCTTCCCTGGAACCCAAACCCTACATCCCCATTTCTGGGTTTCTGGTCTCACTCTGTAGTCGTCCAGGCTGGTCCTGAACTCACTGACATAGCCCAAGCTGGCCTTGAACACAGGGCAATCCTGCCTCAAGCTCCTAAATGCTGGGATTACAGGCATGCACCACCATGCCGAGTTTATGTGGTGATGAGTTGCACCTAGGGCCTTGAGCTTGCTAGGCAAGCGCTCCAAGCACTGACTGTTCTCCAGCCCCACATCCCACTTCTTAATATCTGGTCTAGAACACATTCTTTCCCTCATAACTTGTGTTTGGCCACACCCATCTACACCTCATTAACCTTTTACTGAGTGGCCACCTCAGCCCCTAGAGATCCACTCTGGTTAGTTCCTAAAAAGATCCCTCTTGCTCAGTCAGCAGCCCTCCTAACCATACATGTTTGCACAGTGCAGTGAACCCTGATGACAAGTCAGGGATCTGAAGCCCAGCCTGGTGGCGCATGCCTGTAATGCCAGCACTTGGGATGCTGAGGCTGCAGGATTGCCAGGAGTTGGAGGCCAGCCTCAGTTCCACAGTGAGTTCAGGACCAGCTTGGACTACAGAGTGAGATTCTGTCTAAAATCAAGGATCTGAATCCCATTTCTAGAGCTATTTTTTTTGACCTTGAGCATACCACTCAACTCATTTCTCCCTCTTCTCATTCACTTAACAGTGAGTTCCATAACAGGGCTGTTATGGTGAACTTAGAGTGTGAAGATACTTTGAAACCTGACAGGGAGTAGAGGCATAGCTCAGTGGTTAAGAGTGTGTGCCTGGCCAGTACAGAGCCCTGGATTCAGTCCCCTAGCACCACATAGGCTGGGCCTCGTGCACATGACACACACAAAAAACACTGGATAAATAGAAAATAAAGGCCTGCACCACTGAGCCTGGCTCAAAAAATAAATAAATAAATAAATAACTTAGAACAAAAAAAAAGAAACCTCACAAAGGGCTGGGGGTATAGATCAGCGGTAGCCTATGTACTCAGCATGTGTGAGGCCCCGGTTTAATTCCTAGCACCACAAAAAAAAAAAAAAAAAAAAAAAAAAGAAATCTAAGCTCGCCTAGTAGCATAGGCCTATAATCCCAGCACTTTGGGAGACTGAGGCAGAAGGATTGCAAGTTCAAACCCAGCTGAGGTGACTTAGCAAGGTCCTGTCTCAAACAATAAAAAGGAGCTGGGGATGTAGTGCAGCGTGAATGCCCTGTGTTCAATCCAGAATATTGAAAAAAAGAAAAACCGGTAAAAATGGTAAGTATTCTCAAGAGCATTTCCTCTTCTGCTGCCTTAGATGTACGAGAACTTCGTGGAGGAAGTGGACGCAGTGGATAATGGGATCTCCCAGTGGGAGGAGGGGGAGCCTCGGTATGCTGTGACCACCACTCTGAGTGCCCGAGTTGCTCGACTTAATCCCACCTGGAACCAGCCCAGTCAAGACACTGAGGTAAAGTATATGCATGGGAAAGAGATCCCGACACACGTAAGAACCTCAAGGAGGAAGAACATCTACTCCTAAACTCTAGCAGAGTGAAGTCTGGGCCAGTCAGGGCCAGTACCATAGATCCCAATCCTACCATTCCCAGACAGGGTTCAGGCACGCAATGAACCTGGTTCAAGAGGAGTTTCTGCAGAGACTAGACTTCTACCAGCACAGCTGGCTGCCAGCCCAAGCCTTGGTGGAAGAGGCCCTGGCCCAGCGATTCCAGGTACAGACTTGGGAGGAAGCACTGTGGCCTGGGTATCCGTCCGTGGTGGCTATCGGGCTGCCAGTCAGCGGCAAATCCTACTTTTACCCTAAACTTAGCCATGCCCTACTTCTTTTTTAGGTAGACCCAAGTGGTGAGATAGTGGAACTGGCAAAAGGAGGGTGCCCCTGGAAAGAGCATCTCTACCACCTGGAATCTGGGCTGGCCCCTCCAGTGGCTATCAATTTTGTTATCTACACTGACCAGGCGGGACAGTGGCGAGTCCAGTGCGTGCCCAAGGAACCCCATTCCTTCCAAAGCCGGTGAGATCCCAGAACATCACCTTGCACACGCCCTCAGGCCTGTGAGCCCTGCCAGAGAAGGCTGGCAGCCTCGAGCTCTGCCCTGCTTCCCAGTTCCTCGACTCCCCCCAACACCCTCTTTGTGCTCACTTGTAGGCTGCCCCTGCCAGAGGCATGGCGGGGTCTTCGGGACGAAGCCCTGGACCAGGTCAGTGGCATCCCGGGCTGCATCTTCGTCCATGCTAGTGGCTTCATTGGTGGGCACCACACTCGAGAGGGTGTACTGAGCATGGCCCGTGCCACTTTGGCCCAGCGCCAAATGCCTGTGTCTGCTACAAATTCTCTGCTCTAATAAAATTTCTTCCATCTCTTATCTACCCAGGCCTTGACACATTATTGCTCTCCATAATCATGAGAACTTGCTCAAACTTGGCAAAAATGTATTCTGATTGGTTAGATTTTTGGTTTTTAGCCATACTGGAAGGTGAACCCATGGCCTTCATACTGAATTATATCCCTAGTTCACTTTTTTAGTTGACTTAATTTTGCAACAGTGGCTGGGTAGGTTGCTTAGGGTTGGCTCAAACGTGTAATTCTCTTGCCTCAGCCTCCCTCAGCTGGGATTATAAGCATGCACCAGCAAGCATGGATGGGAAACATCTATTATGGGTGAGACTCTATGCTAGGTATTTCCCTACCACTGCCTTCTCAGCTTTTCTTTCTAATCTTTTTTTCCTTCAAGACAGGATCTCTCTTTGGGGCCCAGGCTGGCCTTGGACTCAGGACAATGCGCCTGCCTCAGGCTCCCGAGAGCTGGGATTCCAGGCTACAGGTGTGCACCACCATGCCCAGTTTATGTGGTACTGAGGAATCAAACTCGGGTACTTAGCACTTGCTAGACAAGTACTTTAACCACTGAGCTAGTCCTCCAGCCCCGCTTTCCAAATCAGTTGAAGACCATCCAGTTCCTAGGTTTATATAACTTGACAAATTCTGAAGTGTGTGAGAGGGAACAGAGTAGGCTCTTATCTTAAAATCCAAATACATGCCTTTCTTCCAGCATAAACACAAAAGCCTAATGCAACTTTCCTGAAAGGATAATTCCTGATAATTAAGTGGAAAACAAGATTTTTTTATTACTGAAGGCGAGAGTGAGGGGACTGGGTCTGTGCAGAGCCTGGGAGAAGATCCCAAGGGGCAGAAGTTGGAGATGTCTCAGTAAACAGTGGCAGGTCATGCATCGAGCCTCCGCCTCCAGCTGGGGGCTCTTGGGCCCGGCCAAGCACAGGGCTGAACCGTGGAAACTGGGCATTGACGAAGTACAGGGGGATGTGGGTAATTCTGCCCGTGGACCAGCACTGCAGAGAACAGGGAATGAAAAATGAGCACAGCCCAGGCTGCAACGGCAGAGGCACACAGCAGCCAAGACCGTCATTCTTCTCCACTGTGCCCCAGATCCCCTAGGCCTGCTCACCACACTGAGTAGGGCCCCTTTGCTGAAGGAAGGATGGAACGTGATGAGCTGTGCCTGGGCTCCTGGCTCCCCTTGGATAATGCCACTAGGGAAAGTAAAGGAACAGGTGAGAGGCAACAGGAGTCTGAAGGGAGGTGCTGGGAGATACATGTGTTGTGTGGAACCCGCATGTCTAGGCCCACCCAGTACTTGCCAGGGAAGTAGCTCAAATACAGGGCTGTTTCTTGTGCGAAAAAGGAGAATGACTGGTTTCCCATCCTGGACCCGTGGGTTTCCTATAAGAAATGGGTCTAGAAGACATGCCCAGTGGCTCAGGCCTATAATCCCAGCACCTCAGGAGGCTGAGGCAGAAGAATCCTAACTTTGAGCCCATTCTGGGCAATTTGGTAAGACCTTACCTCAGAATACAAATGAGTTCAAACAAAGGCCCTGTGTATAATTCCCAGTACTGTAGGAAAAAGAAGAAAAGAAACGGATCCAGAGCTGGTCAGTGTCCCAGTGGGGTCCTAAGGCAGGGACAGACATGAACTGCAGGCTGGAGCACGTTCTGGACATGGCAAGATGGGTAAGAGCTGAGAATGGACATTCCTCCTCGCTTTACCTCTGTGAGATGATCTCAGTCTGTAGTCCAGGCTGGCCTCCAACTCAGAGCAATCCTGCCTCAGCCTCCTGAGTGCTGGGATTATAGGAGTGTGTTCCCATACCCAGCTTATTCATTACTTACCCTTCATAAGCACAGCCAGACGTTCTCCACTGGGATCCCAGACCATGGAGTGGGCCTCACCCCCAAGCCTGTGGGCCAGAACAGGAGGTTAGCAGGGCTCGGGATGGCCCCTTCTTTCCTCCCTCCCACACGCAGCTCACCTCTCCTCGCCATCTGGTGTCTCGATCACTGTCTCAGAGAGATCTGCCACAATCGTTGCTGACTTTGCACCTCCAACATGCCCCTTTCCCTCACCTGGTACGAACACAGAGGTTCTAAGTTCAGGAAGCAGCCCTCCGATGAGTCCCTCACCAGCTCACCACTACCATCAACATGTGAAGTATCCCAAGCTTCCATACTTCCCTTTATTCTCCAGAGTGGCGTCTCACAGATTGCTCCTCCCCATGGCCACCCTAGAGGCTCTGCATTCTGAAATGTTGCCCCCACTTACCACGAGGTTCTGGGAACAACAAGGAGTAAATCAGTGGTTCCCCCAACACAGTGAACAGCAGTCGGTTTCCATCTGGGCTCCAGCAGCCCGTCTAGGGTTGGAGAGCAACAGGCAGAGAAAGGAGGTTGCAGATAATAGACAAGGTGCAGAGCTGGGCTTGGGGTTCCAGGGGCCACCAAGTCACCTCCTTCCCACCTTCTGTGAACCACAGTCCTCTTACCTGACAGCGCCCTGATAGAGTTGGCCATCTCTCACAGGTCCACATCTGAGCCTCCCAGACTCTGAGCCAGAAAGAGGCAGATTCCAGTGGAGGGCCTCCCTCTAGCAGTCCACGACGAGGTTCCCAGAGCTAAGTACCTTCCTCTAGCTCCCTGCCGTCTCTACCTTTCTCCCACTTACCGGAAGACAGCTGAAGGAGTGGTGGCTAAGACTTTGCTGCCGTCTGGGGACCAGAGCAGGTTGGTAACCCCACCTCCTCGAAACCATGGCAGGGGGACACAAATCTCTGTTGAAACATCCCACACCTATGAGGGAGGTGTAGGAGAGTAAGACAGCAGCACCAGCACCCTGGCCACTCACAGTGGACTACCCTCTCCAATGTATACGGGACCGGAGGGGCAGAAGCAGGAAGAAACTGTTAAATGTGAGGACACGGATCTGTTTACAATGACAGCAGGAAGTTTTAGATGTGAAGCTCCTTGGACAACTATCCTTCCCCCTCAATACTTTCCACCACCAGGTAAGGAACCCTCTAGCCTCAAGACAGGTTATTGAAGTGACCATGAGGGGAAAGGACCAACTCACCAGGATAGCAGCATCCACAGGTGAAGCTGAGAGCAGCCGCCCCCCACTGGGAGCCCAAGCCAGGCTGGTGACAGGCGCGTGCCCAGGGTGAGACAACACTTGGGCACAGCCAGAAGAGGGTCTGCCAAAGGGAAACGAAGAATAGAGTCAGAAAATGGCAAGTAAAAACCCTCTAACTCTGTTTCCTTGCTTCCAAAACCTACTCCCAATGGCTCCTTGAGCACAGATCCAGCTAAGGAAAAGGAGTAAGGACCATGGAAGTTAAAGGAGAGAGAGGGAAGAGGATGGAAATTGTCAGGAGGGGGCTGGAGGAATGGCTCAGTGGTTAAAGCACTTGCCTAGCAAGTGTTAAATCAAGTGCTAAGTACCCGAGTTCAATTCCCCAGCACTTCATAAACTAGGCACGGTGGTGCACACCTGTAATCCCAGCACTCGGGAGGCTGAGACAGGAGGATTGCTGTGAGTCCAAGGCCAGCTGGCCTCCATATTGAGTTCAGGACCAGCCTGGGCTACAAAGCAAGACCCTGTCTCAAAAATACAAACAAAAACAAAATAATAAGAAACAACAAAGCCAAGTACTTGACCTGATAGATACAGACTATAGTCTGTACCTGAATCAACATCACCCATTCCACCTTTAAATTCCAAAAAAAGAGAGAGAGATGAGGTCATAGCTCTGGTTAGAGTGCTTGTGTAGGGGCTTTCATGGCAAGCACTAAGTACCTTGATTCCCAGTACCACATAAACTGGGCATGGTAGCACATGCCTGTAATCCCAGCACTCAGAAGGCTGAAGCAGGAGGATTGCTGTGAGTCCCAAGGCTGGCCCAGTCTACATAGTTAGCTCAGGACCCCCTGGACTAGAAAGCAAAACTCTGTGTCAAAAAAAATTTTTTTTAAAGAGTGCTTGCCTAGCTAATGCAAGGCCCTGGGCTCCACTGCCAACAACCTGTAGTAGGTGTGGGGTGGTACATGCCTGTAATCCCACCATTTACAAGGCTGAGGCAGGACTGCCATGTGTTCAAGGCCTACATAGTGAGTTCAGGAATAGCCTAGTCTACAGAGCAAGACTCTGTCTCAAAAAATAAATCAAAATGGCTGGGTATGATCTCAGTACCCGCAGAATGTCCTGGGGTTTGAGTCCTAGAACAAACAACAACACCACCCTTCGGGGCCCCTTCCAGTTAGTGAAAGCTTTCACCTCTCTGTCCATGGTTCCAAGATAAAGTATCATCCTTGAAAAAAAAAAGGTTTTGTTTTTTGTTTTTGGGACAGAGTCTTGCTCTGTAGTTCAGTCTGTCCTGAGCTCACTAGGTAACCCAGCGTGGCCTCGAAATCAGGCAAGAATCCTGCTTCAACCTCCCAAGTGCTAGGATAACAGATGTGTGCCCCTACACCTGGCTTATGTGGTGCTGGTGAATCTAACCCAGGGCCTTGTACTTCCTAGGCAAATGCTTTAACCACCAAGCTATGCCCCCAACTCTAAATAATGTTCACAGTTTCTAACAAACAAATTGGGGCTGGAAGAATAGCACAGCAATCAAAGCACTTGCCTAGTAGATACAAGGCCTGGGGTTCGATTCTTGTACCATCTAAGCTGGGAATGGTGATGCATGCTTGTGACAGGAGGATTGCTATGAGTTCAAGGCTAGCCTGGATTACATAATGAGCTTAGGATCAGACTGCCTGGACTACAGAGGAAACCCTGCCTCAATAAATACATATATACATACATAAATTTTAAAAAATAAATTGACAAATTATTTTATATATATATATATATATATATATATATATATATATATTTTTTTTTTTTTTTTTTTTTTTTTTTTTTTTTTTTTTTTTTTTTTTTTTTTTTTTTTTTTTTTTTTTTTTTTTGGAGATGGGATCTTGCTCTGTAGCCCAGGCTGATCCTGAACTCAACCATGGAGTCCAGGCTGGCCCTGGACCCACAGCAATCTTCCTGCCTCAGTCTCCCAAGTGCTGGGATTATAGGTGTGTGCCACCACACCAGACTTATGTGGTGCTGGGGAATCAAATTTGGGTACTTAGTGCTTGACTTAGAACTTAACCACTAAGCTATTCCTCCAGCCCCGACAAATTATTTTCTGTAAAGTTTATAGCACAATATATTCTCTTACCATCTATGTATAACAGTGTTCTTGGGTGCTGGGGGTATAGCTCAGTGGTTAAATAGCATTTGCCCACCAAGCACAAGGCCCTGGGTTTGATTCCCTAGCACCACATAAAAACTAGCTGTTTGTGGTGGTGCACACCTATAATCCTAGCATTCAGGGGTCTGAGGCAGGAGGATAGCTATGTGTTCAAGGTCAGCCTGGGCTATATAGTGAGTTCAAGACTTGAGCTTTAACTACTGAGTGAGATCCTGTCTCAAAAATAAACGGCTGGAGGAATGGCACAGCAGTTAAAGCACTTGCATTGCAAATACAAGGCCCTGAGTTGATTCTCCAACACCACATAAAGCTTGCGGGGGGTGGGGGTGGGGGTGGGGGGGGCGGAATACACACTTGGGAGGCTGAAGTAGGTAGACTGCCCTGAGTCCAAGCCAGCCTGGGCTACTCATGTATTCATTTTCCTAGTCTTGCTAGTACGAGATATAATCAAATTTCTTTTTCTAGTGAGGTACTAAGAATTGCAAAAGGGGTCTTCATACTAAACTAAATCCCCAGCCCTTTTTTTATTTTGAGACAGGGTCTTACTAAGTCATAAATACCCAAGGCTATGCTCAAAATTAACAATCCAGGGCTGGAAGAATGGCAGAGAGGTTAAAGCACTTGCCCTGCAAGCAAAAGGCCCTGAGTTCGATCCCCAGCACCACACACAGCTAGGAGTGGTGGCGCATGCCTGTAATCCCAGCACTTGGGAGGCTGAGGCAGGTGGATTATCCTGAATCCAAGGCCATCCTGGATTACACCAGTGAGTTCTGAACCAGTCCTGGCTACAGAGTGAGACCCTGTCTCAAAAGACAAAAAGACAAAAAAAAAAAAAGAAAGAAAGAAAGAAAGAAATCAACAATACTCCTGCCTCTGGTGCTTGGGATGACAGTATGCGCCACCATACCCAGCTGTCTTTCCTCCTCCCCTCAATTACTGGTGACTGAACTTTGGACCTTCACTATGAACTATATCCTCAGTCTTTTTTTTTTTTTTTTTTTTTTTTAAAGACAAGGTCTTCCTAAGTTGCCCAGCATGGGCTCAAACTTGAGTCTCCTGCCTCAGCCTCTCAAAGTACTATGATAACAAGTGTGTGCCAGGACTCGGGGCATAGGTCAATGGTTAGAGTACTTGCCTAGCATGCGCAAGGTCCTGGGTTTGATTCCCCACTATTACGTGAAAATTAACTGGGCCTGGTGGCACATAACTGTAATTTCAGCACTAGGGAATTCAGAGGCAGAAGGACTGCTGTGATCTTGAGGCCAGCCTGGACTACAGAGCAAGACCCTGTCTCAGGGCTGAGGACAGAGCTCAGTGGTTAGAGTGCTTGCCTAGCAAATTGCAAGGCACTGAGTTTGATTCCCTAGCACTACATAAACCGGGTGTGGTGGCACATGTCTGTCATCCATACTCAGTAGGCAGAGACAAGGATCTACCTAGAGTTCGAGGCCAGTCTGGGCTACATAGTGAGTTCAGGACCAGACTGAACTACAGATTGAGACCCTGTTCAAATGAACAAAAACTCAAATGTGTGCCATCATGCCCAGTTCCAATTTTGATGGTTTCTACTGTTATTTGTATTTTCTTTCTTTCCCTCTTCCTTTAAACTTACATCTACAGTACTCTGGTTTTTATTTTTTGTTTTGTTGGAGACGAGGTCTCACTCTGTAGTCCAGCTAGTCCTCAATTCTCAAGGCAACTCTACTGTCTCAGCCTCTTAGAATGCTGGAATTATATGCACTAACTACCACACCCAACTCTTATGTGGTGCTGGGGGATAGACCATGACCAGCTCATCTTTATGTGATACTGGGGAACCAACCTCGAGCCTTGCTCTTGCTAAGCAAGCACTTTAAACACTGAGTTACATGCCCTGTCCTCTACAGTAGTCTGGAAGAAATGATCATTCCATTCCATGAGGCATAGATACAGTCTCCCCCTAATTCCAGAATCCCTTAGTTTGTCCCATTCTCTAAATCACAGCATCCTAGCACCCCACCTTGACCTTAGATCTGCTTTTCCCGGGGCAACCCACATTTTCGATTCTCCCTTCTGACTAGCAGAAACTTTACCCTTCTTTCCCCATCCAATAAAAAAGATGATTCTCCCACATCCTGAAAGGCACTGTGTGAACAAAAACCTTCCAGACTTTTTACCACCCACAACCCCAGCATGCCGCAAGCCTCAGACCAAGTCAAGAAGGCTGCTAGGACCCACCGCGTAGACAAGGAGGTAGGATCCAGGGTCCAAATGAGAATACAATTTTGGCAGGCCACAGCCAAGACAGAGGCACTGAGGGGCTTCCACGCCAGAGCTGCTACATTTCGCTGTAGCCGGTGCTTCAGAGAGGGTACAATAGTGCTGGAATGAAGAAGAAGACTGAGTAAAAGCAAGGACACTAAGCCTCAAGGGACCTGTGAACAGCTGAGGATGGAAAACCACAAAGAAAGCAAATCCACCTAGGGCCAGAAGATGGGAACAGAGGGATAAAAGTTAGATTTAGAAAGAAGACACATCTGTAATGGAGAACCCCTCACCTGGGTACTGAAAGCCCTATGGCTCTGCCCTGGGACCAAGGCCGGAAGGCAGGGGGACTGACAGGTCAGAGATGGCCTCCTATAACACACCCACCTGTTGGCATTATACACACGGATGGAGTCATCCAACAGGGCCACTGCAAACTTGTTGGTGTGAGGGTGCCAGGCAAAAACCCGCAAACAGCAGCTAGACCTGAGGCGGGAGTGAGCACAAAGTGAGACCACACTCCTCTCGTACCCAGGCAAACACCTCAGAGTCCCTCCCACAGTGATGGCTCTCTACTTTTTCCTTTCTTTTGGGGGGGGTGGGGTGGGGGGAGGGGTCCTGAACTCACTATGTAGCCCAAGCTGACCTCAAACTCACAGCAACGCTCCTGCCTCAGCATCCTAAGTGCTGGATTACAAGTGTGCACCACTGTACCCAGCTAACCTTTGTGTAGTGCTGAAGAATCAATCAAACCCAGATGGCTCAGTGGTTAAAGTATTTGCCTACCAAGCACTAAGACAAGCGCTAAGTACCCAAGTTCAATTCCCCAGCACCACATAAGCTGGGCGTGGTGGCACAAGCCTATGACCCCAGTACTCAGGAGGCTGAGAGAGGAGGATTGCCTTAAGTCCAAGGCCAGCCTGGGCTACATAGTGAGTTCAGGACCAGCCTGGGCTACAGAGCAAGACCCTGTCTCAAAAAAAATAAAATAAAATAAAATAAAAATAAATCAAACCCAGGGCTTTGTGCACATAGGCAAGGACTTTAGCCACGGAGCTACCCTATGCCCTAGCCCCTGCTGTTTCTTTTCTCTTTTTGCAGTACTGGGGATCACACCCACCAGTACTCTACCATTGAGCTACATTCCCAGTCCTTTCTTTCTTTGAGAAAAGGTATCACTAAATTGTCCACGCAGGCTTCAAATTTGTGAGCCTCCTACCTCAGCCTCCTGAGTAGCTGAAATTATGTGTGTTACCAAACTTGGCTAGCTTTGTGGGTTTTTTTCTCTTGGTGTGCGTGGTGGGGGGCTGGAGGCGGGGCGTGTATGTGTGTACTAGGAATTGAACCCAGGGCTTTTGCACTGAGCTACAGCCCCAGTCTGTTTTTTAGTTCTGATTTTGAGAAAGGGTCTCACCAAGTTGCTAAATTGCCCAGGCCGAGCTTCAACTTGGGATCCTCCTGCCTCAGCCACCCAGCGTGCTGGGATATCAGGCCTGCAACATCAGACCCATCTGCTTTTTCTTTTATCTTTTTCTTTTTTAATGGTGGGAAATGAAGAATGATAGGAAGAGTGAAAATGTGATAAGCAGCCAGGAAAAGAGTAGGAATCTCTTCCTTGGCTTCCCTCTCCCCAAAAGAAGTTCCACGGCTCAGCGTTTCCCTCCCACACAAGGACCCACAGCTTGCGCACGCACCAGTTTGTGACTTGGGCAAATTCGGCAATCAGGTCTTCGCTCTTGAGCTGTGAGAGCAAAGCAGAGAGAAGACACACTGGAACCCAGGGGCTCATCCCTCAGGTGCCCCCACAGGAGAGCTGGACCACGTCCACCCTCTGCGTCATTCCCCCAGCCTAAAGGACAGGAGGAGGAAGCGGTGGCGAGTTGCCCCCTATAAAGCCAGAAGGAAGCCAAACTCACCGAGAGGTGGGGGAACAGGGACCCGTGGAGAGAGGAGGCATATCGACAGAGGGTCAGGGCCCAGCTGGATACCGTCTTCACCCACTTGAACACTGTGGTTAAGGAAACAGCTTTGATTAATCCACCCACAGGGCTCTCACTGAACACTGTGTTAGGTGAGGATAATCAAGGACAGTGCCCTCCAGGTCCTGCTCTGCCCAGCAAGTGCTAAGACACCTACTCTGGGTTATATGGGTAGGAGATGAAAAGAACAGAATATTACAGTGCTAAAGGGAAAGAGGCCTGGCTATTGGTATGGGACTAGTTCACAGAGAATACGCAAACTTCTTTTTTCCAGTGCTGGGGACTGAACACAGAACAGTCACTCTGAACTTCATTCCTAGCCACTGCCCCTCATCCCCACAACTTTTTTTTTTTTTTACAAAGTGGCTTAATTTGATCTGATATATATATATATATATATATATATTTTTTTTTTTTTTTTTTTGAGACAGGGTCTTGCTCTGTAGCCCAGGCTGGCCCTGAACCCACTATGGAGTCTAGGCTCATCTTGGACTCATCGAAATCCTCCTGTCTCAGCCTCCTGAGTGCTGGGATTACAGGTGTGTGCCACCACCCCCGGTTTATGCAGTGCTGGGGAATCTAACTCCAATACTTAGCACTTGACTTAGCGCTTGCTAGGCAGGCACGTTTTAACCACTGAGCCATCCCTCAAGTCCTTGTTTTGTTTTTTTGGTCCTTCTGTTTGTTTTTTGAGACAGTCTTGCTCTGTAGCTCAGGCTGATCCTGAACTCACTGTGTAGCCCAGGCTGGTCTCAAACTCAAGACAATCCTCCTGCCTCTCAGCCTCACAAGTGCTGGGATTATACACATGAACTATAGCCAGGAAAGTGCTTTAACAGCTAAGCTATGCCCCTAGAGCACTAGTTTAATTTGAAAGCAAAGACAGTGGGATAGAAGCTTGCACTAACTGGAAGAGGTCCCAAATGGCTTGTCCCAGTCCCCCTTTTCTTGTTTATTTGAGACAGGTAATCACTAAGTTACTAACCTGCCCAGCCTTGGGGCCGGAGGAATAGCTCAATGGTAAAAGCACTTGACTAGCAAGCTCAAGCCCCTAAGTTCAATTCCCCAGCACCACATAAACTGGATGTGGTGTTGTACACCAGTAATCCCAGCACTCAGGAGGCTGCAGTAGGAGGACTGCCTGAGTTTGGGGACAGCCTGGCTTCTGTAGTAAGTTCAGGACCAGCCTGGACTACAGAGAAAGACCCTATCTCAAACAAACAAACAAAAATATATAAAGTAAATCATTATTTAAAAATAATAAAACATAAATAAGTTGACCATCCTGAGGTGGAACCTGTGATCCTCTTGCCACAGCCTCCCAAAGTGCTAGGATTACAGGTCCGAGTCACCAGGCTTGGCATACAGAAGATCTCAACTATAAAACAAGAGAAGACTGGGGGAAAGCACTTACCCTCTTCTTCTGAATTTGCAATTTCATTCAGTACCCCAAAAAGGCCTACATCACGCCTGAAAAGAAAAAGACTGTGAATCAGATTATTCTTTGAGCGCCTCAGTCTCCCTCTACAAGTTTCTTTCAGTCATTCCTTCAATAAACATACAACTAAGGACGCTTCCAGTGCATACTCAGCAAGTGCTGTACTGCTGAGTGACATTCCCTGCCCCCACATGGTAGTGCTGATATGCATTTTCCTAATGATACATGTTAACAAAGTGTTAAATATTAAAATAATAATAATAAAAGAGCACTCTTTTTTTGAGACAGGTTCTTACTTTGAGGCCCAGGCTGGCCTCAAACACATGATGGTAATCCTCCTGCCTCAGCCTCCCAAATGCTGGGATTACAGGTGTATGCCACCACACTTGGCTCATGTGGTGCCAGGGAATCAAACCCAGGGCCCTGTGGTTGCTAGGTAAGTGCTTTAACCACTGAGCTATGCCCCCAGCCCAAGAGAGATTCCACTTTATAGATGAGGAAACTCAGGAACAGAGTTATTAAGTTGACTGTGCAAAGCCACACAGCTAAAAAGTGGCAGAGCCAGATATTGAACCCTAGTAACGTGGCTCCACTCCTACATGTGCAGAAAGAATGAACTATGCATGAGATGAAGCAAAAGCTAAAAGCTCAAAAGCAATAATGACAAGACATGGGTGAAGGAAGCAGATTCACATAACCAAACCTGAAAGCAAGTCATTAGAGATGAAATAAAACTACTTGTTGCAATGCCTATGTTCCATAAAAAAAGAGGGCTAATTTGATATGACGTGGGGTAACATTTCTCATGGAGAACCCGAGTAAAACAGCTTTTTGAAGAGCAGCCCAAAGGGAGTGGTGACCTCATTCTCTCCAGGATGCACAGCCCAGGACCCAGGAAACCCTTTGCCAAGCCTCACCAAATGTTGATGCACCGCTTCCACACTTGCTCCCGGTGATGGATAAAAGCGGTTCTCGTGCCATGATCCAGCCTCCCAGGAGTCTTTAGGGGATCTTTAGTCAGGTGTAGGACAGGAAGATTGATCCACTACAGCCCAGAAGTGAGGGATGTGACAGTGAGTCAGTCTGTCCCCAGACCTTTCCTACCACCTTCAACCCACAAATGGATTAAGCTAAACTCCAGAAACCTGTTTCCCATTTCCAGAAAGGTAACACTTGTGAGAAAGGGAAATGATTTAGGTCTTCTATCTGTAGATTTTCATAGTTCACTTTACAAAACACTTGATTCAGGGTCTCCTTACATAGCAAACATTCAAAAAATGTCAACTTACTTTTCTTTCCCAGTAATTCTGCTAAGAAAAAAAAGCTCCAGGGATGGAGCAACAGCACAGCTGTTAGAGCACTTGCCTAGCAAGCTCAGGGTCCTGAGTTCAGTTCCTCAGCACCATATAAACCACATGTGGTGGTGTAAACCTGTAATCCCAGGACTCTGAGGCAGGGGGTTTGCCATGAATTTGAGGCCAGGCTGGGCACACAGTGAGTTCAAGACCAGCCTGGACTACAAAGGGAGACCCTGTCTCAAATAAATAAATAAATAAAAAAGTTCTAAGCCTTGAATTCCAGTTCTAGACACTATTCCAATTTTTTTTTTCCTTCTCCTTCTTTTGAAGAACTGGAAATTAAACACACGGCCTTCATGCTGCGCTACATCTCCAGCAGGTTTCATTCAGACAGGGTCTCACTAAATAGCCCAGACTGGGCTCAAACTTGCAATTCTCCTGCCTCAGGGCTGGGGTTACAGACTTGTACCACTACCCAATTTTCTTTTCGATATTTGAGACCGGGTCTGTCACTAAATTGCCCAGGAAGAGCTTGAATTTGCAATTCTTTTGCCTCAGCCTTCTGGAGTGTTGGGATTACACACCTGTGCCTGAAAACCCAACTCCAATTTCTTAATAGTCCTCCTATACCCTCGCAGTTGCCCCAGATTCACCCTAATTGAACCAATATCAGACCTCCCCCTTCTATTGCAGACTCCCCCCGCGCCGGACGACCACCAAGTAGTTTCCACTCAGGCCCCGCAACCCTACCCAGGCCACACTGCCTCCAGTCCCCAGTTCTTCCTGACTCCGCCCCCACGCCTGCAGACTCCCCACTCTCCTCGCCCAGGTCACCTGTCCCCGGAAGTCGGGAGGCGGGCTCTCATAGCTACTGCCTGTCACCAGCTCGTTATTGTGCTCATATAGGGTGACTTGACCTCTAGGCGGCGGCGAGGGGAACAACCCCAAGGTGCACATTTTGCCTATCCCGAGGACGTCTGGAGTCGGCAAGCTTCCAGCTGGTGACCACACAGATGGCGCTCTCTGACTCTTAATTCCCGGGCTAGGTTCGTACTCGGACGGGTAGTCGCAAAGGACACAAAACAACGCGAAGCACTGGGCGGGGAGTAACGAAAAGGTTACGTGCCCGATCCCGGGGCAGACTTCCGGAGGCTCCTCGCGCGCCTCCTGGCGGCCAGCGGAGGCAGCGCGGACATTTCAGCAACACTGAGATTTTTTTTTCCTGTGAGACCGTTTTTTTTCCATTTCCGAATTCCCCAACACTGTCGCCCACTCACTTTTTCAGTTGTTGAGAAAGTCCAAAATAAGGTACGTCCAGGGAAGCACCTAATTAAACCTTCCGAGACCTGTGGGTCGCCCAAAGAAAAATACAGACCCTGTCACAGGCATCTACTAGAAAGCTCAGGGAAAGCCTCATGGTGGTGGACAGTCAGAAATCAGACTTCTGAAGGGACTTGTGAGGCTCTGGTCCCAACTCGGGGCCTACAGGTGTCCTTGGAAGAGGCAAGGGGAACTGCTGGAAAATGGTAACATTCCCTGAGTACATTACCATAAAAGCGTTTCTAATCCATTCAGCACCACCCATGAGGTGCTGAGGGATTGCATTTAGATCCACACAAACCAGGCATTTGGTTTTAAGAATAAAAAGTGAAATAGCTAGCCAGTAATCCCAGCATGCTAGGAAGTTGAGGCAGACCGGCTACAGGTTTGAGCCCAACCTGGCCAATGTAGCGACTTAGCAAGACGCTGAGTCAAAATCAAAAATAAAAAATCTGCTGGGAACAGAGTGGAAGCCTTGGATTGGATCTATAGTACAACAACAAAAATCAAGCCTAGCCTGTGCAATTTAGTGTGACTATCTCAAAAATCAAAAGTAAAAAGGGTAGGGATACAGCTCAGTGCAAAGACACTGGGCTCCAGTCTCAGTACCAAATAAAATACAGTCATGATCTGGGGTTAGCTCAGCGCTTCAGGCGCTTGCCTAGTAAGTGCAAAGACCATACAAACTTTGCATGGTGGTGCACACCTGTAACACCTGTAATCCCAGCACTCGAGAGGCTGAGGCAGGAGAATTGCCATGCTTTTTCTTTTCTTTTCCTTTTATTTTTTATTTTTTTGAGAGGCAGGGTGTCACTCTGTAGACCAGGCTGGCTGGTTCTGAACTCACTATGTAGCCAGGCTGTCCTTAAACTCTTAGCAATCCTCCTGCCTCAGCCTCCCTCGCGCTGGCATTACAGGCAGGAATGTGTCACCAAGCCATTTATATGATGCTGGGGAATTGAACCCAGGGTTTTACTAGGCAATTACTTTGACTTCTGTGCTGTTCCTCCAACCCAACTGCCATGAATTTGAGGCCAACCTGGGCTCCATACTGAGTTGAGGACAAGCCTAGACTACTAAGCTAGACCCTGTCTCAAAAAAATATATGAGGCTAGAGGAATAGCATAATGGTTCAAGTAGTTGCCTAGCAAGCATAAGGCTGGGATTCAAAGCTGGGAGTGGTTGTGCATGCCTGTAATCCCAGCAACTGGGAGGCTGAGACAGGTGGATTGTCCTGAGTCTAAGGGCAGCTTGGGCTACACCAGTTAGTTCAGGACCAGCTGGGTTGGTTACAGAGCGAAACCCTGGGGTTTCAGCGGTTAAAGCACTTGCCTAGCATTAGCTAAATCAAATGCTAAGTGCCTAATTCCCCAGCACCACATAAACTGGGCGTGGTGGCGCATGCCTGCAATCTCAGCACTCAAGAGGCTGAGGCAGGCGGACTGCTGTGGGTTCAAGGTCACCTGGGCTACAAAGTGAGTTCAGTATCAGCCTGGACTGCAGAGGGAGACCCTATCTCAAAGTAAATAAATAATACAAAATACATACTGGACCTAGTGGTGCAGGCCTATAATCCCACCACTCTGTTAGGCTGATGCAGGAGGATCGAAATATTTTGAGCCAACTGGGCAATTTAGTGACTTGAGATCCTGTCTCAAAAAAAAATATCTTTCACCATAAATAAAAAACCCTACAGATTAGTGGAAATTGCTCAAGACCCACCAGCAAAATTTTTGTTTGTACCTGAATCATAACACCATCCAAATCCAGACACCACAAGAAAACTATTCTCTTCTACACTTGAGCCATCCTTCCATAAAGCCTCGTTTGATTTTTACCAACAGATAATGGTTATCATCACAGGTTAGGAGCCTCTTACCCAGTGAGTCAGAGAAGGAAACGGGCTACAGTGCCCCCTGCCTCTGCCTCAGCCTAACCAGACGATGTCCCCTTCCCCATCCTGTGTTGAATGCCTTCACAATTCTGCGGCTCCAGGGAGGCCCAAGTCCGGGCCTAGCACTTTCCCCACTAACTTCAGGGGGCCCGAGGGCCCTGGCGACACAGTGACTGACCCGCGGTCCCTGGGGATGTGACAGTTTAACTGATGGTCTCCTGGGTACCCTTCCTACGACCTGGGCAGAAACCGAGGCAGAGGCCCAGCCGCTGCCCCAGACTTCTAAAACACGGTTGAGCGTTGTGATGTAGGCCAGTAATCCCAGGACTCCGGAGGCTGAAGCAGGAGGATTGCCCTGAGTTCCAGGCCAGCCTGGGGTACAGAGTGAGACCGGGTCTCAAATTATTAAAAGAAAATGATTCCCCACTTCGGGAGCCATCGCTGGAGCTTTGAGTGCCTGGAGCTCGGCCTGCCTGAGCCCGGCGCCCGCCCGGCCCGGGGCCGGTACCCAGGCGCACATGGCCCGCCCAGCCCTGTTTGTCCTGGCAGCGAGCCGCTGCTATTTGAGGCGGTTTTTATCTCCCAGAAACCAACAAAACCCCAAGCGGAGTCTAGGGAAGATGAAAGGAGCCGACGGGTCGGGGAGGGGAGGACCGCGAGGCTGCGGCGGGCGGGAGCTGGCACCGGACCGGCGGAGGCCGGGAGGCGAGGGGACCAGACCCTGGGAGGTCCGGGCCGCGGCGGCGGGCGGGGTGCACCCGCGCCCGGGTCTCACTTCCGCCACGGCCCCGGACCACGGCAGACATCCTGGGACCTCGGAGTTTCAAAGCGGCTTTGAAGCAGCGCGCCGCGACGGAGGGGCGGCGGAGTCACACCTGGGCGGAGGCCGGAGCGGCGCGGGCCGCGGGGCGGGGTTGGGACCCCGCGGCCAGCTCGCCGCCCACCGCGCGTTACGGCGCCCCTGGCGACGCGGCCGGGCGGCCCCTCCGCGGGCGCGCGCAGCCGCGACGCAGGCCACGCCCCTCGGCCCGCGGGCAGCCCCGGGGCGGGGCGCACAAAGCCCTATTGTGGCTCGGAGGTGGCAGTCACAGAGTGGCTTTTGTTCCTCCGCTCACGCCGTGGCGGGCACGACGGGCTGCCGGCCGGGCCGGGGTGGGGGGGGGTGGGGGGCGTGCCAGCGCGGGGCCACCCACCCGCCGAGCCGCCCCGCCGCCGGGTCACGCCGCGCGCTAGCTGGCGCTGCGTTTGCGGCGCCCGCGCGGGGACCCGGTGGCGGCCCTGGCCGAGGTCCGGGGTGCAGTCTGAGAAAGGACCGTGGAAGAAACCACTGCGCCGTCCCACCGTCGTCGCGGGCAGGATTGGACCGGGACAACCCAATCTGCTGCGGGGCGCCCACGGGGAGTGTCCACGTTGCTAAGGACAGAAATCTGTGGCCCTTGCTTTCCCCCTGCTCTCACCAGGACACAATTTCAAATCAAAATTTTATTTATTAAATTAAAAATTAAAAAAAGACTCCACGAGGGGATGATTTCTTCCCCTCCGCCATGTTCCCGTCGACCCAAGCTCCAGAGGCGTTGCCCTTTGACTTGGGGCCCTGAGGGAGCACGGGACAGCAAAGGAGGATCCAAAGTCTCAGGAAAGGCATTCCAAGGCACTAAGCGGCGTTAAAAGTCATTGAAGATGGAGTCATTGAAGATGGAGTGGGAAGTCCCAGGTTGGGGGACAATGGATGCACCTCCTAATCTGTCTACGGACCTCTGTCCTAGCTGTAAATTCTTCCTCATGGCGTCTAGGCACCAGGCCTCACAGAGTGCCTTGAGCAGAGGAGGCACTCAATAAATACTTGATTTCCATCGGATCCCAGAGAAGGCCTTCCCCACCCATTCTCCAGGAGAGGGCACCTCCAAACAAATGTCCTGTTAGGTGTGCTTCCCTAAATACATGCTCAGGGTGGCAGCTTGCAAACTCCATACCCCGGGCAAAGAATAACTGCCTGATGAGGTCACGGTGTCTGAGGGGTGGGGCAATGGTAGAACTTGCTCCGGGGTCGAGGAAGCCCCCGCAGATTCCAGTCCTTCTCCCCTCCATAGGACTTGAGGTTTCACAGCTTCTGGCTGGGGCTGAGGACGTTAGGGATCTCCTAGCTGAGAGATAACTGCATCAACTCTCTAACAGAGATCTAGCTAACCAAGCCAACTCGTAACCCCACTAACTGAAACCCTGATTATAATATTCTACTAACAAAACCTCTGCTATGGGTTTGTCTATACAGAGATGCATTGGGCTATAATTTCCTTAGCAGAAGTGGATCCCCTTTCCTCCCCTGCTCTCTCTCCCTGACCTGTCATCATAACTTAGATAAATAGAATTATTATTATTACTATTCCTTACTCCTGGTGCATAGGGGTTAAATATACAGGCCTGGGGGCAGCTTCCCTGACCCTGGGTCATCCCAGTGTTGGGATCAGATCCCTACTGATCTGCCCCCTCTTGGCACCCTGCTCCCAGCCAGGTCACTAATCCCAATCCCCCTAACTGTAGTCTCAAATGAAGAGGCCACCAGGGGGCAATAAATTATCGTCGTCGTCATCATCATCATCGTGTTTGTGAAAGGAAGAAAGCCTGGAGAATGGCAAGCAGAGGAATGAGAAATTGGGAGGACAGGACTGGGAGCTGAGGCCTAGCAGTAAGCCAGCTTAGGAAGCAGCAAGGTTGTATGTCAAGGAGATAGTGAGAAGGACCAACTGCTGGGAACCCAACTAAAAGGAAAATGTGTGTCAAGGGCCAGGGACAGAAGTGTGCGCAGAGGCCAGAGCACCAGAATGGGATTCACGGTGAGGCCTGAGATGAGCTGGGCTGAGAGCCAGGCTCAGCACCAAGGGAAGGGGTGCACTGAGGCCATGCAAAGAGACTGCTAGGCCCAGAGTGGCCAGACAGGCCAAAGAGAGCCCCAAAGGACAGCATCCACGGGAAAAGGAGGGAGGGACAAGCAGGGGTTCTCAGAGCCAGGGAGGGTGGCAAGATGGCCCTGGTGCTGGAGACCCTCCACTCAGCTCAGATCTCCAGGAGATTGCTCTGCTCGGGGCTGCCTCCAGGGGCTTTCTCTGGGGGTACTGGTGAGGCCGAAGGCCTGGGCGTCTGACTAGCCTCCTCTTCCCCTATACCACGGCCCTCCCCGAGCTCCTTGGGGCCACTAGAAGGAGGACCTGGGCCTGGCTCCCCGTGAGTACGCTGGTGTTTGCTCAGGTGGTCACTTCTGGTAAAGCGCTTGGAGCAGAGCAGGCAAGTGAACTTCTTCTCCCGGGTGTGCGTGCGCACGTGGCGCTCCAGCTCATCTGAACGGGTGAACCTCTTGCCGCAGAAGAGCCAGTTGCAGACGAAGGGCCTCTCACCCGTGTGCCAGCGCAAGTGGGCCTTCAGATGGGAGGCCTTGCCGTACACTTTGCCACAGCCAGGAATGTGGCAGCTGTGGATGGGCTTCTTCCGCAGCCCGGCTGCTGCTGCCCCCAGCCGCTCCAGCTCCTGACAGTTGGGGCAGTCACAAGAGGAGCGCCCTGTCCCACTGCCCCCGTATCCACCACTGCCCCCTGTGCCTGCGCCCCTGGAAGGTTTGGCTCCACCACTTGCCTCCAGCTGCCCGCTGTTGCCAACCGCCTTGGGCTTATAGACATCTTGGGGTAGGATGTGCTGGGGGCCTGGTTGTAGGAGGTGGGGCGCTGGGTAAGGGGCTGGATTAAGGGGAGCAAAGTCAGATGGGTAGGTAGGTAGCTGAGGGTTCAGGGGAGGCTGAGCAGATCCTGTTGGCAGTGTCCCTTGAAGCCCATCGCCCTGGCCCTGCCCACCACCAAGCCAGTTGCCCCCAGGATGCATATCCCACCAAGGGCTAGGTGTGTTGCCTGGGCCTGGTGAGATGCCTGCATGGATGCCTGCCTTGTACCAGGAGCCATAGGGGTGGGCCATGTCCAGAGAGGTGTAGACACTGGGCAGGCAATCAGAAGAGCTGTGCCCCTTGGGCACTAGGAGCCCAGGATCCTGAGTGCCTGTGGGCCCAGAGAAAGAGTGGGAAAAGGGTGGGTAGTCATTGGCATAGCCTGAAGTGGGTGCAGGAGGACTGCCTGCAGGCGAGAGGAGCCCATTGGTGCTTGAAAAGGGAGCTGGGTAGGCATCCCCCATGGTTTTGGGTGCTGAAAGATCAGAGTATGGCTTCTTTGTGCCTGCTTTGCTCAGTGTGGTTGAGTCCCGCAGAGGGCTGGAGCCACCAAATTTGCTGCATGCCGCTGTCAGCATGGCCAAGGGACTGGAGCCATAGTGAGCTTCCTCCTGTGGAGAGAAGGGAGCAGTGCTTAGGGGGAGGGGAGTAGAGGACGAAAGGAAGGGCAGAACTGCTGCTGGGTGGCGCAGGCCTGCAATTCCAGTGCTTTGGGAGGTCGAGGCAGGAGGATTACAAATTTGAGTCCAGCCTGGACAATTTAGCAACTTGGCAATACCCTGTCTCAAAATCAAAAATCAAAGACAGGCTTGGCATGTAGCTCAGGGTGAAGGCCTTGGCTCAATCTCTACTCCAAAACACAAGAAACAAAAACAAAAGCAACAACAAAACAAAACAAAAAAAACCCCCAAAAATTCACCTCGAGGACAGACCTAGAGACATGGAGAACAGAGCAGAGGAGTCCAGGAGTCAGGAAAGAGTTGAAGAGGAAAGAAAATTAGAGGGTAACAATGTGTACCAGTGAAACCTGGCACCAGGGCAGAAAAAAGACGGTTGTGGAAAGGCAGAGGCCAAAGACTGTGGCCTGATACTCCAGCCCAGCAGGCAGGAAGCAGCACCCACTGTGGAGTTGCTAGGTGTGTGAGGGCCTCCCAGGGACAGGAGACTCCTCAGATAGCTATGAGAAGAGATGGGGTCTAGGAGTGTAGCTCAGTGGTTAAAACACTTGCCTAGCATGTGCGGGGCCCCAGCACCCCATAAAAGATTAGCTAGGTGTGGTGTGATGGTACATGCCTATAATCCCACAACTTGAGAGGCTGAAGCAGGAGGATTGCTTAGGGTCAGCCTGGGCTACATAGTGAGCTCAGGACCAGCCTGGACTACAGAGTGAGATCCTGACTCAAAAAAAAAAAAAGGAAAGAAAGAAAGAAGAAAGAAGGAAGGAAGGAAGGAAGGAAGAAAGAAAGAAAGAAAGAAAGAGTGTTGAAACAGAAGCAGCAGTTGGGAGAGGTGAAAATTGGAGTCCTTGCCCCTAATTTTCAGCAGACAGAAGCCAAGATTAGAGACTCAGAAAAGAATGATTACATTGGCTGGAGGAATGGCTCAGTGGCTAAAATGCCTGCCTGGCAAGAACTAAGTACCCGAGTTCGATTCCTCAGCACCATATAAACTGAGCGTGGTGGTGCACACTAATCCCAGCACCTGGGAGGCAGAAACAGAAGGATTGTGGTGAGATCAAGGCCAGCCTGGGCTCCATAGTGAGTTCAGAACCAACCTGGGCAACAGAGCAAGACCCTGTCTCAAAAAAAAAAAAAAAGAAAAAAGAAAAAAAGTAAGATGGCATTGGAGGATCACAAGTTTGAGTCCAGCCCTGGCAGTTTAAAAAGACTCTGTCCCACAATTTGAAAAAATATAAGAAAAAAGGCTGAGGATGTATCAATCTATCATAGAACAAAGGAACCCAGAATCACAAAGACACAAAGACAGAGGGAGGCTGAGGCAGGAGAATCACTGGGAGAAACATAGGGGACATTGTCTCAAAAAAAAAAAAAAAGAAGAAGAAGAAGAAAAGAAAAGAAAACAGAAAAAAAGAACAGCATGAGAGAAGGAAGCATTAGAGGATTGTATCTGCCCCCAATCTAGATTTTTCTGGCTTTACCTCCTATTTTACTTCCTGTCTTTTCTTCAGCTCCTGACTTAAGCAGTGGTCTGATCTCCCTGAGGTCAAGGCCATATGGTAAGGAATCTCTTGGCAGAGACTCTGGGACTTGGGAGCAAAAGGAAGCAATGGCAGATACACTGTGACACTGAGAGGGAAAAAGATCTCTGCCAAGCCTGGACTGTGGCTGAGGCAAAAATGTCTTTCAAGCAGGCAGAGGGCACCACATCTCCTGCTTTGTGGCACCAGCTGGTACCCCTTTGGGTGGATGGAGTAGCCCAAAGCCCTCAGGCCCCTCCAAGGTGTGGTTGGGGTGGCCAAAATCCTGCCTCATGGTCACATCACTTCCTGCCTCTCTGTCCCCTTCATGTAGCTTGGTTCTCTTCACCTTTGGAGGGCAATGAGTGAGGGACATGGGGGTTCTTTTAGAAATGCAGAGGGACAGGCCCAGTGGTACAGGCCTGTAACCTGAGAACTCTAGGAGGCTAAGTCAGGAAGACTGCAAGTTTGAGCCCAGTGTGGGCAACTTGGCAATTAAGTGACCCTGTCTTACAATCAGAAATAAAGGATGTACCTCAATGTGACAGCTGGCCGTGGGCTCAGTCCCCAATACCAGAAAACAAACGAACAAATGTATCTCCTTTTTTTTTTTTTTTTTTTTTTTGAACAGGGTCTGTCTCTATAGCATCTATAGCACAGGCTGGCCCTAAACTCAAAGGAATCTTCTGCTTCAGCCTCCTGAGTGCTAGGATTACAGATGTGCACCACATCTGGCTCTTTTGTTTTTTTCCTTTTTTTTTTTTTTTTTTTTTTTTTTTTTTTTTTTTTTTTTTTTTTTTTTTTTTTTTTTTTTTTTTTTTTTTTGAGACAGGGTATTGCTCTGTAGCCCAGGCTGATCCTGAACTCACTATGTAGCTCAGGCTGGCCTTGAACTCCAGGCAATCCTCCTGCCTCAGCCTTCCAAGTACTAGGATTACAGAAGTACACCACCATGCCCAGCTTTATGTGGTGCTGAGGAATCGAACTCAGGGCCTTGTGCTTCCAAGACAAGTGCTTCAACTGCTATTCCATTCCTCTAGCTCTTTGGTTCATTTTTATGTTGGGCTAGGAGATCAAACACAGGGCCTTGTACACACTAGACAATCGCTCCAACTAATGAGCTGTGCCCCAACCCCAAAGATGTCTGTATGTGGAGGGTTTTTTTTTGTTTTTTGAGGCTTTTTGTTTTTGTTTTTTGAGAAGACAGGATCTCTCTTCCTGGTCCAGGCTCACTATGTAGGCCAAGGTGATCCAGAATTCAAGACAATCCTCGAGCATCATCCTCCCAAGTGCTGGGATTACAGGCATAAACTACCAGTTTATATGATGCTAGGTAATCGAACTCAGGGGAAGCACTTGCTAGCGAAGTGCTTTAACCTTTGTGCTATTTCTCCAGCCCTTTTTTTGAGTCAGGCTTTCAACTCTAATTCAGGCTGGTCCTGAACTCACTCTGTAGCCCAGGCTGGCCTTGAACACATAGCAGTCCTCCTGCCTCAGCTTCCCCAGTGCTGAGATTACAAATGTGTGCCACTACACCCAGCTAATTTTTATGTGGAGCTGGGGATTGAACTCAGGGTCTTTTATATGCCAGGCAAGCACTCTAACCAATGAGCTATGCCCCCAGCCTGAGGTATCTTCTTTATCCTCTTCCTCCTCCTCCTCTTCTTCTTCTCTTCTTTCTCCTTCTCCTTCTTTTTTTTTTTCTTTTTTTGAGAAGAGCCTGTCTTGCTTCGTAGTCCAGGCTGATCCTAAATTCACTGTGTAACCCAAGCTGGCGTCAAACTCACAGCAATCCTCCTGAGTTAGATTCCCAGAATGGTGGGATTACAGGTGTATGCCGCCATGTCCAGTTTTTGTGGTGCTGGGGAGTTGAATCCAGTGCCTTGTGCTTGCTAGGCAAGCTCTTTAATGACTGAGATACGCCCCTAGCCCCAGAGATAACTTCTTAATGCTGCCATGCTGCAGCTACAAAGCCAAACCACCATCAAGATCACCACTCCTCAGAAGCTTACCACATGTCTCCCTAGGTCAAGGTTGGGACTGCCCCAGAGCAGATACCCTCCATAATCTATTACTAAGAATTTCACCCAAAAAATATACCTTACAAAATTTTTTCATTAACTAGGTCCAGTGGCAAAGGCCTGTAATCCTAGCACTCTGGGAGACCAGGACAGGAAGATTACCAATTCAGGCCCAGCCTGTCAGGGCAATTTAGTGAGACCTTGTCCCAAAATCAAAAATTAAAATGAGATGGGCTATAACTCAGTGTGAAGGCCCTGGCCTCAATCCCCAATACCACACACATGCACGCGCGTGCACACACACACAAATGTCCTTGAGCCAGGCTGGTAGCATAGGCCTATTATCCCAGCACTCTGGGAATCTAAGGCAAGAGGATCACAAGCTCAAGCCCAACCTAGGCAATTTAGTAAAGTAGTAAGACCTTGTCTCAAAATCAAAATAAGTGGACTGGGGATATAACTTAGTGCAATGGACCTGGGTTGGATCAAAAAAAACAAAATTGTCTCTGAGACTGGAGGAACAGCACAGTGGTGCAGCACTTGCCTAGAAAGCACAAGGCCCTGAGCTTGCTTCCTCAGCACCACATAAATTGGGCAAGGTGGTTCATGCCTGCAATCCCAGCACTTGGGAGGCTGAGACAGGAGGATTAGTGGGTGTTTGAGTCAGGTGGTGCTCCACAGTGAGTTCAGGACCAGCCTGAACTACAAAGCTAGATTCTGTCCCAAAAAAAAAAACAAAGAAAAGGGAGGGTCTGGAAAAATGGCACAGTGGTTAAAGTGCTTGCCTACCAAGCACAAGGCCCTGAGTTCAATTCCCCAGTACTACATAGGCCAGGTGTGGTGTTACACACCTGTAAATCCAACACTCAAGGGGCTGGGCAAGAGGACTGCTGTGAGTCCAAGGCTAGCAAGACCCTGTCTCAAAAAAAAAAAAACAAAAAACAAAAAACCCGGAATCTCTGAGGCTAGAGGCACAGCTCAGTGGTTAAAGTACTTGCCCTAGCAAGTGCAAGCCACTAGATTTGATTTCCCAGCAGCATGGGCCCAGAGGCAGGAGTATTGCCAAGAGTTCTAGGCCAGCCTGGGCTAAGTAGTGAGTTTAGGAACCAGCCTGGACTACAGAGAGAGACCTTGTCTTAAAAAAAAAAAAAAAGAAAAAGTCTCTGAATAGTTCTCTGAATGGATTCTCAAAAGCCAAATGCCTGATATCTTCCTAGTAAAGATAAGAAAAAACCCAAGCAGCTAGAGGCTGGATCCAATCCCCCAACACCACATAAAGATTAGCCGACCTTTGCGGTACACACCTGCAGTCCCATTGCTAGGAAGGCTGAGGCAGGAGGATTGTGTGTGTAAGGCCAGCCTGAGTTACATAGTGAGTTCAGGACCAGTTTGGACTATGGAGTGAGACTCTGTTTCAAAAAAAAAAAAAAAATCAAACAAACAACAACATCAACACCCAGCAAGGGCCTCCAAGCATGTGAATGTGTGCCACACCAACCCTAGAGGTGGCTCTGGGGTCTCAAGGTTGCAATGAGGGATATGTGTGTACAATCATTACTCCTGCACGGCTCCAATTACTTCTGTCTGTCTGAGGTCCTGTTGACCCTGGGTCCTCTCAAACTTGAGCCACCAAAAGCTTTCTCCCCAGGCTGCCCAGTCAGGGTTTCCTCTGATTCTCCAAGCAGAGGGCGGGCTAAGGCAGAATAGCTGGTGGACAGGAGTCAAATTCCAGCAAAATAAAGAGGTAGAAACATGAAATTCAAAGAAGAGGAGCAGAGACCTAGAACATGAGGTGCAAAGGACTCTGTGCTGTGGGGAAAACTGCCAGAGGAGCCCCTTAGAAACTGGGCAAGGGGCAGCAGAGGGAGAAACCTGCACCAAATGGCAAATGTCCCTGGCATCACATCAGCAGAGCATGGTGGCACACATCCATAATCACAGCACCAGGGGGGCTGAGGCAGGAGGACTGCCATGAGTTCAAGGCCAACCTGGGCTACATAGTGAGTTCAGGACCAGCCTGGGCTACAGAGCGAGACCCTGTCTCAAAAAAATAAAAAATAAATAAAAAAAGAAAGGAAGGAAGGAAAAAATAAAAAAGCAAATGGCAAATGGGCTGGACAGGGGCCCAAAGGAGCAGAAAACTAAAAAGACAAAAGGAGGAAGTGGAGAAAACAGAATAAACAAAAAAGGAGTGGTGGTGGAAACAGCTGGGCTAGGAAAGCTAAGGAAAACAGAGGAAAAGGCAGGAGGAGGAAAACGGCGGATTTCCTACCTAAGAGAAATCCACCGTGGTGCCGGCCCCAGAAAACCCCCAGACCAGGCCACTCCTCCCTCCCTGTCCCCCCTGACCGCCCCCTCCCCCTACCCAGCCCGGCCTGACTCCCAGCTCGGCTCCGATGGTTTCCCTGCGGTCGGTTTATTTTTAAAAACGCCGACGCCGTCCCCCCGCCCAGCCAGCCCTCACACTGTGGCCACAGGGGCCTCAGCCAAGCCTAGGGACCCCACCCAGCTGTGGGGAGGGAGGTTGGGGTTAAAGAAGGCAGCCAGCCCCAGGCCAACAGAGACCCCAGCCTAGGGAGCAGAGGCCCGTAGGACACCTAGGGGCAGGGAAGGTAAGCCAGGCACCAAGCCCACTCAGACCGTTCTAGGGGCCAAGAGCTGGGCAGATGGCGACGTTTCACCGCGGCCTCAGTTTCCTTCTCTGGCTGATCACTCTCTCCTGAGAACTAGGGGAGAGAGTCCTGCCTCAGGAGGCTGGGTAGATGCTCCCGATACCTGATCAAACGTTTAGGACCTAGGATTCCCTTCTTCTCGTTGTTTCCTGCCCTCCCACCTCCACCCACCAGGAAAAAAAAAGATGAGAACCACCAAAAGGACCCAGGCTTAAAGTACTAAAGGGAGAGTCTTTGGAGAAATAACTAGGTAGGAGCCAGGAGCTGTCCCAGCCCTGTCAAGACGGCAAGGGAGCTCTCTTTCCAGAGAGCTCACCGTGGAGATGCATCTGACATCTGACAGCTTAGTGACCTTAGTTCTGAGCACCCAAGGTCCCTATGCAGTTCTCATCTTTCTCACCGTCTCCGGAGTTTCTTAGTTCTCCTGACTTCCCTTTTTGTCCTTGGTTTGGGGGGATGTTGGTGGTAGTAGAGACATAGCACCCAGGACATCACACATGCTGCGAGATTGGTGCTCCCCCCTGAGACCACCGAGCCGCATCCCCAGCACAGCCGGCCTCCCAATTCTGCATTCCCACCTTACCCTACCCCTTCCTCTCCTCTCCCTGTTTCCCTGCGTGGTGTTTAATCCGGGTGACCTTCCCTTCACATTTACGTCTCTGAACCCCAAGTTCTTCACACTGCCAGAAAGTTCACCCATACTTGGCTAAGCAATTCCAGGGGAGGAGGGCCGGGCACCCACAAAGCAAAGGAGACAGAAGGGCTAGGGCACCATTATGTTCAAGTCATTTCCAGCTCGCAGAGCTAAGGGACTTTCAAGCCTAGCTTCCACAGCACACTCCTTTTGCCAAGTGCTCCCCCAATCCTAGGTCTTTCCAGCAAGCCTCTGGGCCACCCCCTCCAGGCACCAATGCCACGCTGGCAACGCTGGCATGATGCCCACACCCACTGAAACTGCCCTTGCCCTGGGTGGGCCCACAATTTCAATGTGCCTTGTTCCTCCAATGTTTCTTTTTTCATTTTCTTTCTTTCTTTTTGCTTTTTTGCTTTTTGAGACAAGGTCTCGCTCTATGGACTAGGCTGGTCTTGAACTCACTATGTAGCCCAGGCTGGTCTCAAATCCATGGAAAACCTCCTGCCTCAGACTTCTGAGGGCTGGGATTAAAGGCATGTGCTATTATGCCTGTCTTATATGGTACTTGGGAATTGAACTCAGATCTCTGGGTTTGCTAGGTAAGCTCTTTAACTTATTCTAAGATACTCCTCCAGCCCCTCCAATGTTTTCATAGAGCATCTTCTGGGAAAGTGATAGGATGACAATCTGTCCCCACTGTAACTGAGGATAGAGTACAGTACCTGGTGACCCCTGGCTAAATACAGAGTGTGACAAGAAGCAAGGGCTCCATCCCATTGACTCTTTTGTTATTCTTTCAAACCCAGCCACGAACTCACAACCTCACACAGATGCCATTCCTCACACGAACCAAGAGCAGCCAGCTGGTCCCACTCATACACACACACACACACACACACACACACACACACACACACACACACACAGATACACCTGTGCTGTTACCAAATGAGCTCATGCAGGCATCCTTGATTGCACTCTAACACATACACACAGGCCAAAGGACACAGAAGTCAAGACTCCTGCTCTATTTCACACACACCTCTTCTACAGGTTGTGTGAGTTGATTTCTTGGTTGACCTCAAACCCATAGGACCTGAGTCAGGGCACTGCAAACAGAGATGGTCCTTTCCCAAGAACAGGAAGGACTCAAAGCTATGGAGGGGGCTGACCTTCCAAGAGCAGCTCCAGGAGGCCTGGTAGGGTCAATGATTTCTCTCTCTCTCTCTCTCTCTCTCTCTCTCTCTCTCTCTCTCTCTCTCTCTCTCTCTCTCTCTGAAACAAGGTCTCACTCTGTAGTCTAGGCTGGTCCTGACCTCACTATGTAGTCCAGGCTGCTCTTAAACCCACAGCAATCCTCCTGCCTCAGCCTCCCAGGTACCGGTATTACAGGATTGTGCCACCACACCAGGTTTACATGGTGTTGGGGAACTGAACTTAGTGCCTTGACCTTGCTAGGCAAGTGCTCTAACCACTGAGCTATGCCCCCAGCCTCAAGTCAGTGATTTTTCTTTAAGACCCCCAAACTAGGTGCTCTAGTTCCCTCCATCCCAGGGACCCGAGGGAGGGATACAAGGGTCCCAGCATGGAGGGGAAGTGGCCCAGTCCGCCCTGGAGCCACCCACTCCCAAAATAGAGCTGAGTTTGTCTTTGGCTGAAAGCTAAATATTTGTGAGCCGGGCAGGCGGCCTCAGACCCTGTCCCTCCTCCCTGGTTCCCTCGCAGGCCTGGGCTCAGTTCCCCTGGTCAGCCCTCACACACACACACAGGGCTGCCCTCCTCCTGTGTCTCATAGCCTACCTCTTCTTCACACACCAGTTCAGAGGCCCAGCCCCTCCCCCACGCAGACCAGACAGGATCTTAGACTGGGAGTCCCAGGGCGCAGGACCCTCCGAAGAACTAGATCCAGCTTCTACTTCATGCCCGTCAGTTAGCTCTATCTCTAACCATCCACTGTCCTGACATCCCACTGCCGCTCTTCCCTCTCCCTTCTCCATTGCTTTTCCACTCCTCAGTTAGCGGGTAACTGGCCTTCGGGGTTGATGCCATCTTCTGACCCAATCCTCCCTCACCCTCCTGTGCCAGCCCCCATCCCCTGGCCCTGTTCTTTCCTCTTCTCCCGCCCCCAGCTCACCCCTCCTAGGACCCTATTCCTCTTTCCTCATCAGAAGGACCCTGGAAGTGACAAGCACCACAGCTACTGTCTATGTGAGTTGAGGGGGTGGGCTGGGCTCAGGACCTTCGTACTGTGGCTGTTTCCTGGGGGAAGGACAGGGCAGTTACCTCTAGCAGAGAGGACGCCATCCTGAGGCTGGGGACCGGGTCCCAAGGAGCCAGGCAGATGAGAGAGCTGAGCCGGAGAGAGAAGGAGAGGGGAGAGGGAGGGAGAATGGGAGAATGGGAGAGAAGAGATCTAAAGTTAGAAGGGACTAGGGGGTGGGGGGGCTGCTCTCTGTCTGTAGGGATCCACCCTCTAATTACAGCTTTCCCAGCGGAGAAGCCTCCGGATCCAATGAGGAGGGCGAGAGAGGGAGGCAGAGGGTCCAAATTTCCTGCTCCATTTGCTGAGCTCCCCAAAGAAGGGATCTGGGAGGGAGACGAGAGAAAGGGGCACCCAAGGAAGGGGTGGGAAGCCGGAAGGGAAACCAGGAGCTTGGACAAGTTGTCAGGACTTCCTAGAGGGAGGGGCTCTGGGGAGAGGTTAGGGGGACGGTGACCCCAGGTGTCCTGCATGCCCCAGCAATCCCACAGGCATCTGTGGACAGCCCTCCCAGAACTCCTTAGCATCCTGTACCTGGGGAAACCTGAGGCTGGCTGTCCCAAGTCTCTCCTCTCAGGAGATCTGGCAGGGAGAGTGCAGGCAGCGGGTGGCCCGCGGTGCTGAGAGAGATCTGCTTCTCTCCCAGGCCAGCTCTGCTCCGGGTCGCACGGGCTCCGATGCCGGTCCTACTCTGACTTCAGAATCTTTGCTATTGCTGGAGGCGGCGGCTTCTGCTGCTGCTGCTGCTGAGGCTGCTGCCGCCCGCCGCTGTGCTGCAGAGGGAAGGAACAGGAGGGAAAAGGAACAAACCCCAAACCACTAATTAGAGATCCAGGGGGGGATGGGGGATCGGGACGACACTCGTACAGAGAGACTGGAACACACTGACACACACACTCATGGACAAATACAGGGATGATGCATGCACACGTACACACATACAGAGCTACCCACAGGAGAACACAGTGCAACCACTGTCATGAACAAACACAGACAAACTCATATATAGATGATGAACACGGTGACATGCTGGGGGGACACCACACACACACACCCCCACAAGCTGACCAAGGAGATTCCTGCCTCCCTATTCACTCACCACTAGCTCAGGAAGTGTGTGTGTGTGTGTGTGTGTGTGTGTGTGTGTGTGTGTGTGTGTGTGTGTGTGCGCGTGCATGTGTGTGTGTACACGTGCATATATATGTGTGCTGGCAAGAGGAAAGGTATGGCCAGGGTGGAGGCTTCTGCTCAAACTTTTATTTTATTTTATTTTATTTATTTTTGAGACAGGGTATCACTCTATAGCCCAGGCTGGCCTTTGACTCACAGCAATCCTCCTGTCTCAGCCTCCCAAGTGCTGGGATTGCAGGCATGCACCATCACACCCAGTTTATGTGGTGCTGGGAAATCAAACTCAGGTACTTAGTGCTTGACTTAGCACTTGCTAGACAAGCGCTTTACCACTGAGGCATTCCTCCAGCCCCTGCGCAAACCTTTAGGGTCACTGAAGTAATTTGCAGAACCAGTCTTGTAGGAAGAGGTGGAAAATGGGGGAGGGTCTGGCGCAGGCTTGGGGTTCTTCATTTTCCTCCCAGTGCCTCAGTTTCACTGCTAGCAAGTGATACTTAAGCTCACTTCAAGTTGTATGGCAGAGCCTAGAATCTGACTCAGAAAATTTAAGGCAAGAGAGGAAAATTGAAGAAAGTAATTTAGCCAATATGGTGGCACAGGCCAGTAATCACAGCACTCCGGGAAGCTGAAGTAGGAGAGGATCCCAAGTTTGAGTCCACCCTGGGAAATTTAGGGACTTAGCTAGACTCTGTCTCAAAAGAAAAAAAAAGGGGGGGCTGGATATGTAGCTCAGCGCAAGGACCCTGGCTTCCATCTCCAGCACCTGAACCCACACACATACCTTGTACAGTGCCAGGTTCTGAGTGAACCAGGCTCACATTCTACCACTGAGTCACATCACTGGTCAAAAAGTTAAGAAATTTTAAGGATGGCAGGACAGGGCAGGAAGAGATGGGTCAATTCAACCATACCCACACTTAAGCCCTTTGTATGGACCCCTTAAAAAAGAAATGCCTGAGCTTCTGTCATTCCTTACTAGTTACCACCCCTGAACCTCTCTGGGCCAGATGTTTACTCTCCATCTTCTGGTGGATCATTCCCTGGAGCGACCCTGCTGCCCTGGAAGGTAGCTCTGCGTTCTCTTGCTCACTGCCATGCATTCATTTCCTCTGGAGCAGAAAGAACTGAAGCTTGGCTGGAACTTCCCAAATTTCAAGCTAGAGGAATTGCACAGCTGTTAAAACACTTGTCTAGCAAGCCCAAGGCCTTGGGTTCAATTCCCCAGCACCACATGAACCAGGTGTGGTGGCATACAGTTGTAATTCTAACTCTTAGGAGGCAGAGGCAGGAGGATTGCCCTGAGTTTGAGGTGAGCCGTGGGCTACACAGTGAATTTAGGAACAGCCTAGACTACAGAATGAAACTATCTCAAAAATCAACAAATAAGCAAAACCTTCCCAATGTTCATTTCCCATCAAAATGGGAAAGAAGAGAAGGAAGGAAAATCACATTTGGAGAATCACAGAAAGTCTATTACTGATTAGTGGAGCCTGCTGAAATTTATGGAAGAGAGGACTGGGTTGCCCAGAGGTAGAACTAGCATCTGCTTCACAGGGGGCCCAGGCATGGGTTTATTTTGCAAGTTATTCCTCAAAACAACCCTCTGTCTGCTCCCTCCCCTGCCTGTTCTTCCCATCCTCCTTCCTCCCCAACAGCCCAGCAGCCCTCACTTTCTCTTTTTGGGCTCACTGCCTGGCTCCTCTCGCTTTCCCAGCTTTCTAAGGAAAAGGATGGCGTGGTAGGAGCAGATTGGGGTCCCACTGGGTTACACAGTAGTGTAAGCAACAGATAGGAGTTCAGGGTAGGAACCCAGGATTCCCCCACCTCCACACCTCAGGGTTTGATTTCCTCCAGGAGAGTTAGGAAAAAGAAGAACACTGGAGTATGATGAAGGGAGACACAAAGCAAGGACCGTCCAAGGGAACCAGAAGAAGCAGAGAGTGTAAGCAGGAGAGAGGGAAAGGGAAAACAGACCGGAAATGTAACTCCAAACAAAAATAACAACCAGCGAGAGCAGAAAAAACTAAAATGGAAAAGAAACAGGCCCAAAGGTGGGGAGACAATGGCTTCAGGAGGACAGGAAAAATAGCCAGGGGCGTGACCAGGTCCGGAGGGGGTGAGGGTTAGGTAGCAGGCAGGTGGGGGGCGGAGAAGGAGTATAAATAGCCCGTAATTGTGTTCGATGATTACACAGCTACCCCACCCGTCTGCCCAAAAGGAAGTGCCCGTGGTGGGGTGTCCCCGTGACCTCGCAGTCTCCCCCTAGTGGGGGGCAGTCTAAGCCTAAGGTGCCAGATGGATTGCTGGGGACTCTAACTCAGAAGCTGGGAGGAAAAAAGGCAGGCTTTAGAAACTGGGTGTCTTGGCACAGGGTTGATGCTTGTAATCTCAGCATATAGGAGGCTGGGATAGGAGGATCGGGAGTTCGAGGCCAGCCTGGGCTACATCGTGAGACCCTGTCTCAAAATAAATAAATAAATAAATAAAAAGCAAGCTTTAGAGAAATTACCTACTGTCTTACCAGTGAAGGAGGTCAAGATTAGTCGGATGAGGTAGGGAAAAAAAAAGTCTGAACTCTAAAAGAAAAGACAGCACGTAAGAGAGGAAGAGTTGGGACTCAATCTATATCGAAGAAGAAAAAGACTTGAAGGTGCAAAAGATGAAAAGAATGACAGGAAAGAGGGAGGAATAGGGAGAAGGGTCAGCCTTTTTTTTTCCCTTTTGGGCTTTAATCCGTAATTCTGCTTGGAAAGTAATGAAGTATTTAAATCTAAAGAGCTAGAGAAGAAAAAAGAACAGGGTCCCAGGAAGATGGGAGCCAGAAAAACGGTGATGTGTCAACTCTTGCAGGACAGACCCTGGGCCAGAGCCATGACCCCCTCCAGAGAGCTGTGCCAACCACCAGAAGGCTGCCTGAAGCCCCCAGCTGCAGCCCCTAGCCCCACTGCCCTAGGGTCCTGGGTTCTGACTTCTTACACACCCTTTTTAAAGACCCACAATCCAGATGAAGCCCTGATATTCTTAGGTCTTACTCCTCCCCCCCCCACCCCCCCAGCCTTAGCAAAGCCCTCAGGGACCAAGGGCAGCAACTGGATCCTTCACCGAGGACCCACCTCCACCCTCACATGCTCCCTCAGCCCAGCCTCCCAGGGGGTGGGGCAGCCTCCCCCACCAGAGGCGCCATGTGGCAGGGGCGGTAGAGGCTGCGGCTCTGGTCCTTCCAGTATAAACCCCCTAGGCATCTGGTTTCTATCCACTACCCCCCACCACCCTGGGGGCCCCTCAGCCTCCGCCCATGGCCACCCAGATGCTAAGCTCTGAGATGGACGCCCTGTAGGAAGGGGTGGGATGGTGCCTTTCTGATCTCTCAATGCCAAGACTGGGCTCAACCACAGGGGCCACTCCCTTCCCTCTCTCCTGGGGAGAATCCGGGTGGGCTTTCTAGGCGAGAGGGGCTGAATCTGGAACCTGCCTCAGTTTTCCGTAATGATTTTGGATCTTTTTCAAAAGGTCAGGGAGGAGTAGAAAGAGAGCAAAATGTGGGGAGAGTGGGACACCTCTATCCTGCCCCTGAGAGAAGGGACCTCCTTCCATACTTCTGAGCTCTGAGAGTCTAGCCTTTGTCTGGATGCTGTCATGGATTTGGCTACCCCAGAGAGTCACCAGCGAACAGCAAACAACCAAAATAGAGGACACATAGCCTAAGAAATACCTGATGAATGACACATATTCAGACACACACACTTGCATACATGTTAGATAACACATAACTGGGACTGGAAGAATGGCTCAGAGGTTAAAAGTGCTTGCCTAGCAAGCACTATGTCAAGCACTAAGTACCTGAGTTCAATTCCCCAGCACCACATAAACCGGGGATGGTGGCACATGCCTGTAATCCCAGCACTCAGGAGACAGAGGCAGGAGGATTGCTGTGAGTCCAAGGCCAACATGGGCTCCATCATGAGTTCAGGACCAGCCTGGGTTACAGAGCAAGACCCTGCCTCCAAAAAGAGAAAAAGAAAGAAAGAAAGAAAGAAAGAAAGAAAGAAAGAAAGAAAGAAAGAAAAAAGATAACTAATTCACATATATGTACTATGCAGATACTCACTTACATGTACATATACCATACATATAATGCATACCCCAAGACTCCCTAACCCCAAATCAGCAAATGTATGCACCTTGCTGTGTGCACACCACAAATTCCAGCACCCTGAGTGCCTGAGGCAGGAAGATCACAAATTCCAGCCTAGTCTGCGCAAGTTAGTGACTTAGCAAGACTCCTTCTCAAAACAAATTTTAGGGATTGGGGGCTAGGGCCTAGTTCAGTGATTAGAGTGCTTGCCTGGAATGACAAGGCCCTGGTTCAATTCTCCAGCATTCCATAAAAAATTAGCTGGTGTGGTAGTGCATGCTTGTAATCCCAGCACTCAGGAGGCTGAGGTAGGTGGACTGCTGTGAGTTTGAAAACAGGTGGGGCTATAATGCAAGGTCAGGTCAGGACAGAGCTCAGTGTTAAGGCCCTTGTTCGATACTCAGTTCTGGAAAAAGAAAGAAAGACAGACAAACAGACAGACAAACACTCACTCTGGGATGCTGAGGCAGAATTGCAAGTTTGAGCCCAGCCTCAGCAATTTAGCAACTTAGTAAGACCTCATAATAAAAAGGACTGAGCATGAATCTCAGTGTGAAAGCCCTGGGTTCAATCAGAAAGAAAGAAAAAAAGAAACAGAGAAAACATGTGCCAGTTTACACACATGCATACACACTCAGTATCATACCTCCCCTCATGAATTCACATAGACTCACATCAACACAGTTCTCTATACTCAGAAAAACACACACACACACACACGCGCGCGCGCGCACACACGCACGCGCACACACAGAGGAGCAGGAGGAATAGCACAGCAGTTAAAGCACTTGCTTAAGCAAACACATGGCCCTGAGTTCAACTCTCCAGCATCAGTGAGTGCAGGGCTAGCCTGGGCTATAGAGCGAGACCCTGTCTGAGCAAAGAAAGAAGGAAGGAAGGAAGGAAAGAAAGAAAGAAAGAAAGAAAGAAAGAAAGAAAGAAAGCAAGCAAGCAAAGGAAGGAAGAAAATGTCCCACCCAGGCCTGATTGCAACTCTGCAGCAGCCCAGGACTTCTCCTAGAGGCATTTAGGGACCCCTCTTCCTATAAGAATCTGGGAATGAAAGTAACAAGGAGGCAAGGAGGTCAATGCCAGTCCTTCCCCCTCCCCCCCACCCAGTACTGGGAATTGGAGTCAGGGCCTTTGCACTGACCTATATCTCCAACCTCCCTACCCCTCCTTTTTTATGTTTTATTTTGAGACAGGATCTCAATAAATCACTAACTTGCCCGGGCTGGGTTTGAACTTGCAATTCTCCTGCATCAGCCTCCCAGAGTACAAGGATTATAGGCCTGTGCCATCACACCAGGCCACTGTCAGTCCTTTAAATTGCTGTCTATACCTCTTACTAGAGTAGAAATCTCCAATGTACCTCTGAGTACCTTTGATCCTTTAGTCCACCCACTAAGATTCAGAGACCCAGATGGCCCCAGCAAATTCCTTGGCCCTGGGGAAGGAACCCCTGTGTCCTCCCCCTCCTCGGCGGCCCTGCTGACTCATCTCTCCCTCTGTGGAGCTCCCCAACCACAGGGGCCTGGAAGAGAAGTTTGGAAAGTTGCACTCATGTCCCCGGCCCCTGGTCTGGCCACTACCCCCCCATGTACCCAAGCCCAGCCCTTGTCTCCTGTGGTGACACCAGCAACAGAGAACATAGAGAGAAAGGAAAAGAAGTCACCCAGGAGGGAAAAAAAGAAAGACGAAGGGAAAGACGGGGGGGAAAAGATGGTGGGCGATATAGACACAAGACCCGAAGGATGGCTGCTAATCTGCTAGGGTCCTCCAAGGTCAACGGCCGGTGACCAGAAAGATCCACACTCGGCCTCATGGTGCGGACGACATGGCTCGGTGTCCTGACTCAGCACTGGAAGTCTCGCCTCAGGGAGCTGGGGCTCAAGGAGGCAAAACTGAGAACACAAGGGAGAAGGAGAGCACTTGAGAGTGGGGTCCTCCGTGGAGGACCACTAGGAAAGGCGCTCGCCACCCAACAAGCATAAGTGTGTGCATCTGTTTACAGCTAGCGCAGCCACCTCTGGCCTCTAGGATCAAGCCCAAGGGGACATCACCCAGAACTCAGCTCTTTTCCTTTTTTTTTTTTTTGAGACAGGATCTAGCTCTAAAATCCAGGCTGCTTCTGAATTCACTAAGTAGCTCAGGCTGGCCTCAAATTCACAGCAATCCTCCTGCCTCAAGGACTGGGACCACGGGCAAGTGCCACCATACCTGGTTTATGTGGTGTTGGGGAGTCAAACTCAGGGGCAAATGCTAGGCAAGGGCTCCAACCCCTGTAACAGGGTCTTGATAAGTCACTAAATTTCCCAGGCTGTGCTCCAAGAGTGCTGGGATTTCAGATCTGTGTTACCCGACCTGGTTCAATCTCCTTTAGCACTAGGAGTACAATACAGGATGCCTGGTACTAGCCCTGGCTCCCTTGAGGGAGACAGATCAGAATCAGAAAGAGAAGTGGCTAGGCAGGGTGACAAAACACCTGTAATCTTAGCGCTCTGGGAGGATGAGGCAGCAGGAAGCAAGTTCAAGCCCAACCTGAGCAATTTAGCAAGACCCTGACTCAAATATAAAATAATGAAAGGGGGTGGGAATGTAGCTCAAGGCAAAACCTCAGATTCAGGGGTTGGAGGAATGGCTCAGCCATTAAAGCGCTTGCCTATGGAAGCACTAACTCAAGTGCTAAGTAACCAAGTTCGATTCCCCAGCACCACATAAGCTGGGTGTGGTGGCGCACGCCTGTAACCCCAGCATTTGGGAGGCTGAGGCAGGAGGATTGCCGTGAGTCTATCAGCTCCATACTGAGTTCAGGACCAGCCTTGGCCACAGAGTGAGACCCTTATTGAGATAAATAAAATATATATTTTTAAAAACCCTCTAGGTTCAATCCTCAGTATAAAAAACAAAGGCATGGGGGCATAGCTCAGCAGAGGGGGAAAAAGAGAATGAACTAAGACTCTTTCTTTGTTGAAAAGATACCCACAAGGACTAGCTTGCCTAGCTAAGTGCAAGGCCCTGGGTTGATTCCCCAGAACTATATAAACCAGGAGTGATGGTGCACACCTGTAATCCCAGCACTCAGGAAGATGAAGCAGGAGGATTGCTTTGAGTTTGAGATCAGCCTGGGGTACATAATGAATTCAAGATCAGCCTGGACTACAGAGTGAAACCCTGCCTCAAAAAAGGAAAAAAAAAAATGTATATATATATATATATATATATATATATATATATATATATATGTGTGTGTGTGTGTGTGTGTGTGTGTGTGTGTGTGTGTGTGTGTGTATAATTTTTTCATCTGGGTATAGTGGTGTACCCTATAATCCCAGCACTCTGGGGGGGCTGAAGAATGTAGATAAAAAATTTAAGCCCAGCCTATACGAATTCGTGACCTAGCAAGACCTTGTCTCAAAAGAAAACAAATAAGGTTAGGGAATTGCTCAGTGTAAAGGCCCTGGGCTCAAAGCCTAGTACAAGAAAAAGCAAAACAACAACAACAAAACATTCTTTCAATTAACAAATGCTAGGAGAGTACCTACCTTGTGGCAAGCACATTGGGCTAGGCTAGACCATGCAACCATAAACAAGGCAGACCAGTTTTTTTGCTTTACTAACTAACCAGCAGGTTGGATGAACGGCACAGTGGTTAAAACACTTGCCTAGGAAGTGCAAAGTCCTAAATTTGATTCCCCAGTACCATACCAAGCCAGGCATGGTGGCACACGCCTGTAATCCCAGCACCCAGTAGGCTGAGGCAGGATGATTGCTGTGAGTCCAAGGCTAGTGTGAGTTACATAGTGAATTCAGGACCAGCCTGGGCTACAGAGCAAGACTCTGTCTCAAAAAACAAACAAGCAAACAAACAAACAAACAAAAACACTAGCTAACATTAAAAAAAAAAAAAGAGGAAGGTATCAACATACTTTTTTTATACTAGGGATTAAATCCAGGGCCTTCACACTGTGCTACATCTCTGGCCCATTTAGTTATTTTTGTTTGTTTGAAACAAGGTCTCACTCTGTATCCAAGCTGTTCCTTAACTCAAGAGGTAGCCTAGGCTGGCCTGGAACTCATGGAAATCCTCCTGTCTCAGCCTCCCCAGTGCTAGGATCACAGGTGTGTGCCCTTGGGCTCAGCTAATTTTATGTGGTGCTGGAGAATTGAGCCCGGGGCCTTGCACATGTTGTGCAAGCACTCTAACCACTGAACAACCCCCCAACTTCCCCTTTTTTACTTTTAGATTTTGAGACAGATTACTGTTAAATTGTCTAGGCTGGACTCAAATTTATTACACTCCTACCTCAGCTTCTGATAGTGCTGGGATTATAGGCCTGCACCACAGGGTAAAACATGAGGTGCTGCACAGGAGGCTGAGGCAGGAGGATTGCCCTGAGTTCAAGGCTAGTCTGGGCTCCAAAGTGAGTTCCAGAAAAAAACATGAGATGCTGATAAGTGTAACTGGAAAACAGAGAATGGAAGCCTATGAAGGTATGATTAGCTATTCTAGGAATCTGAATTTGAACCTAAGAGCAACATAAGGAAACACTTGTATATTAAAAATATGAACATGGCTGCAGAGATGAGAACAAAGATTTTGTTTTGTTTTGCTTTGCTTTGTTTTGTTGAGACTGAGTCTCATTCTATATTCCAGGCTGGTCCTAAACTCACTCGGTAACCCAGGCTGGCCTATAGCTAACAGCAATTCTCTTGCCTCAGCCTCCTGAGTGCTGGGATTATAGGCTTGCACCACCATACCTGGTTTATGGATACTGGGGAACTGAACTCAGAATCTTGGGTTTGCTGGACAAGTGCTCTAGCAACTGTACTATTTCTCAAGTCCCTGTTTTTTTAATTAATTATTAATTTTTTTTTAAAAAAAAGACAGGGTCTCACTCTGTAGTCAGGCTAGCCTTGAACTCACTATGTAGCCCTGGCTGGCCTGAGCTACAAAGCAATCTTCCTGCTTCAGCCTCTAGAGTGCTAGGATTACAGGCAGTGTGCCACCACACCTAGCTGATGTGGTGCTGTGGAATCGAACCCAGGGCCTTGTACCTGCTTAGCAAGTGCTTCAGCCACTGTGCTATTCCTCCAGCCCAAATAAGTTACTTTGGTGCAAGTTTGAACTGGTTATTTCCCCTTCAATACCTGAGATTTCTGTACTATAGACAGGGGGAATATAACAGAAACCTCCTAAGCTTGTTATAAAGATAAGAAATAAGGGCTAGGCCAAAGAAAATGTGTTCAGCATGTGCCAGGATCTGGGATCTGGATTCAATCTCCAGTACTTAAAAAAAAAAAAAAAAGTCTAGGGTTCTTTCATTCTTTCTTTCTTTCTTTCTTTCTTTCTTTCTTTCTTTTTCTTGCTCCTCTTCTTTTTTGTACTACTAGGAACTGACCTCAGGGCCTTCACACTGAGATATGTCCTCAGCTTTTTAAATTTTATTTATTTATTTATTTATTTATTTTGAGACAGAGTCTTGCTCTGTAGTCCAGGCTGGTGCTGAACTCACCATGTAGCCCAGGCTGGCCTCAAACTCATTGCAATCCTCTTGCTTCAGCTTCCTGGGTGCTGGGATTATAGATGTGCATACCAGGCTCATGCGGGGCTGGGGAATCAAATTCAAGGCTTTATACATGCCAGGTAAGCTGTGCTATTCCTCCAACCCATTCTTAGCTTTTAATCTTTTTTGTTTTATTTTTTCAAATTTTTATGTTTTATTTTGAGAAGAGTTGTCACTAAATCACTAAGTAGCCCAGGCTGGGCTCAAACTAGTGTTATCTCCAGCCTCAGGCTCCCACAGTGCTAGGATTAGGATTATGCAATGTCCAGTTTTTTCTGTTTGTTTGTTTTTAAACTGGAAATCGAACCCAGGCCCTTTACACTGAGCCCCATCACCAGCCCTTTTTGTTGCTTTTATTTTGGAGACAAGGTTTTACTAAATTTTCCTTTGGGTCTCAAACTTGCCATCTTGCCTCTGGCTTCCAGAGTGCTCAGATCAGAGACATATGCCACCATGATTGCTTTTAGGCTTTCTTTTTTAGTTCCTCATTTTTGTGCTGCAGGAATTAAAGTCACAGACTCTTGTATGGAAAGTGCTATACCACCGAGCTACAACCTAGACCTTTACATACACAACTTTTGTTTTGTTTTGGTTTTTTGGTTTTGAGACAGGGTCTCGCTCTATAGCCCAGGCTGGTCCTGAACTCACTTTGGAGCACAGGCTAAGGCCTCAAGGCAATCCTCTTGCCTCAGTCTCCCAAATGCTGGGGTAATAGGGGTGATCCACCACATCCAGTTTATGTGGTGCTGGGGAATCAAACCCAGGGCATTGCACTTGCTAGGCAAGCTCTTTAACCACTGTGCCATTCCTCCAGCCCACTTTCTTTTTTTCTTTTTCTTTTTTCTTTCTTTCTTTCTTTTTCTTTTCTTTTTCTTTTCTTTTTTCTTTTTTCTTTTTTTTTGTGGCACTGGGGATCAAGCCCAGGGCCTTCACAGTGAGCTACATCTCCCGGCCATTTTTAAACTTTGATTAAAGACAAGGTCTCACTAACTTGCCAAGTTGCCCTGGCTGGAATCAAATTTTGGATCCTCCCAGCTCAGCTTCCCAAAGTGCTAGGATTACAGGCCTGTGCCACCAGGCCTAGCTACGTGCCAGGCTGGTCTTGAACTCACTGTGTAGCCCAGGCTGACCACAGGCTGACCAGGATTACTCACAGTAATCCTCCTGCCTCAGCCTCTGGAATGCTAGAACTACAGGTTTGTGCCCCCACGCCCAGTTTACATGCTGGGACATTGATCTCAGGGCCTTGCGTTCGCCAGGCCAGCACTCTGACCACGGTGCTATCCCCCAGCCTGTGTGTGGAACTTTTAACACAGCGTCTGCCACTTAGCAGTTGCAGCATACATGTGCCTATTCCTGTTAGCAGCCTCGTAGTCTAAAGGACAAAGTCACAGGGAAGGAGACCAACCTATTCAGCAGTCCAGGGAAGAGGGGAGATGCGCCCTGCAGCAGCAGAAAACACTGACGGGTAATGTTTAAGAGGCAGGGAAGGGACTGGGGGCACAGTCCAGAGGTTACAGTTCTTGCCTGCAAGCTCAAGGCCCTGGCTTAGGCGTAGTGGCGCACTGTAATCCCAGCACTCGGGTGGTGGTGAAGTCAGCCGGGGCTACATAGTGAGTTCAGGACTAACCTGGACTACACGGAGCCAGGCCCTGTCTTGAAGAAAAGCAACAACAACAACAACAACAAAAAGGGCTGGGGGTGTAGCTCAGCAGCTAAAGAGCTTGCCTTGCAAGCATATGGACCTGAAGTAGCTACCAATAAGGACCTGGTTTTAATTGATTCCCCAGCACCACATAAACCAGGCCCGGGACTGCACGCCTATAAACCTAGCACTCGGGAGGCTGAGGCAGAATTGCTGTGGGTTCGAGGTTAGCCTGGTCAATATAGTGAGATGAGGACCAGCCTGGACTACAGTGCAAGACCCTGCCCAAGAGAGAGAGAGAGAGAGAGAGAGAGGTGAAGACAGGATCTGGTGCCGTCACTGGATGTGGGGGTGAGCAGGCATGTTTGTTCAGTTCTGAAATGGCCCTGAACGGCAGGTGGATCTCGCCAGCAGGGTAGAGGGCCGGCGCAGCATATGCGGACTGCTCTGATCCCTCAGAACCGTTTCTCTTCCTTTTTGTCACCCATTTCTGCCTCTCCTACTCCCTCCTCTTCTCGCCTAGGGAGAAACTCTCCACAAATCCTGTTACCTGGAGGGAGTTTCTGAAATTCGCCACCTCGTCCCCACAAACCCTCAGTCGGACCGCCTGGATCTCAAAACAGCTTTTGTCGTTATGGCTGTAGGTATTTTTTATGCTTTGTTTTGAGACAGAGTCCGCCTCTGTAGACCAGGCTGGTCCTGAACTCACTATGGAGCCCAGGCTGGCCTTGGGCTCACAGCAATCCTCCTGCCTTAGCCTCCCAAGGGCTGGGATGACAGACGTGTGCCACCACGGCCAGCTTTCTGTGGTGCTGGGGAATCGAACTCACGGCCTTGAATTTGGGACGCAAGCGCTTTAACCGCTGTGCCATTCCCCCAGCTCCGGGCGGGGGTTTGAGGCAAGGGAAGGGGCTAAAGCAGAGGAAGGCTGGGGTCTTAGGCCCAGACACGGCTGCTGCGGAGAAAGACAGGTGACCTCAAGCAGGCAGGCCGTGTAGTCTGGGACTGAGGAGATAGCCGCCGTCCCAGCGAGGCCGGAGCCCGGGCTGCTCTCCGCGCGAACGCACGCGGGGCAGGGCGGGGCTGACGGGGCGGGGCGGGGCGGGGCGGGGCGGGGCGGGGCCGGCTGGGCCCAGCGCCCGGGCGGGAGGCAGCTGCATATCTGCGGTCCCGACCACAATTGCTGGGAGTCGCGTCCCGGAGACTGGCGGCGCTGACTCTACCCGCTGCGGCCGCCGGGCCGATTAGAGCCCGAGAGGGAGCGCCAACCCGGGGGTGGGGGTGGGGGTGGGGGTGGGGGTGGCGGCGGCGGGGGAGCCCCGGTGCCCCTCTCCCTCCGCCCCAGCCGGCGCCCCCAGATGCCCAGCCGGGTCTGTCTCCGCAGCCCGACCCCCGCGCAGGGGCTCGGCTTCCGCAGCCCTGCCTTCTGGATCCTGCGCGAAGTTACTTTCTGCCTGCAGAGCCCGAGGTCCCCCGGGCACCGACATCCTGTTGACCTCGGGCTGCCCTCCTTTTCCCCATCACTTCGCCCAAAGAGGAGTCTGGATCTCAGGGCTCCCCATCCTCGTATCCCACGTTTCTCCAGAGGGCTCTTAAGGCAAAAGCTGCCACAAACGAGGGGGTCGTCAACGACGCGACAGGACCAGCATTCCGGGGCCGGAGCACCCCCTGCTGGCTGGCCCGGATCCCACCCCCTCCCCCTCCAGCTGTGACCTCCAGCTGTGGTGGTTGGGAAGGGCTGGCCTCTTTGATCTGGAAGCGTGGCCACCCCCTCCAGGCGCCCCATTAACCTCCATTATACCAATTAGGCAGCACTCCTGGTCCTGGAACCGAGCTTCAAAGCCCCCTCAGTGGGGAGCAGAGGGAGTTGAATCCTAGACCCTCTACCGAGCCACACCACATACAATGATAACCCAGGTGTCGTGGTCCCCAGCTTGAGCACAGACTAGAAGGGCAAGAAAAGGCGTCCTCAGGGGCCACCCAGATGCCAGTTATTAAGCTTCACTAGAAAGAGAACCGAACAGGCAAAGGGGACCTTGTCCTTCTGGCTCTGAGTTCTGCATTGAATGATTTAGGTAGCAACATCCAGGTTGGTTCTCCGCTGACCTGAGCTTCCCATTAATTTATCCAGCTTTATCCCATGGAGAGGGGAGCCAAGAGCCACACACACACACACCCCACCCCGCCTTAATACTATCTCAACACTCCCTTCCCCCTCCCTCCTGGAACAATTTCCGCTGGGGAAGCCGGAGCACGGCTCAGCACAGTGGCCACTTCCTGGAACATTTTCCTGTATCCGAAACCGCGACTCCCTCCCCAGGGATGGGATGATCAAGGCCAGATGGGAGCAGAGATGGGGCAGGAGGAGAGGGAGCATCACCCCCTGGCGACACATGCGCACACCACAGGAGCCCCTGCCCTGGCACTCACCACATGCCACTGCTAGAGACCCATAGGCAATCGTGGCAGCACAGGGACCAGAGGAGCAAGGTCTTAAAAGGAGATACTACAAAGTCAACACACCACAGATACGATGTTCAACCTCTCACCCCCTTCAAAGTCTTCTTGGTCCTAGGCTTTTCCATGCTGGATAAGGAGATCTTAAACAGGGCATGGTGGCACACACATGTAATTCCAGCCCTGGGAGGCTGAGGCAGGAGGATTCCAGTGAGTTCAAGGCCAGCCTACGCTACAGAGCAAGACCCTGCTTCAAAAAACAATCAGGAAGTGGTGGCACACCATCTGTAATCCCAGCACTGAGAGGCTGAGGCAGGAGGATTGAGGTGAGTTCAAGGCCAGAATGGGCTCCACAGTGAGTACAGGACTAGCGTGGGCTACAGAACGAGATCCTGTCTCAAACAAAACAACAAAAAACAAAAACAAAAAATCAGACTCTAAAAATACTGGGGTAGGACAGAGGGGATGCCTTAAGGTTTTGTTTTTCTTTCCTTTCTTTTTCTTTTTTCTTTTTTCAGGATTGGGAATTGGAGACAGGGCTTTCTCTCTGAGCTACATCTCCAGCACCTTTTTATTGCTTTGGGGTAGGGTCTTGCTAACTTGCCCAGGCTGGGATCCAGTTAGCTAACACCATTGATACCAAAATGCCCTATCACACCATTCCTCTTCAGTAACATGAGCATGGCCCTGGGTTGAATCAGTACCACATAAAAATTGCACAGTTGTGGTGGTGCACTCTTGTAATCTGAGCACTCAGGAGGCTGAGGCAGGAAGATTATCATCAATTAGAAACCAATCTAAGATACATACATAGTGAGTTCAAGATCAGCCTGGACTACAGAGAAAGACCCTGTCTCAAAAAAGGGGGTATGGGCTGGAGCAATAATACAGAGGTTAGAGCACTTGACTACCAAGGGCAAGGCCCTGGGTTTTATTCTTTAACACATAAACTGGGTATGGTGTCGCATGCCTGTAATCCCAACATTCGGAGGCTGAGGCAGGAGGATTGCTGTGAGTTTGAGGGCAGTCTGGGCTACATAGTGAGTTCAGGACCAGCCTGGGCTACGGAGAGAGACTTTGTCACCAAAAAAAAAAGGAGAAGAAGGGGGGGGGGGCTGGAGGAGTATAGTGTAGCAGTTACAGCATTTGCATAGCAAGCACAAGGACCTGAGCTCAATTCCCTCGTACCATATTAACCAGGTGTGGTGGCACATGCCTGTAATTCCAGCACTCGGGAGGCCGAGGCAGGAGGACTGTCATGAGTCCTGTTACATATATTTGAAACCAGCCTGCTACATAGTTAACTGAGGACCAGCCTAGACTACAGAGTGAAACCTTACACGAAGAGAAGAAGAAGGAGGAGGAGGAGGAGAAAAATGAGAGAAAGGAGAAAGGTTGAGACTGGAGGAATAGCACAGTGATTGAAGCTCTTTCCTAGCAAGCACGAGGCTCTGAATTTGATTTCCCAGCACTACATAAACTGAGCATGGTGACGCATGTCCATAATCTTGCCACTTGGAAGGCTGAGGCAGGAGTATTGCCAGGAAATCAAGGCCAGCATGGGCTACACAGTGTGCTCAGGACCAGACAGCAGTACAGAGGGAGACTGTCTCAATAATTATTATGCTGCTGATGAAGGAGATCTGAAGGCATAACCCAGTGATGAAAGCATTTGCCTAACATGCACGTGGCACTGAGCTCGATTCCCCAGTACCACACAAAGATTAGCTGGGCAGGATAGCACATCTGTAATCCCAACACTTGGGAGACTGAGGTAGGCAGATTGTCTGAGTTCAAGGCCAGCCTGGGCTAAATCGTGAGCTCAAGACCAGCCCGCACTATAGTGCAAAACCATGTCTCAATAAATAAATGAACAAAAAATAAATATTTTTAAAAATAGGGGCCGGAGGAGTGGCACAGAGTTTAAAGTGCTTGCCTGTCAAGCGCAAGGTATCACATAAAATAGGCATGATGGCCCATGCCTGTAATCCCATCACTGGGGAGGCTGAGGCAGGAGGATTGCCACAACTCCAACACTAGCCTGGGCTACACAGAGAGTTTGGGCCAGCATGGGCTGCAGGGTAACACACTGACTGTTGTGGTTTGGATCTGGAGTGTCCGCCAAAAGTCTCATGTATTTTAATGTCATGGATAGTCTAAGGAACCATGTGCTGTTGGTGGATTGGTGTCTAGTCTGGAGGGGTGGATTACAGTTAAGTTAGGATTAAAGGCATGTAAATTAGGATTAATGGTGTGTAATGTGCACACCTTATGCACCTGGATGTAGGAGGGGCTAATCACTGGGCAGAGACCTGAAAGGATATATAAGCGACATCCTGCCTTCCTTGGAGGACTGGGACTTGGACTCGTCTCAACTAGTCTCAACTTGGCTTCCTGTCTGTGATGTCCTGAGAAGCTGCCTCCACCTCTGCCTCTGCCATGTACTTCAATTGCTGCCGGCCGCCCCTGAATGGACTGTGACCTTCTGAAACTGTGAGCTAAAATAAACCTTTCCTTTACTAAATTTGTGGGTTTCAGGTATTGAGTCACAGAAATGAAAAGTAACTAAGACACTGACTCAAAAAACTAATAAAAATTTTTAAAATAAAGGAATTTATCAGGGCCGGGTGGCACAGTTCTATAATCCTAACATTTTAAGAGGCTGAGGCAAAAGCATCACGAATTCAATCCCAGCCTGGGCAATTCAGAGACTTGGTGAGAGCTTGTTTCAAAAAAATAAATAAATAAATATGGGTTGCACATTTAGCTCAGAGCAAATGATCTGGAATCGATCTCCAGTAGTATACTGGAAAAATGAACAAATAGGGCTGCAAGAATGGCTCAGTAGTTAAAGCCCAAGTGCTAAGCCAAGTGCTAAGTCCCCAACTTTGATTCCCCAGCACTACATAAACTGTTTGTGGTGGTGCACACCTGTACTCTCAACACTTGGGAGGCTGAGGCAAGAGGATTGCCATGAGTCCAAAGCCAGCCTAGGCTCCAAAGTGAGTTCAGAACTAGCCTGGGCTACAGAGCGAGACCCTGTCTCAAAATTAATTAAATAATAAATAAAACAAAAATGAAGGGATTTAAATTTTGACCATTTTATTAGTATGTATTTGCAACACATAATAACAGCCTGAGACATCAGTGTATTCACATATGGCATCTTGACAATTTTTATATCTCTTCCACATTCCCACTCCTTCAACCCCTCACATCGTCTCCCCTTTGCCTTGCCACAAAGTTAATCCCCCAGGATGTAGCGCAGAGGTTAAAGCACTTGCCTAGCATGCTCAAGACTCTGAGTTCAATTTCCCAGCACCACATAAACTCAGTGAGGTGGTACATGCCATGAGTCCAAGGCCAGCCTCAGCTATACATTGAGTTCAGGACCAGCCAGGGCTACAGAGCAAGATCTTGTCTCAAAAAAAGATATAAAAAAGAAGTGATTTCAGAGAGGAAAAAAAAATTCTCAAGGAGAAGAGCAGTGTATAAAGAGCTCTTGTACCCTCTTGTAGAAGAAGCTTTCTCTAAAATCCGCTGTTCTGAGAAAGAATGAGTAATGCTGTTAGATACCAGCAGACGGCAGCAGAGAGCTGCTCACCTAATCTGTCGCTCCTGATTTCATCCAAGTGTGAAATAAAGGCTGAAAGCAGCCAAGGCACAGGCCTGTAACCTAAGCCTTCTGGGAGGCTGACACACGAGCACGGGAAGTTTCACCCCAGGTGGGCAATGCAGCCACTTAGCAAGATTCTGGAGTTTTTTTTGGTTTTGGTTTTGGGTTTTTTTTTTTTGTTTTGTTTTGTTTTGTTTTTTGGAGATAGGGTCTTAATTCTGTAGTCCTGGCTGGTCCTAAACTCACTTAGGATGGCCTTGAACACATTGCGATCCTTCTGCCTCCGTCTCAGCCTTCTGAGTGCTGGGATTACAGGCATGCACCACTATACCTGGATTATGTGGTGCTGGGGAATCAAACCCCAGGCCTTGTGCATGCTACATAAGCATTCTAACGCTAAGGTGTGTCCCCAGCCCTATTCTGTACTTTTGAGGCAGGATCTTGCTAAATCACTAAATTATCCAACCAGGGCTTGAGCTTATAACCCTCCTGCCTAGACCTCCCAGAGTCCTGGGGTTACAGGCTTGTGCCACCAGGTTAGCAGTATTTCCTCTGTTCTACCTTTTTCTTTTTTTCTTTTATTGAGACAGGGTCTTGCTTTGTAGCCCAGGTTGTTCCTGAACACATATGTAGCCCAGGCTACCTTTAGACTCACAGCAGTCCTCCTGCCTCAGCTTCCAGAGTGCTAGGATTACAGATGTGTGCCACCACACCCATCTTATGTGGGTGCTGGGGAATCAAACTCAGGACCTTGCATCAAGTACTTTAACTGCTATGCCATTCCTTCAGCCCCTTATTTCTTACCTGACATGCTTGTCTGCCTTTCAAATAAATTTCCTGTGCATGTACGGTATGCCATGGACGTTCCAGAAGTAATAACAAAGCAGCTCGTAAATAGAGTGCAATGTTGGCTGGGCACACAGCTCAGGTTAAAGGGCTTGCTGAGGCAGGAGGATTGCTGTGAGTTCAAGGCCAGCCTGGGATAACAGTGAGTTTAGAACCAGCATAGAGTAAAACCCTATTTCAAAAAGAAGAAGAAGGAAAAGGAGAAGGAGGCGGAGGAAGAGGAGGAAGAGGAGTGCAATCTTGTGAAAGAGAGTCTGGTAAACAACTTTGCTCCTGTGACACTGAGGGTGGTTTGCGTAGTGGCTGAGCACACTGCCTTGTAATTTAGACAAATAGGGTGTGAAATCACCCTCCAACACAACACATATATGATTCAATGATTCAATGCCTTCCAGCCAGGTGGGGCACATTCCTGTTGCATCAGCATTCTGGGAGGCTGAGCAAGAGGAACCCAAGTTTAAACGCAGCCAAGAGACAGGTTATAGCACAGCAGTCAAAGTGTTTGCCTAACAAGCACAAGGCCCTGGGTTCAGTTCCCAGCACCACATGTGGTGGCGCATGCCTGTAATCCCAGGATTCAGGAGGCAGAAACTGTAAAATTGCTGTGAGTTCAAGGCTAGTCTGGGCTAACCTGGGGTAGCCTAGTGAGTTCAGGACCAGATGTACTAAAGAGCGAGACCCTGTTTTAGTAAATAAGTAGGAAGCCAGGTGTGGTGGCGCGCATCTGTAATCCCAGCACTCGGGAGGCTGAGGCAGGAGGATTGTGGTGAGTCCAAGGCCAGCCTGGGCTCCGTAGTTAGTTCAGGTCCAGCCTGGGCTGCAGAGCAAGACCCTGTCTAAAAATAAGTAAGTAAGTAAGTAAGTATTTGGTGGGGGCTGGAGAAATAACACACTAGTTAAGAGTGCTTGCCTCGCAAGCACAAGGCTCTGAGTTCAATTCCCCAGCACCACATAAGTCAGGCGCGCTGGCACATGCCTGTCATCCCAGCACTCGGGAGGCTGAGACAGAAGGATTGCTGTCAGTTGGAGGCCAGCCTGGGCTACACAGTGAGTTTAGGACCAGTCTGGACTGCAGAGTGAGACCTTTTTACAAGAAAAAAACATGTAGACAGAGTAGATAGCAACACAGTTGCATACACAGTAGGTAGACAGATACATACATAAGATAAAAGGAAAGAAGTCCCACACCAAGGCCCGAATGGGGGACAGCAGCCGGGGATCAGGTGGGGAAGCAGGGGAGGGGAAGCACACAGGGAAGGAGAAGACATTGAACTCTGGAAGGATTCTCACCCCTGCTTCACCATCCACAGGGGCAAGGACCAGCCTGGCTTCTTAGCTGGAGGCGGACAGGGACGGGATCCTCTGCACAAATAGTGAGAACCTGCCATGACATCCTTTCAAGAGTTTTGTTTTGTATCGTGGGTAGAACCCAGGCCCTTACCCCTGATCTACATCCCCACCACATTTTTATTTGTTTTTCTCTTCTCTTTTTATCTTTTTCGAGACAGGGTCTGGCTCTGCAGGACTATGGAGTCCAGGCTGGCCTCAAATTTACAGCAATCCTCCTGTCTCATCCTCTCATGCGCCCAGCTTTATGTGGTGCTGGGGAATTGAACTCAGGGACTTGAGCTTGCTAGGCAAGTGTTTTTAACTGCTGAGCTATTCCTCCAGCCCCCACCACATTTTTAGTTTTCATTTTGATGCAGTATCTTCAAGTTACTAAAATGCCCCAGCTGGACTCAAAACTGTGAACAACCTGTCTCAGCCTCCCGCGTGCTAGGATCACAGGCGTGTACCACCATACCCAGTTTATGTGGTGCTGGGGAATCAAACCCAGGGCCTTGGCTTGCTAGGCAAGTGTTCTATTGTTGCGCTATTCCTCCAGCCCACACACCCTCTTTTTTTTTTTTTTTTTTTTTGACAAGTTCTACAGGTTCTTTCTCCCTTTGTGCTCCAGGCTGGTCCTGAACTCTCTATGCAGCCCAGGTTGGCCTTGAACAAATGGCAATCCTCCTGCCTCAGCCTCCTGAGTGCTAGGATTACAGGCATGCAAGATGTCTGGCTTTTCTTTTTTTGGTAAGAGTTCAGTCTTTTTTTTTTTTTTTTTTTTTGAGTCAGGGTCTCGCTCTATAGCCCAGGCTGGTCCTGAACTCAGGATGGAGGCCAGACTGGAGGCCAGACTGGCCTTGGAGTCACGGCAGACCTCCTGCCTCAGCTTCTCGAGTGCTGGGACTACAGGTGTGTACCAGCATGCCTGGCTTATGCGGTGCTGGGGAATCGAACTCAGGTACTTAGTGCTTGCCTTAGGGCTTGCTAGGCAAGCGCTTTAACCACTGAGCCATTCCTTCAGCCCCTGGCTTTTCTTTTTTTTAGAGCAGGATTTAATTTTATTTCTCGTTAGCTTAAAATGGCTAATCAGGGCTGGAGGAATGGCCGAGCGGTCAAAGTGCTTGCCTAGCCAGGGCTAAGTCAAGCGCGAAGTACCTGAGCTCTTTCCTCAGCACCATATAAACCAGGCATGGTGGCACATCCTGTAATCCCAGCACTCAGGAGGCTGAGGCAGGAGAATTGCTGTGAGTCCAAGGCCAGCCTAGGCTCCATAGAGAGTACAGGACCAGCCTGGGCTACAGAGTGAAACCTTGTCTCAAAAAAATAAAAAATAAAATAAAATGGCTAATCAGCATAAAAAATAAAAAATATGGAACGCTTCATGAATTTGCATGTCATCCTTGTGCAGGGGCCACGCCAGTATTCCCTGTATCATTCCAATTTTAGTATATGCACTGCCGAAGCGAGCACTATGTTTGGCTTTTTTATGCGGCACTGGGAAATCCAACCCAGGGCCATGTGATGGCTAGGCAAGTGCCTTAACTGCTGTACCCCCAGGTGCCATGCCTGGCTCTTAGAACAGCAAGGGCCACTTAAATATTTAGTAAGCACTTGTCCCTAAATAAATAAATACTAAAAATTAAAAAGGCTGGGGCTAGATGGGGCTGGGGGAATAGCACAGTGGTTACAGTATTTGCCTAAGAAGCCCAAGGCCCTGATTTCAACTCTCCAGCACCGCGTAAACTAGGCATGGTGGCACATGCCTATAATCCCAATACTTAGAAGGCTGAGGCAGGAGGATTGCTGTGAGTTCAAGTCCAGCCTGAGCTATATAGTAAGTTCAGGACCAGCCTGAACCAGAGAGTGAGACTCCGTCTCATAAAGAAGAAGAAGAAGAAGAAGAAGAAGAAGAAGAAGAAGAAGAAGAAGAAGAAGAAGAAGAAAAAGAGGTGGCAATGCAGCTCAGTGTGCAAGCCCTGGGTTCAATCCCCAGTACTCTTCCTCTCCCATCCCCAGAAAAAAAAGAGTTGCAAGAGATGGAGCTGGGCTGAGCCCCATGGCGCAAGCCTGTAATACCAGCACTCTGGGAAGCTGAGGCAGGAAGACTGCAAGTTTGAGCCCTGCCTGGGCAATGGAGTAAGACTCTACCTCAAAATCAAAACAAAAAAATGGGGTTGGGGAGCATAGCCCAGTGGTTAAAGAACTTGCCTAAGGCCCTGGGTTCAACTGTCCAGCACCACATAAACAGGACCTGAAGGCCTATGTCTGTAATCCCGGCACTCAGGAGGCTGAGGCAGGAGGACTGCCATGAGTCTGAGGCCAGCCTGAGTTATGTAGTAAGTTCAGGACCAGCCTGGAAGAAAGAGCAAGACCCTGTTTCAAACAAAACAAAACAAAATCAAACAAACAAACAAAAACGGGGCTGTGGGCCTAGATTGGTGATTACAGTGCTTGTCTAGAAAGCACGAAGACCTGGGTTCGATTCCCCAGCACCACATAAACTGTGTGTGGTGGTGCAACCCTCTCATTCCAGCCCTGGAAGGCTGCGGCAGGAGGATTGCTGTATGTTCAAGGCTTGCCTGGACTGCATAGACTGTTCAGGACCAGTCTAGACTAGATAGTGAGACCCTTTCTCAAAAAAAAAAAAAAAAAAAAAAAGGCCTGGGAACATAACTCAGTAGTTATAAGTGCTTGCCTAGCATAAGCAAGGCCCCGTGTTCAAGTCCCCAGTACCACCACATAAAAATTAGCTGAACATGGTGGTGCACACCTGTATGTACTTTCAGCACTTGGGAGGATGAGGCAGGACTACTGTAATTTCAAGGTCAGCCTGGGCTGTTTAGTAATTCCAGGACCAGCCTGGACTACAGAGGGAGAACCTGGCTCAAGGAGGAAAAAAAAAAACAAACAAACAAACAAACAAAAAAAAACAAAACCTCCAATAAACAACAATTAAAAATAGAACAAAAAAATGGGGAATGGCTCAATGGCCAAAGTGCTTGCCTAGCAAGTGCTAAGTACCATAGTTCGATTCCCCAGCACCACATAAACCGGGTGTGGTGGTGCACGCCTTTTAATCCGAGGCATGTGGATTGCTGTGAGTCTAAGGCCAGCCTGGGATCCATAGTGAGTTCAGAGCCAGACTGGGCTACAGAGCGAGACCCTGTCTCAAAAACAAAACAAGACAAAAAAAAAACAAAAAAAACAATAGTCGAGTTCATGAGCAGTATGTGTGAGCATCTGGGGTCAGTCTCTAGTACCCTGCCCCAATATAAGACAAAAGAGTTACCTGGGCTTGTTGTACCAGGTCTGTAATCCCAGCTTTCTGGGAGTTTTCAGGAGAGCTGCAAGTTGGAGCCCAGCCCCAGGAATTTAGAGACTTAGCAAGATGGTGTCACAAAAAAAAAAAGAAAAAAAATTTAAAAACTGGCTGAGGATGTATTTGCTGTGGGTTCTGGGTTTCATCTCCAGTATACTTCCACCCGTCGCTGCCCTACCACCACCAGCCCTCCCCCAACACACACGCAAAAAGGTGTTCAATCTCTAGTGCCAAAAAGAAGATAAACTCAAGTGGCAGGTGCCTAGACTACCTGCTGAAGCCCACACATTTGAGGCTCGCCTCCATAACACAGTGAGACCCTGAGACTATCTCAAAACAAACAAACTAAAACACCCCACCAAAATTAAAAACAAAAAAGCAAGCTGGGCCTGCATGTTTGTAATCCTGGCCTCCTGGGAGGCTGAGGCAGGAGGGTCACTAGTTCAAGACTAGGCTCGGCAATTTAGCAATTTAGGAAAAGGAGACCCTGTCTCAAACAGAAGCCTTGAACCAAAGACAAGGAGAGACGGAGACGGGGGGGGGCGGGGGGGGGGTTGGTGGGCAACCTACATTTCCGCTTCCCCCTTCGGACTAGCAGAAGCTTTACCTTCTTTCCCTTTCTATGTTTTCTGCAATAAAGTGTCCTGGGGGAAAAGAAAATCCGTGGCGTAGGGAAGTAAAATAGCCAGATTTTAATTTTGGAATCAACAGGCCCTGCTGGCTGTGGGGCTGAGGCCCGCGATCCCTGCCCCGCGGCCGTCCTGCCCTGGTCCCCGGCGCGTCGGGAGGGCCCGTGGTTCCTGCGGGCGATGGCAGTGGGGAGCGGGGCGCCGCAGGGCTGCCTGTGCAGGCCACGCCCCGCGCGGAGCCAGGCGTGGCGCCTGCGGTCCCGGAGCCCCACTTGCGGGTGACCTACCACGGCAGCAGAGGAGGACTGGGTCCCCCCACGCAGCCTCTAATCCCGCGAGCCACACTAAGTGGTGGAAAAGTTGAAAAAGGAGCGATGTAGGGGACTGGACAGATAAGGGAAGAACAACAGATCTTTATTTGTATTTGGAAACAAAACGCGGTGGGCGGGGGTGGAGGGGGACGGGGAAAAGCTCCCACTACCCAGGAGGGGGCCGTAAACTGTGTATTCACTGGGACTATTACTTGTTTAGTAAGTTCCTCTTCAAGCTTGCTAACCATTTCTTGCATTTGTTAAGTATGTCTTACTTGAACTAATTTACTGGCAGACTAGTTTATTGACTCGCTTTCCTGTAAGTCCCACTGTTTGAGGGCCCATGGTGTTAGCGTCTGGGGAGTCAGGGGTCCTCTGCAGGTGTCCTGTTGCCTTGTCTTGCTATGATCATATTGCTGAGGGACTTCACTTTTTTTTTTGAAACAGTCTTACTCTGTAGTTCAGGCAGGTTCTTAATTTACCACTTAACCCAGGGTTGCCTCAAACACATGGCCGTCCTCCTGCCTCAGCCTCCCAAGCACTGGGATTATAGGTGTGAGTCATCTTGCCTGGCTTATCTGGTGCTGGGGAATCAGACCCAAGGCCTAGGCAATCACTGTAACCACTGAGCCACTCCGCCCTGCTGGGCCTTCACTTTATCGGAGTAGCCAAGAAGTTTCTCTCAAAGTGCCCAAGAATGTCTGGTGGGGAGCTGAAAGCCCACTGAGTTGTGTGTGGGAGTAGGTAGTGAAGGGGACCTAACACTTCAGTGGCCTCCAAGGTGCCTTGTTCGTGCCTAGCACCCTCAGCAAAGCTCTGGCTTATGTGGCTCCCCCAGACCCCCGCAAGGGCAGCGTTCTCTACCCTCTGGGGCCTATGTCACTACCACCTGAATTGTTGAGCAGGCTGGCAGCCCTTCTCCCCTCCCCGTCCCTGTCTCTTTCTTGTACCAGTTCCTTCTTAGGCACTGGTGAAGACCATCCCCCAAATCCCTGGTATTTGGGGTGTATGTGGTGTGTTTTTTGGCTTTTACCCAAGAGTTCAGACTCAGGCTCTTTTCAAAATGGTTCCTGCCTGTGTCACTTACTAGTATGGTTGCCGTGAGCTGTTTCTCTAAGCAGCAGGTCAACTGAACTTCAGGGAGGCCTTTTTTTTTTTTTTTTTTTTTTTGGAGACAAGGTCTTGCTCTGTAGTCCAGGCTGGTCCTGAACTCACTATGGGGCCTAGGCTGGCCTTGGATTCATGGCAATCCTGCTGCCTCAGCCTCCCGAGTGCTGGGATTACAGGTGTGCGCCACCATGCCCAGCTTTATGTAGTGCTGGGGAATTGAACTCAGGGTCTACTTGTGCTTGTAAGGCAGGTGCTTTAACTCCTATGCCATTCCTCTAGCCCAGGGAGGCCTTTTCAAGGGGAAGGTTGCAGTGCATTTGAAGTTTGCAGTACCCACAGGCTTGATTCCTGGGGCCAGGGCAGCTTGCTACAGGCTGCGCTGTTGGCTACTAACTCCCTGCTCCCGGCTTACCTGGGTCTGAAGCTATCAGCTGGTTATGGTTCTTGTGCCCTTCCCAGATGGCCTGGGGTAGCTTTCCAGGCTAGTGTGTCCTTCATCCTCTGACACATCTTTGGGGTTTCCAACATTCCATGGCCTCCTTTCAATTTCTAGAGCTCTCCTCCTTCTCCAGGCTAATTTGAGCAGGTAGTTGTAGGCTTTTTTTTAAAAAAAATTTTTAATTTTTTTGAGGTAAGGTCTTGCTTTGTATTCCAGACTGGTCCTGAACTCACTATGTAGACCAGCCAGCCTTGAACACATGGTCACCCTCCTGCCTCAGCTTCCCTGGTTCTGGGGTTATAGGCAGGGACCCCCATGGCCCAGTTTATGCAGTGCTGGGGAATTGAATTTAGGGCCTTGTGTTTGCTAGGCAAACGCTGTAACTGCTGAGCTATCCCTCCAATGCAAACAGGTATTTTTAAAAAATCTTTTTCTTAACTCTTTGAGTAGGCCTGTGAGAAATCATTGAGCAGGGCACCTATTTTTCTGCGATCTCGTCCAGAAGTTACCCAGCTGATTTTCATGTGGCTCTGGGGAATGAAACCAAGGATGTTGTTGTGTCAGCTAGGCAAGCCCTCCAACTGCTGAGCTATGCTTCTGGCCCATAATACAAAAATCAAGGTAAATTGTTACTTGTATATGTTTGTTATATTATGTATATTACATGTGATTTAAGAGAATTCTTCACTCTAAACAAATGAGGGCCAGGCCCTAAGTTTGATTCCCTAGCCCCACATTAGTGGGGTGTGGTGGCACATGCCTATCATCCTAGTACTTGGGAGGCTGAGGCAGGAAGATTGCCTGAATTTGAGACCAGTCTGGGCTATATGTGAGTTCAGGACCAGGCTGGACTATAGAACAAGATCCTGTCTCAAAAAGTAAAAAAAAAAAAAAAGAAGAAGAAGAAGAAGAAGAAGGCCAGTCAGGCCCAGTGGTACAGATTTATAAACCCAGCACTCTGGGAGACTGAGGCTGAAAAATCACAAATTTGAGCCCAGCCTGGGTCATTAAACAATTAGGGAGACAACGTGAGAAAACCAGCCTGAGGGGCTGGGGTCATAGCTAGTGGTTAAAGTGCTTGCTTAGCAACACGGAAGGCCCTAGGTTAAAATCTCCAGTGTGGGCTGGAGGAACGGCTCAGGGGTTAAAGCTAAACCAAGCACTAAGTACCCGAGGTTGATTCCCCAGCACCACATAAACTGGACATGGTAGCTCACCCCTGTAATCCCAGCGCTCAAGAGGCTGAGACAGGAGGATGGCTGTGAGTCCAAGGCTAGCCTGGGCTCCATAGTGAGTTCAGGACCGACCCAGGCTACAGGAGACCCTCTATCTAAATAAGTAATAATTTTAAAAATACGTTGCCCCATCCTCCCCAGTGCTAAGATTACAGGCGTGTGGCATCACACTCCCAGCTAATTTTTTTGTGGTGCTGGGGAATTGAACCAGGAGCCTTGAGCAGGCTAGGCGAGTGATCCAACCAGAGTTATGGCCTCAGCTCCCACTGCCTAATTTTTTAAATTTTCTTTTAAGACAAGGCCTCGCCAAAGCGTGGAACTCACAGCAATCCCGTCCTTCTGGGTGCTAGGGTTACAGGCGTGTGCTGCCCTGCCCCACATGCGTGGTGACGGGGAGTGGAACTCAGGGCATTGTGCTTGCTAGGCAAGCACTTTTAACCGCGGAGCAACGCCCCCAGGTCTTGCCTAATCTTAATAAACGGGATGATATAATGTTCACAGGCATTGGTTATCAGTCGAGTGAGGAAGTGGGCAGCCATTTTTCCCGGAAGAGTCCCAGGGACCTCTGTCCCGCGTCTCAGATCGCTGGCAGCCGCGGGGGAGCACCTGAGGCAGAGGCAAAGGCAGGGTAGCGCGGGAGAAAGCCTTCTCGGAGGCAAGTCTCAAGCTCCAGCTCTGTCCTACCCTTCTTCCCTCCACCACCTCCCCGGCCGAAATTAGCATGAAAGTCTCTCTTGTGGTTCTAGGGCTTTTCCCCTACGGAAACCACCAGCTGGCCCAGCTTTTCTCCCCGGGGCAGTGAAAAGTTGCAGAAGAGACAGGAGTCAGATGGCAGGAGTTTAATAACGTCAGCTGGGGCTGGGGGCATAGCTCAGCGGTTAAAGCGCTCACCTAGCAAGCCCAAGATTTTGGGTTTCATTCCAGCACCACATAAACGGGGGTGGTGACTCATGCCTGTAATCCTAGCACTGGGCAGGCTGAGGCAGGAAGACTGCCTTGATTTCGGGATCGGCCTGGACTGTGGAGCCGCCCAGTCTCAACAACAACAAAAGAACATCAGCTGGCCTCCTCGGTGACGCGACGGGTAGGAGGCGTTTGGGGCTGGGTAGAGCCACGTGGCCCATCCCCAACCGGAAACTGGGGGTGGAGAAGCTCAGCCCAGCTGTCGCACGCAAGCTGTTTCGGGCAGGGCCCGAGAGGCCGGCAAGCCCCACCCAATTACTTTGGGCACTTTGGGCGAGTTTCCTTAGGAACCCTTGCACTCCTGCCCGGGCCCGGCCCGCGGCCTTCCCCCAGGGTGAAATCCTGTCTCAAAGTCTAAGAATGTAGCTCAGGGTGGACCGGGGTCCAATCCCAAGTATCAAAATAAAATTAAATTAAAATGGGCTGGGTCTGTAACTCAAGGTGAAAGCCCTGGACTCCATTGTCAGTAACACAAAGGAAGCAGCAGCTTAAAAAGAAATAGCTCGGGTCAACCTTGGGGGTCTGAGTGTATGTGTGGGTGATTGGCGGCGAGGGTAAAGTGGCACAGCCCCACCAGCTGTCAGGGTTTGCTTAGAGGAGCTCCGGGAGGGAGCCTGAAAAGGTTGGATATTTGAGGAAGGGAAATGTTTTGGTACAAATGTTTGTTCCAAACAGGAATGCCTTGGAATCAGATTTAAAGGTTCTGAGAAGCTCTCAATTTCTAATGTGTGGGGTCTAGGCCCGACTCTGACCCTGTGCCGTTCCCAGAGCTTGTCTTCTCTAATTCTCAAGAATGCAAAGTAGGGAAGCTGGGGGCATACCTCAGTGGTTAGAGTGCTTTCCCCTAACATGTGCAAGGGCCTGGGTTAGAATCTAAAGCAGTCCATAAGCTGGGCGTGGTGATGTGTGTCTGCTATCCAGCATTCATAAGGCTGAGGCAGGAGGATCGCTGTGTGCTCGAGGCCAGCCTGAGCTACACATTGAGTTCAGGATCAGCCTGGACTATAGAGCTAGACCCTGTCTCAAAAAAAAAAAAAAAAAAAAAGAACTGCAAAGCAGGGATCAGTGGCACTGTAATCTTAGCACTCTGGGACTTGGGAGCAGAAATACCCCAGTCTGGAAAATTTAGTGACTTGAGACATAACAGTCTTTGCAATTTTTCTTCCAGATGGACACCATGCTGAAAGCTACCTTGCTGTTTCTTCCCCCACCCCCCACCCCCAATACCAGGTCGCACTCAATAGTCCAGGCTGGTCCTTAACTTACCATGTAGCCCAGGCTGGCCTCCAACTCATGACAATCCTTCTGCCTCACCTTCCCAAATGCTGAGATTATAGGCATGCACCTCCATGCCAGGTTTATGTGGTGCTGAGGAGTCAAACTCAGGCCGAGTGTTTGCTAGGCAAGCACTCTTAACTGCTGTGATATTCCTCCAGCTCCACCTTTTATTTGGCAAAAGATACTCAAACTTAAGAGACCATACTTGAATTTTCAGTCAGTACCATCTTTTTGCTGCTCTCTTCTGAAAATATTCAGAAGCTAGGACCAGAGTTCAGCTCCAACAATAACTAGATTTTATTCTATTTTGTTTTGGTTTGGGTACTGGGAATCAAGCCCAGGGCTTTCACACTGAGCAACATCTCAGCCCATATTTTTTTTTTTTTTGATTTTGAGACTAGGTCTTAATAAATTGCTAAATTGCCCAGACTGGGCTGTAACTTGTGATCCTATTACCACAACCTCTGAGAATGCTGGGATTATGGGCCTGTACCACCAGTCCCCAGCCTAACTTGTGTTTTTGACCATTATCTTTCTACTCACACACAAAACTTCTCATTTATCCACAGAAGTCTTTTTCCCTTTTATGAGGATTTAAGACCTCTAGATAAAGCTGGGCTTGGAGGCTGGTGCCTGTAATCCTAACACTTGGAAGGCTGAGGCAGGAGGATTGCTGTGAGTCCAAGGCTAGCCTGGGTTACATAGTAAGTTCAGGACCAGTCTGGTCTACAGAGCAAAACCCTGTCTGGAAAAAGAAAAAGACCTCTAGAGCAATAGGCTATTTGAAGTATATTTCTAGTACCATGTAGAGTTCAGGCAGGCATGAATCACAATGCTTCTTACAGAAGGAAACAGGAGACAAATAAAAGATACGGATAAGAAATTTAAATAATGATAAACGAAACTGGTGGCTCAGGCCCGTAATCCCAGGCAAGAGGACCAGAAATTGGAGCCCAGTTTGGGCAACTTGGTGACTTCATGAGACCCTATCTCAAAATGAAAACTAAAGTAAAATAAGATTGGTGGAGTGGAGGAATAGCATAGTGGTTAGAGTGCCAAAAGGCTCTGAATTCAATTCCCCAGTACCACCTAAACTGGGTGTGGTGACACAAACCTGTAATCCCAGAACTGGGAAGGCTGAGGCAGGTGGATTGCCCTGAGCTCAAGGCCAGCCTTGGTTTCATAGTGAGTTCAGGACCAGCCTGGATGATAGAACATGACCCTGTATCAAAAAAAGGGGGGGGGGTGTAGGAATGACTCAGCAGGTAAAGTGTTTGCCTATTGTAAATTGGCTGTGGTGGCACACGCCTATAATCCTAGCACTTGGGAGGCTGAAACAGGAGGATTGTGGTGAGTCCAAGACAAGCCTGGGCTCCATAGTGAGTTCAAGACCAGCCTGGGCTACAAAGCAAGACCCTGTCTCAAAATAAATAAAATAAAATAAAATAAAATAAAATTTGTCATGATGGCACACACCTGTGACCCCAGCACTAGGGAGCATCAAGCAGGACGATTGTCATGAGTTTGAGGCCAGCCTGGGTTACACAATGAGTTCAGGAACAGTGTGGACTGCAGAATGAGAACATGTCTCAATAAATGAATACATAAGTAAATAAAATAAACTCAGGGTCTTGTGCATGCCAGGCAAATGAACTGCTAATGAACTACATTTTTGAGCTCCCCCCAGTCTATCAATTTATTTATTTATTTATTTGCTTGTTTGAGACAGAGTCCCACTCTGTGGTCCAGGCTGGTCCTAAACTCCCTTAGTAGCCCCAGGCTGGCCTCAAACTCACAGCAATCATCCTGCCTCAGCCTCAGGAGTACTAGGATTACAAACCACACCCAGCTTATTTATGTTTATTTTTATTATTTATTTATTTTTGAGACAGGGTCTCACTCTGTAGTCCTGGCTGGTCCTGAACTCACTATGGAGCCCAGGCTGGCCTTGACTCGGGGCAATCCTCCTGCCTCAGCCTCCTGAGTGCTGGGATTACAGGCATGCACCACCATGCCCAGTTTATGTGGTGCTGGGGAATCAAACTTGGGTACTTAACACTTGACTTAATGCCACTGAGCCATTCCTCCAGCCCCTATTTATTTATTTTTGAAAGAGGGTCTTACTTTGTAGTCTAGGCTGGTCCTGAACTCACCATGTAGCCCAAGATAGCCTTGAACTCAAAGCATTCCTCCTGCCTCAGCCTTCAAGTGCTGGGATTACAGGTATGTATCACCACGCCCAGTCTAGTGGTACTAGGTAATTGAACCCAGGGTCTTGTGTTTGCTAGGCAAGTGCTTTCAATACTGAGCTACACTCTCAGTCACTCTTTCTGTTCAATGTTTCCTTCTTTTTTTCGAGACTGGTTTTTACTCTCTAGTGTAGGCTGGTCCTGACCTCACTGTGTAGCCCAGGCCAGCCTGAGAATTGTGGCAATCCTCCTGTCTCAGCCTCCTGAGTACTGGGATTGCAGGCATATGCGTAGCCGGTTTAGGTGGTACTTGGGAATTAAACTCAGGTACTTAGCACTTGCTAGGCAAGAGCTTTAACTGCTGAGCTATTCCTCCAGTCCCTCTCTTGTTTTGTGTGTGTGGTACTGGTGATCAAACACCGCCCTTCTTTCTGAGCTATAGTCCCAGCTGATTTTTCTGGTTTGAGTTAGTTGTGCAGGCTAGGTTTGAATTTTCATTCCTTCTGCTTCAGCCTCCCATAGTGGTGGGACTACAGGATGTGCTCCGGGGGCCATTTGCTCTCAGCACTGTCAAGTAAAATTGCATTGTCTAAAACTTCTTTTCAGTAGCCAAGTGCCGAATTCTGTCTTGTTCTGAGGAATAAAGAGAGATGATATATAAAGATGTATAAAGGAAGATGGCTGCTGAATTTCTCTTTTTTAAGAGTAACAAGTCTTGGGATGGAGAAATAGCTCAGGGGTTAATGTGCTTGCCTAGCAAAAGGCCCTGGGTTCAATTCCCCAACACCCCATAAACCAGGTATGGTGGCACATGCCTATAATCCCAGGACTCAGAAGCTAAGGCCGGAGGATTGCTGTTAGTTCAAGGACAGCCTAGGATAAGGGGGAGGCTGGAGGAATGGCACAGCAATTAAAGTGCTTGCCTTGTAAGCGCAAGGCCCTGAGTTTGATTCCCCAGCACCACATAAACTGGGAGTGGTGGCACATGCCTGTAATCCCAGCACTAGGGAGGCTGAGACAGGAATATTTCTGTGAGTTCAAGGCCAGCCTGGGCTCCATAGTTCAGGACTAGCCTGGACTACAGGAGCAGCCTGGACTGCAGAGCGAGAATCTGTCTCAAAAAAAAAGAAAGAAAAAAGTATAACAAGTCTTTATTTAGAAACAAAGGATAAGGAGTAAAATCTCCCACTTCTATGAAGGGTCCCTGAGTGGGCTGCCCCATGACTTTTAATGTAGTTCAATCCCAATTGCCATAGACATACAAAAAAATTTGCAGATTTTTTTTTTTTTTTTTTTTTTGAGGCATGATCTTGCTTTGCAGTCCAGGCTGGCCTGGAACACATGGCAATCTTCCTGCCTCAGCCTCTCAGTGCTGGAATTACAGGTGTGTGCTATCATGCCCTGCTAATCTTTATGTAGTGGTTTGGAATTAAAGGAATTGAACCCTGGTCCTAGCACATGCTAGGTAAGAGCTGGGCTACACACACAGCCCTGTTTTTTTTTTTCTTTTTTTGAGGCAATGTCTTGCTCTGCAGTCCAGGCTGGTCCTGAACTCAGACTCACTATGTAGTGCAAGCTGGTCTTGAACACAGGCCAATCTGGAAATTGTCAATTCTGACTAAGCCTTCTGAGTACTAGGACTTCTGGGATTATAGGCATGTGCCACCACACCCCATTTATGTGGTGCTGGGGAATCGAACCCAGAGCCTTGAGCTCAGTAAGCAAGTGCTTTAATCAGGTGAACTATACCTCCAGCCCTGTTTGTTTGTTTGCTTGTTTTTGAGACAAGGTCTCTGCTTTGTAGTCTAGGCTGGCCTTGAAATATTAGCAATCCTCTGACAGGCGTGTGTCACCACACCCAGCTCAAGAATCTTAGTGTCTGTTAAAGCCCTTGCCTAGCAAGTGCTAAGTATCTGAGTTCAATTTCCCAGCACCACATAAACTGGGCCTAGTAGTACACACCTATAATCCCAGCACTTGGGAGGCTGAGACAGGAGGATTGCCATGAGACCAAGGAAAGTCTGGAATATAGAGCAAGACTGTATCTCAAACAAAAACAGGATTTGGAAATACAGAACAATCATAAAGTAAACCTCAGTTTTCTTTTTTCTTTTCTTTTTCTGTAGATAGGCTCTCCCTCTGTAATCAAGCCTGGTCCTGAACTCACAATGTAGCCCAGGATGGCCTCAAATTCACAGTAATCCTCCTGCCTCAGCCTCTGTGCTGGGATTAAAGGTGTGTACTACCATTCCAAGTTTATGTGATGTCAGGTACTCAAATCCAGGGCCTTGAGGTTGCTAGGCAAGCACTTTAACTGTTGCGATAGGCCTCCAGCCTCTTTAGTTTTCGTGTCTGTAAAAGGGGATGACAGGGTGTGGTGGCACAGGCCTGTAATCCTAACACTCGGGAGGCTGAGGCAAGAGGATTGCCATGAGTTCGAGGTCAGCCTGGGCTCCATAGTGAGTTCAGGACCAGCCTGGACCACAGAGCGAGACCCTGTCTCAAAAAAAAAAATAAAAGGATGACTATTCCCCACCTTGATGGTACTGAGGCTTGAACCCAAGCCCTTGCACATGTTAGGTAAGTGCTGTACCACTGAAGTATACCTGCTGCTCCAGACAATCTCTTATAGCTATACAAGGAATAGCTAATCAATGTGAAGTGTTTTGAGTACTGTTCCAAAGTTAGTTCCTCTTACCTTCACCCCCAGCAAGTTTAGGTGTGGTCGACTTCTGAATACACTAAACAGGTGTTAGAATCTTCAGAGCTTGGTTTACAAGGATGAGCAATGCCATTTCTTCCTCCAAGGAAGTTGCTTCACTTCTGAAGGTTTCTTCTGCCAATTTCTTTCGTGTTTTTTTTCTCTCTTTTGATGTGGAGGGTTGAACTCAGGGTATTAGCATTGAACTACATCCCCAGTCTTTTTTAATTTTTGAAATTTTGACTTTTTTCCCCCCGAGACAGGGTCTTGCACTTTCTTCAGGGTGGTCCGAAACTCACAATATACTCCAGGCTAGCATCAAACTCAGGCCAATTGTCCTTCCTCAGCCACCTTAGTGCTGGAATTCCAGGTGTGCCCCATCACATCCAGTTATCTGGAGCTAGGGAATTGAACCCAGTGTCTTTCACTTGCTAAGTAAGTGCTTTAATAGCTGAGTTATGTCCCCAACCCCAATTTTTAAAAATTTTTAGAAGCGGCGGGAAGGGCTAGTGGAGAGAGGAATGGCTACTACAGAAATAGCACAGTGATTAGAGCTCTTGCCTAGCAAGCTCAAGGTCCTGAGTTTGATTCCCCAGCACCACACAATACCAGGTGTGGTGGTGCTTGTCTGTAATCCCAGCACTCCAGAAGATGAGGCAGGAGGATTGCTCTGAGGCCAGATTGGGTTATAGATTATGTTCAGGACAAACCACCTAGACTGTACAGCAAGACCCTATTTTTAAAGAAATTGAGACAGGGTCTCATTAAGTGGCTGCATTGGACTTGCTTGGCTGGAGCGGTGGGGTTATGAATGTGTACCACCACACCTGGTTCACTTAGATTTCTTGGGCCTGGAGGAATGGCACTGTGGTAAAAGTGCTTGTCTTGCAAGCACAAGGCCCTGAGTTTGATCCCTCAGCAGCACATACAGCCCCATGTGGTGGCGCATGCATGTAATCACAGCACTCAGGAGGCTGAAGCAGAGGGATTGCCATAAGTCCCAGACCAGCCTGGGCCAAAAAGTGAGTTCAGGACCAGCCTGGGCTACAGAGCGAGACTCTGTCTCAAAAACTAAACAAAACCAAAAAAACAAAAAACAAAAAACACCAACTCCCCCCCCCCCCCTTTATTTTGAGACAGAGTCTCACTTTATAGTTCAGGGTGGTCCTTAACTCACTATGTATGTAGTTAAGGCTGGCCTTGAACTCAACAGCAATCCTCTTGCCTCAGCCTTCTGAGTGCTGGGAATACAGGTATGTGCCACTATACCTAGGTATTGTGTGATGCTGGGAACTGAACTCAAGGCCTTGCACATGCTAGGCAACTGCTCTAGCTGTGGTATTATTCCTTCAGTCCTCATTTAATATTTCTTTTTCCTTTCTTTTTTTTTTTTTTTTGAGACAGGGTCTTGCTCTGTAGCCCAGGCTGGTACTGAACTCATTATGGAGCCCAGGCTGGCCTTGCATTGATGGCAATCCTCCTGCATCAGCCTCCAGAGTGCTGGGATTATAGGCATGCGCTCCCATGGCCAGTTTATGTGATACTGGAGAATCGAACTAAGTCAAGTACTTAGCACTTGACTCAATGCTTGCTAGGCAAGGATTTTAACTGCTGAGCCATTCCTTCAACCCTGTGATCCTGGTTTTTTAGAACTAAGGTAGGAATCTGAGGAAAAGCATCCTAAAAAAAAAAAAAATTGAGATACGGTCTCACTATGTAGTCCAGTTCTGAGATCACTATGTAGCCCAGACTGGCCTCCAACACATGGCAATCCTCTTGCCTCTGCCTCCAGAGTGCTGGGATGACAGAGGTGCACAGCCACACCCAGTTTATATGGTGCTGGGGAATGGAACTCAATTACTTAGGGTTTGCTAGAGAAGTGCTTTAACCCCTGAGCTATTTCTCCGCCCCTCACCCCTTCTTGAGACAAGGTCTTGCTCTGTAATCCAAGGTGGCCTTGAATTTACGGAATCCTATGGCCTCAAACTCCAGTGTGCTGAGATTATAAGCATGTCCCACCAGACCAAGCTAGTTCCTACCTCTAACGGTTTTAGATTAGCTGGGTCTAGTGGGGCTAGCCTGTAATCCCAGCGCCCTGGGAGGCTGAGAGAGAAGTTCAAGCCCAGCCTGGGCAACTTAACGACTTTGTGAGACCCTATCTCAAAACCAAAAGTAAAAATGGGCTGGGGATGTATCTTAATATGATGGCCGTGATCCCCAGCACCGCAACCACACAAAAAGGTTTAAAATCCTTTAGAACCCAGGTTTTATTTACTTGCCTCGCCCTGCAGTCCAGGCTGGAGCTGAACTCACTATGTAACCCAGGGTAGCCTTGAACTCACAGCAATCCCGATTCATCCTCTCCAGTGCTGGGATCACATGCGAATCCGTTTTAAACACAAAAACATATAAAGAGATGCATAATATATATAAAGTGATAGTATACAATGTACAGGTGATAAATGACAGGTAACTGACATACCATCAAGACCACTTTCACTGAAACAGTGATAAAGAAGGCAAGATGGAGGGCAGAGTTTCAGGTTCCCTTAAAACTTCAACCTTCGTGACTGCAAAAAGCAGGAACTCAGCTTGGGCGGTACTTTTACAATTATAAGGGCGGGGGGTAAGGAAGTGGCTTAGATCTTCGCTCGAGGAGGTTCTTCAATGCTCCGCAGCCTCAAAGAGGAGATCTGGAAAAGTTAACCGGCAGTGAAGTCTAACAGCATCTGTATCTGCGAAAGCTGAGTAAAATGGCGTCTGCTGGAGTCTTACAAAAACCTTGCTAATTGGTCAACTCAGTACAGAGTTTGGGAGCGCTGTCATCAGATCTCGTACCATCCGCACTCGTCGGGCTTACACCCACAGAGAGGCATCCGCCCAACAGCCTGCCCACTAGCGCAGGAGGCGAGGCTCGAGAAATACTTTATCAGAGCGATCGGACGAATACTCAAGTGATCTCCGGTGGTAAGGACGAACTGCCGTAGCTCTGACACTTGTTGAACTGCAGAGTTCTACGGAAGTGCACCACCTAACCACTCTTAAGACATCCCCTGCGGAGGGCCAATATGGCGACGGATTCCTCTTGGCACAGCCCTGTTCCCTCATGATGGGCGGCTCCAATAACTCCCATTGGCCAATTTGGAGGCGGTGCCAGCTTTATTTTGCTCTCTCATTGGACTGAATAACTAAGAGAGAAGCCATTTCTCCTATGCCAACTCCAAGTTCCCGCCCTTAGAGTTCATTCGGCCTTTAATTGGTTTTTAGTTCCTGTCAGTATGCGTCCAGTTCCGTCTCTTTTCAGTATTAACCCAATCATAAGTTTCCTGACTGCCCGCCTGATTTTTGATTGGTTTAGGTCAGTTTCTCAATGCCATTCCTTTTCTCTTCCCAGCCAGAACTTTGCCCAGGCAAGTCCAGAATTTTGGTTGGTCCTTGTTTTGTCATTCCTATCAAAGGTCTCCCTATCACCGTTTCTGACGGTGCCCGCCTGCGTGCTGACTGGTTTGTTTCTAAGCCTATCATCGCCAGGTCCCGCCTTCCCTCATTTCCTACTTTTTTTATTGGGTTCTAAAACTGAGGGGGCGGTCTTTTTGGGCGTACACCAGGCACGCAACTCTATCTTATACGCCTCAGAGAGGAAGTGAGTCTTGTCATTGGGAATCCTGCTTGTCTTTCTTCCGTAAATCCCTCCTTTCCCCCTCCCTCATTGGGCGGGGCGGCGGCAAGGAGGTGGGGCCTAGGCCTAGCTTGTGGCGCGCTGCTCCCTCCTCCTTACCCCCCCCTCCCTGTCCGGTCCGGGTTCGCTTGCCTCGTCAGCGTCCGCGTTTTTCCTGGCCCCCCCCACCCCCCCGGACAGGACCCCCTTGAGTTTGTCCCTCAGCTGCCACCATGAGCGGTAAGGATGAGTGCACTCCAAGCTTAGGGGTGGAAGGGGAGTGAGGGGGCGCGCGCGAGGGCCGACCGGGCGGTCCCCGCCGTGAGGGGGGGCGGGCGGGAGGCGGCGGCGGCGGCCTTGGTCCCGCCCGGGGCGGAGGGAAGGGAGGGAGAGAGAATGGGCAGTGGCGGGGCCTCGGAGGAGGAGGGGGATGGGCCGCCCGCCCCGGGGGAGGGGGCAGCTTGGCCTCGCCCGCCCCCTGCCCGCCCCGGCCGCGGGGGACGGGCTTTACCCCCCATTACCCGGCCACCCGCCTGAGGCTCCTCCCGCCGGGGGCTGGCGCCGCGGGGGCGGCCCGAGCCGTGCAGGCCCCGCCCGGGCCAACCGCCTCCCGGGTCCGCCTCTGATTGCCGCCTGCCCCAAGGCCCTCCTTCCCGCACCCCGTGCATTTCCCCTCCCCCCACCGTCCCGCCCTTTCCACGCCCCTCACCCCGAAACCGCCCTTTTCTTGTAGGGCCGGCCTTCTCTAGGCCCCCTAAACTTCCCGATTTCTGACCCCTGGCACTGTTAGCTCCTTACCAGTGTTAATGCTGTTTCCTTTCCCAAACTTTTTACCTCTTTCTTTTCTCTTTTCCCTTGTTTGATACTTTTGCTCTATTTTAACCCTCATTTCGGCAAGCTTTCTATCTATTCGCATTTTGTTTTTGTCCCCAGGATACATTTGTTATTTTGAAACTGAGCATTGTCCCATACATATCCTGTCCCCTAAGCACGCACTTGGGGAGTGTTTTTGAGTCGTGTGTGTGTGTGTGTGTGTGGGTGGGTGGGTGGAGGGGGCTACAGGAGCTTGAACCCGGGACTTTTGCATTGTGCTTTATCTTTAGTCCGTTTGTTAACTTTCATTTTGAGACAGGTCTTACTAAGTATTAAGTAGCTTATTTGCCCCGGCTGGGCTAGAACTTGTGATCCTACTGCCTCAGTCTTCCAGAGTGCTGGGATTATGGGCTTGCACCACCACCACGCCAGGCTTTTTTTTTTTTTTTTTTTTTTTCCTGCTTTGGAGGTAGGGTCTCCCTTTGCACCCCAGCCTAGTCCTGAACTCACTATGGAGCCCAGGCTGTCCTTGCACTCATGGCAATCCTCTTGTCTCAACCTCCACAGTACTGGGATTACAGGCATGTGCCACCATGCCCAGTTTATGTGGTGCTGGGGAATCGGACGTGGGTACTTAGTGCTTGTTAAGCAAGTGTTTTGACCACGGAGCTATTCTTCCAGTCCCTTTGAGTCTGTTTTGTGCATGGGAAAATTGAGGTCTTTTTTTGGCATTGCTGAAAGCGTTTATATGTCCTCTGTGCCCTAGGTCACTCTCTGGCCCAATTTGTTTTTTCCTTTTTGTTTTGGTCCTGAGAATTGAACCTAGGACCTTCAAACAGAGTTAAATTTCTAGTCCTTTATATTTCTTTCCTTCCTTCCTTCCTTCCTTTCTTTTTTTTTTTTTGAGACAGGGTCTTAGTCTGTATTCCAGGCTGGTCCTAAACTCATTTTGTAGCCCAGGCTGGCCCAGAACTCAGCAATTTTCTTGCCTCAGCCTCCTGAATGCCGGGATTACAGGTGTGCACCATCAAGCCTTTTCTGTGTGGTGCGGGGGAATTGAACCAGGGTCCTTGTGCTTGCTAGGCAGGTACTCTAACCATTGAGTGACATTTTTAGTCCTTTAGCTCTTTTATTTTGAGACAGAGTTTTCCCAGTTTCTCCAGTAGGCTGGAGTTTAGGACCCTTCTGCCTCAGCTTCTGTGAGTGCTGGATTAAAGATGTCAGTCCTCACATCTGGCTCCTACTCAATTTCTTTAGAATGTCATTTTCTACCTTTCTGTTAAGTCATTACCGTTACATCATAGCCTTGTCCCCACCCCATGCTACTGTTGAACCTGGAGCCTTCAAACTGAGCTGCCTCCCCAGATCTTTTCTATTTTATTTATTTATTTTGAGGCAGGATCTTGCTGTAGTCCATGTTGGTCCTGAACTCACTGTAACTCAGGAAAGCCTTGAACTCATGGCAGCCCTCCTGCCTCTATCTCCTGAGTGCTGGGATTATAGATATACACCACCTGAAATGGCTTTTGTGGTGCTGGGAATTCTTTTCCTTCCTTTTTTTTTTTTTTTTTTGAAACAGGGTTTTGCTCTGTAGCCCAGACTGTAGCCCAGGCTGGTCCTGAACTCGCTGTGGAGCGAATGCTGGCCTTGGACTCACAGCAATCCTCCTATCTCAGCCTCCCAAGTGCTGGGATTATAGGTGTGTGCTACTGTACCCAGTTTATGTGGTGCTGGGGAATTGAACTCAGGTACTTAGTGCTTGATTTAGCGCTTACTAGTGCTTTAACTGCTGAGCCATTCCTCTAGCTCCTCTTTTTCTTTTTGAGACAGGGTTTCACTGTATAATCCAGGCTGGTCCTGAACTCATTGTGTAGCCCAGGCTGTCCTCAAGCTCAAACTCACAGCCACCCTCGTGCCTCAGCTTCCTGAGTGCTGGGATTTCAGGTGTGTGCCACCACACCCAGTTTATGTGGTGCTGGGGATTCGAACCCAGAGGGCTTTGCACTTGCTAGGCAAGTGCTTTAACTAGTGTGTTACTCCTCTAACCCTGTATTATTTTATTACTATTTTTTTTTGAGACAGCTCTAGCCTAGGCTAGTCCTGAGCAGTGACAGCTCAGGCTGGTTTCAAATTTGCAGCAGTACTCCTGCCTCAGCCTCCTGAGTGCTGGGATTGCAGGTGTGTACAACCATGCTAAGATTATGTGGTGCTAGGGAATTGAACTCAGGGCCTTGAGCTTGCTAGACTGGTGCTGTAACCTCCAGCCCCTTGTTTTATTTATTTATTATTTTGAGGCAGGGTCTTGCTCTGCAGTCCAGGCTGGTCCTGAACTCACTTTGTAGCCCAGGCTGGCCTTGAACTCAGCAATCCTCCTGACTCCACCTCCTGCATGGTGGATTTACAGGTGTGCGCCACCACATCCAGCTTCCTTTTTTATTTTATTTTGAGACAGATTCTCACTAAATCGTTCTCTAGGCTGAACTTGAATTTGGCACCTTTCTGCTTCAGCCTCCTGGGGTGCTGGGATTACAGGCCTATGGTACTGGTTCTTCATTTGTCCCTCCTCACTTAATTCTTACCCCCTAAGCATTTTAAATTGCTTAATTTTATTTTTTTTCAGATCAAGATCACTCCATGGATGAAATGACAGCAGTGGTAAAAATTGAAAAAGGAGTTGGCAGCAATAATGGGAGCAGCGGCAACGGTGGTGGCGCCTTTTCTCAGACGCGAAGCAGCAGCACCGGCAGTAGCAGCAGTGGAGGAGGAGGAGGAGGGCAGGTGAGTGGTCTTCAAGGAGTGGGCAGGTGTTGACAGGACGTAAACATCCTTAGAAGTTGCCTTGTTATTCATGGAAAAACGTTCAATGAAAGGATTAAATTATTTTATACATAATGAAGTAAGCACAGGACAGGTGACCTGGAGGTTCCCCCAAGATATGTTTCCACGTACAGATAAGTCAGGTTTTTTGTTTTGTTTTGTGTTAGGGATTGAACCCTGGAACTACTGCATGCTGGGCAAGTGCTTTACCATTAGCTATATCCCAACCCCAGATAGGCCCAATTTTTATTTATGTTTTTTTTTTTTTTTGCTCTTTTGTTTGCACTGTGTTGCTGTTTATTTGTCATATACTGCCCCCTAGGCTCGCAGCTGGGTGTCACTAGTGTCACTAATTCCTTTCCTCTCCTATCTCCTGGCCAGGAATCCCAGCCATCCCCTTTGGCTCTGCTGGCAGCAACCTGCAGCAGAATTGAGTCACCCAGTGAGAACAGCAACAACTCCCAGGGCCCAAGCCAGTCAGGGGGCACAGGTGAGCTTGACCTCACAGCTACACAACTTTCACAGGGTGCCAATGGCTGGCAAATCATCTCTTCCTCCTCTGGGGCTACCCCTACCTCAAAGGAACAGAGTGGCAGCAGTACCAATGGCAGTGAGTCTTCCAAGAATCGCACAGTCTCTGGTGGGCAGTATGTTGTGGCTGCCACACCCAGCTTACAGAACCAGCAAGTTCTGACAGGACTTCCTGGAGTGATGCCTAACATCCAGTATCAAGTAATCCCACAGTTCCAGACCGTTGATGGGCAACAGCTGCAGTTTGCCACCACTGGTGCCCAAGTGCAGCAAGATGGTTCTGGTCAAATACAGATCATACCAGGTGCAAACCAACAAATCATTACCAACCGAGGAAGTGGAGGCAACATCATTGCTGCTATGCCAAACCTACTTCAGCAGGCTGTCCCCCTTCAAGGTCTGGCTAATAATGTGCTCTCAGGACAGACTCAGTACGTGACCAATGTACCAGTAGCCCTGAATGGGAACATCACCTTGCTACCTGTCAACAGCGTTTCTGCAGCTACCTTGACTCCCAGTTCTCAGGCAGTTACAATTAGCAGCTCTGGGTCCCAGGAGAGTGGCTCACAGCCTGTCACCTCAGGGACTACCATCAGTTCTGCCAGCTTGGTATCATCCCAAGCCAGTTCCAGCTCGTTTTTCACCAATGCCAATAGCTACTCAACAACTACTACCACCAGCAATATGGGAATTATGAACTTTACCACCAGCGGATCGTCAGGGACCAACTCTCAAGGCCAGACACCCCAAAGGGTCAGTGGGCTTCAGGCATCTGATGCTCTGAATATTCAGCAGAACCAGACATCTGGAGGCTCACTGCAAGCAAATCAGCAGAAAGAGGGAGAACAAAACCAGCAGACACAGCAACAACAAATTCTTATTCAGCCTCAGCTAGTTCAAGGGGGACAGGCTCTTCAGGCCCTCCAAGCAGCACCATTGTCAGGACAGACGTTCACAACTCAAGCTATCTCCCAAGAAACCCTCCAGAACCTCCAGCTTCAGGCTGTTCCAAACTCTGGCCCCATCATCATCCGGACACCAACAGTGGGACCCAATGGACAGGTTAGTTGGCAGACTCTTCAGCTGCAGAACCTCCAGGTTCAGAACCCACAAGCCCAGACAATCACCTTGGCCCCAATGCAGGGTGTCTCCCTGGGCCAGACCAGCAGCGGCAACACCACCCTCACACCCATTGCCTCAGCTGCCTCCATCCCTGCTGGCACAGTCACTGTGAATGCTGCTCAGCTCTCCTCCATGCCAGGCCTCCAGACCATTAACCTCAGTGCTTTGGGTACTTCAGGAATCCAGGTGCACCAGCTTCCAGGCCTGCCATTGGCTATAGCCAATGCCCCAGGTAAGGCTTCCAGTCTTTTAAATTTATTATAAACTAAGTTTTGTATGTTGATGAAGCTGTTAAGTCTAAAGAATGAAATAGAACTTTTTGGAATGACTTTCTCAAGGTCTAATACATTCTTTAGGCAAGTAAATTAGAAAAACATAACTGATTTTATTTAAATCATCTGGAACTGAGTGAATTACTTCTTCCCAGTTAATCTGCTGAGGAAGGAGCACTTATAAGCAGTGTCCTGGGATCTCCGTACTTTGCATCCCATTCTCTTTGGTACTGCAAAACAAAGGCTGGCAATATTTTTGTTAAGGGGCCAAGTGCTAAGTATTTAGTCTCAGCTATATGTGTGTGTGTGTGTATTTGTACATACATATGTATATAGGTGTGTGCGTATATATATATATAGTATGTATATGTATACACACACACACTGTTTTTTGCAGTACAGGATTGAATCCGGGACGTTCACAGTGAGCTACAGAGCTACATCCTACCCCTTTTTAAATTTTTATTTAGGGTCTGGTGATACAATAATAATCCCAGTGTTCTGGGAAACTGAGGCAGGAGGATTGCAAATTCTCGCCTTGCCTGGGCAACTTAATGATTTATTGAGACTTTCAAAAACAAGAATAAAAATTGGAAAAATAAATAAAAATAAAAGTTAGCTGAGAATGTCGCTGAAAATGGAAGCTTTGAGTGTGATCCTCATCCAACCCCCCACAAACCAACCCAAAAAATAAAAATGTTGAAGGTGTAGTTCAGTTCAAAGGACTGTGGTTCAATCTCCGGTACTGAAGAAAAAAATTATGAATTTGACCTTTTGTAGAACAGATATTAAATCAAATCATCAAATAATTCTCATGACCCATAGTTCTTTTGAGGCAATCTCACTCTGTAGTCCATGCTGGTCCTGAACTTACTCTGTAACCCAGGCTGGCCTGGAACTTATGTCAGTCTTCTGCCTTAGCCTCCTGGATGCTGGGATTGTAGGTGTTTGCCACCAAGTCCAGTTTATGTGATGTTGGGGAGTTGAACCCAGGGCCTTGTACTTGTGAGGCGAGCACTCTGACAGCTGAGCTATGCCTGTAGTGTATGAGCTGTGACTCTTTCTTTTTCTTCCCTTTTTTTCATTTTTTTGAGACAGGGTCTCACTCTATAGCCCAGGCTGGTCCTGAACTCACTGGTGTAGTCCATGCTGGCCTTGGACTTAGGATGATCCGCCTACCTTAGCATGCCAAATGCTGGAGTCACAGGTGTGCCCCACAATGCCAGCTTTATGTGGTGCTCGGGAATCAAACTCAGGGCCTTGCCCTTGCAGGGCAAGCGCTTTAACCACTGTGCCGTTCCTCCAGCCCCCTGCCCTCTTTCTTTCTTTCTTTCTTTTTTTTTTTTTTTTGGGGAGACAGTTCTCTCTGTAATCCAGGCTGGTCTTGAACTCACTGTTTGGTCCAGGCTGGCCTGGAACTCAGCAATTCTCCTGCCTCAGCCTCCTGAGTGCTGAGATTATAGGTGTATGCCACCATATCCAGCTTGCTGCAACTCTTTAGTTGAAGGGCAGAGATGTGATGGATTTTGAAAAGATGTGCTTTTTTTTTGGTTATACTGGAGATCAAACTCGGGTACTTTCACAGTAAGCTACATTCCTAGCCCTTTTATTTTTTAAAGCAGGGTCTTACTAAGTTGCCAAGGGTGGACTGAAACTTGGCAATCCTTTGTCTTAGTCTTGGAGTGTGCTAGGGTTATATGTGTGGGCCACCATGCGTGGCATGTTTTTTTCAACAGAATAAATTTCCTGAGACTGAAAGAATGACATAGAGGTTAACATGCTTGTGCAAGACCCTGAGTTCAATTCCCTTCACACCACATAAGCTAGGTGTGGCACACACCTGTAATTCTAGCACTGGGGATACTGAGGCAAGAAGATTCCCATGACACCACTCTATAATGAGTTCAGGACCAGCCTGGGTTATAGAGTGAGAGCCTGTCTCTCAAGAAAGAAAGAAAGAATGAAAGAAAAAAATCGTGGTTAATCCAGTGTCTCTTTTTAGTGGAGAGGGGTTGAGTACCTCTTGCATGCTAGGCAGGTGTTTTAACAGTGAGCTTTCACCCCCAGCCGTTTTTGATTAATTAACCAACATCATGTGTTCTGTGCAAGCTGGTTAGTAAGTCTTTTGGTTTGGGTTAGTTTTTTTCCCCCCCCCCGGGGGATTGAACCCAAGCCTTTTGTGCTGAGCTTGGATTTACCTCAGTTTTTAAAAAAATTCTTATTTTGTACATAATTCAGTACTGTGCTGTACTACTGAGTGAGACTCTGCCTCAAGAAACAAAACAAAACAAAAAAACTGGGCTGGAGGAATGGCTCAGCAGTTAAAGTGCATGCCTGACAAGCACTAAATACCCAAGTTTGATTCTGCAGTACGACATAAGCGGGGTGTGGTGATGCATGCCTGTAATCTCAGTACTTGGGAGGCTGAGGCAGGAGGATTGCCATGAGTCCAAGGCCAGCCTGGGCTCCAGAGTGAGTTCAGGACCATCCTGTGCTACAGTGAGACCCTGTCTCAAAAAAAAAAAAATTTATTCTTAATTTTAGACAGGGTCTAGCTAAATTGCTAAAATGTCCAGACTGGGCTTAACTTTTAGATTTTCGTGTCTCAGTCTCCCACAGTGCTGAGACTGCAGACTTGTAAAACACTATGGGCCACTATTTTTGTCTTGCTTGCTTGTAGTTTTCTTTTTTGAGACAGGTCTCCCTCTATAGTCCAGGCTTATCCTGAACTCACTATGTGCCCAGACTGGCCTCAAATACATAGCAGTTCTGCCTTAACCTCCCCAGTGCTGCAATTAATGTGTGTACCACTATGCTCTGTTTATGTGGTCCTGGGAAATTGAATCTAGGGCCTTGCTCTTGCTAAGTAGGCACTCTAACTGCTGAGCTATGCCCCCAGCCTCCAAGCTCTTTATTCCCCCATTTATTGATATGTATATATGTAATACAGAATGTTTACATTGATCTTGAGTATTTTGTGCATATACATACTGTAACAAAATTACAAATCCTCCCGCCTCTCTTTTTGACCCTTCCATTTCTCACCCAACCCACTAGTTCCCATTATTCCCCTCAATTAGTTCTGTGAAATGATTGTGATCTGGGTTTCTCATATTAGAGAAATCATTTGATATTTAGCCTTCTGCCCCTGACTCATTTCACTGAGCGTGATGGTCTGAAGTTGCCTCCATTTACCTACAAAAGCCTCCAACCTCTCTGTCTATAGTTAAGTAGCAATCCATCGTGTACAAATGCCACAATTTATGTATCCATTGGTCTGTTGATGAGTATTTTGGTGTCTTCCACATTTTAGCTATTTTTTTTCCTTTTCTCTCACTTTATAGCCCAGGCTGATCCTAAACTCAATGTGGAGTCATGAAATCCACTTGCCTCAGCCTCCCGAGTGCTGGGATTACAGGCACACCACCATGCCCAGCTGTATGTGGTGCTTGGGAATCAAACTCAAGGCCTTGCCCTTGCAAGGCAAGTGCTTTAACCACTGTGCCATTCCTCCAGCCCCACATTTTAGCTATTGTTAGTTGTACTACTCTGAACTTGGATGAACAAGTATCTCTGTTACGTGATGTTTTTAACTCTTTTGGGAAAATTCGCAGAAGAGGTATAGTTGGATGGAAAGTGAGATATTTGTTTCCAGACTTTTGAGAAACTTCCATACTGCTTTCCATAGTGGTTGTACCAGGTATGTGTATATGTATGTATGTATGTGTGTGTATACATATGTGTACGCACAGACATTATCTCACTGTGTATATCATTATATTCTACAGTTGTGGAAGACTTTTAAAATTCATCTGGGTTTGTGTGTGTGTGTTACTGGGAATCAAGTCCTGGACCTTCACTCTGTGCTGTTTCCCCAGCATAATTTTTTTTATTTTGAGACAGGGTCTCATCAAGTTGCTAAATTGCCTGGGCTGGGCTCAGTTTTGTGTCCCTCTTGCCTCAGTGTCCCAAAGTATTGTGTTTACAGGTCTGGTGCATGGTTCCAGCTAAAAAATGTCTTTTTCTGGGCTCAGTGGCACAGGCCTATAATCCCAGCACTCTGAGCGACTGAAGTAAAAGGATCACAAATTTGAGCTCAGTCTGGGCAACTTAATGACACACTGTCTCAAAATCAAGAATAAATAAATAAACTGGCTGTGTCAATTTGTGTGATGGTTTTGGGCTCCATCCCCAGTACCTTTCATGCTGACTTACACTGTTGATTTGTGTTTGCTGAATATACAAGAAAAGGCACAAATTTAGAACCAAAACAAACCAGCTACCTCTGTGGTTTTATGTTTTTCATAGCACTTCCCCTGGTGGGTGGTGTACTAAGGCAAGGATCACCCAGTTAACTGAACTTAGTCTTAAGACATTGAGGGGCTGGAGGAATAGCACATTGGTGCTCAGGGGCCTGGGTTCAATTCCCCAGCAACACATAAACTGGGCCTGGTGGCACATGCCTATAATTTCAGCTTTTGGGAGGTAGAGGCAAGAGGATTGCTGGAGGTTAGCCTGGACTTCGTGGTGCATTCAGAACCATCCTGGACTGCAGATCCTAAGACCCTGTGTCTCACAAAGAAAAAAAAAACATTGACATTACCTGTTGTGTGTATGTGTTATGGGTAGGTACTGGGGATTGAGCCCATGGCCTTCACACAGAGTTACATCCTGAACCCTCTTTTGGGTTTTGATTTTGAAACAGGGTCTTACCAAGTTACTGAATTGCCTAGAGTGGGCTCAAATTTGCTATCATCCTGCCTCAGCGTCCCAGAGTTCTGGGATTATAGGCCTGTGCCTCCTTGTCTAGCTTTATTTGTACATTTATTTATTTTTTATGAACACTTTTTGTGGGGGGTTGATTTTTATTTATTTTTTGAGACAGTTACTCATTATGTGTCCCGGCTGGTCTTGGATTCATAGCAATTCTCCTGCCTCAGACTCCCAAGTGCTGGGATTACAGGTGTGCACCACCAGGCTCAGCTTATGTGGTGCTGGGGAATTGAGCTCAGGTACTTTGCTTTAACCACTGAGCTATTCCTCCAGCCACTTTTGATTGTTTTTGTAGTACTGGAAAGTAGGACACTTGCACTAAGGTACATCCTACCCTTTTTTTAGTTTTTATCTTGAGACAAGTTTGCTAAGTATCCAAGTTGCCTGGCTATACTAGAACTTGTGATCCTCCTGCCTCAGTCTCATAAGAATAATGGGAAACAGGCATGTGCCACTTCCTGGCTACCGTTTGCTCTTTATTAGTACTCTTTCGTTTTTCAGTCTCACTCTCAGATCTATCTTCCCAGTCCCCCAGTTTAAAAATTCAGGTTTTTTTTCCATACCACTGGTTAAGTACCGAAAGCTGTTCGTTCACCCAAATTGGGATGTGGCTGTTTTGAATGAATGAGTTAGCATGACTTCTCTGGAGCTTTGCATAATGAAGAATTCAGGGCTGGGCTTTGGTAGGACAGTAGAATGTAATTCCTTAATGACTATAGTTCATTGAAGAAGCAAATTTCAGGCACTGAAAATAAAAATTTCACATCTGCTAGGTTTTATTAGGATCAGGAAAATGTCTTCTCTAGAAGTTAAATTGAATGTGATACCAAGATTGGTTTGCCAGCCATGTAGCTAAGCTTGGGGTCAAATTGCCAAGACCTAAATTGTTAAAAAGTGGGGCTGTAGGTATAGCTCAGCTGTTAGAGCACTTGCCTAGCAAGTGCAAAACCTTGGTTCAATTCCCCTGTACCACATCATCTGGGTGTGGTGTTAAGTATAATTCCAGCACTGGGGAGGCTGAGGCAGGAGTATTGCTGTGAGTTTGAGGCAAGCTTGGGTTAAATAGTGAGCTCAGGAACAACCTGGCACTATAGAGTGAGAATCTGTCTCAAATTTATTTATTTATTTATTGAGACAGGGTCTAGCTCTGTAGCCCAGGCTGGTCCTGAACTCACTTTGTAGCCCAGGCTGGCCTTGGGCTCACAGCAGTCTGACTGCCTCAGCCTCCCAAGTACTGGGATTACAGGCGTATGCCACCATGCCCAGCTCTATGGAGTGCTAGGAAATTGAACACATGGCCTTGTGCTTGCTAAGCAAGCACTTTACACTGTGCCATTTCTCTAGCCCCCTAGGCAGGTACTCTTAACTACTGTGCCATTCCTCCAGTCCCTCAAGTAAATTTAGATGACTGAAATATGTTCAGAATTATTAATTGTAAAACTGGGCATGTTGGTGCACACCTGTAGTTCAAAAAGATTATAGGAGACTTTCTTTGAGATAGGGTCTTGCTTTGTAGTCTTGGCTGGTCCCGAACTCACTAGGGAGCGCAGGCTGACCTCAATCACAGCATTCCTCCTGTCTCAGCCATCAGTGTGCTGGACTTACAGGTGTGTGCCACCACACCCAGCTAATAGAGCTAGGACATCAGACCCAGGGCCTGGTGATACCTAGGCAAATGCATTAATCACTGAGCAATGTCTATAGCCCACGACTTTTCTCTTTTAGTATACTTTATCAAATATAACATTAAATGTTTGTACTTTTTTTGGTACTGGGAATTTAACCCATGCTGGGCTACGTCTGCAGCCCATTTTTATGTTTTATTTTGAGACAAGGTCTCACTAAATTGCATAGGCTGTATTTGAACATGCAGAACTCCTTTTTCAACGTCCAAAGTGCTGGGATTATAGGTGTGTGAATTGTTTTGCATCTTTTTTTGCTTTTATATCATACTTGTTTCTTAAGGCTGATGGTAATAATTCTTAAATGGTGATTTCAACTTAAATTGAAAAGATGTTTAAAACTGTGATGGCTTGATATGAAAATTTTGGGAATATGAAAAGACAAACATCAGGCTTTTTCAGATGTTCTTATTCATTCCAGTGGCTTGCTCTATGATATCATTATTAAATTACATTTCTTTGTGTAGTGTGGCCATTTTAGTTCTAAGTTAAGTAACAAAAAAGGAGGGTGCCTCATATTTCAATTTTGAGGCAGGGTCTCATTTTATAGTCCAATTCAGTCCTCAGCTGACTGTGTAGTCCAGGCCCACCCTGAATCATGTCAGTCTTCCTGCCTCAGCCTCTGGGGGTGCTAGGATTACAGGCTTGTACTACCACTCCCTGTTTATGTGGTGTTGGGAAATGAATCCAGGGCCTTGTGCTTGCTAGGGAAGAGCTTTAGCTGGTAAGCTGTTCCTTCAGCACTCAGAAAAGTTTAATATCTTACGTTCTCAGATCTCTCTGTCTCTCTCTCTGTCTCTCTCTTTTTGTTTTGAAGCAGGATCTCACTGTAGTACGCAGTCTGGGGTTCAGTTGATGATCCTCCTGTTCCAGCTCCCTGTAACTATGCCTCTGTGCCAGTCCTGGAATTACTTCACTTGGATTTTTAGAAAAGTATAAGTGTGTCAGTTTTTATTTATTGAAAGTGTGATATAGTAGTGCTAACCTTTTCTTTTACACTTAGCAATATAAAGTAGAGTCTAATGTGCTAAGGGGTTATTTGAAAAAAAATTTTTTTTGATGACTGGGTCTCTGTAATCTAGGCTAGCCTTGAACTGCTGAAATTAAGGCATGTGCCATCATGCTGGCTTTTGCAGTGCTAGAAAATCGAACCTGTGGCCTTGCATATGCTCATGCTTTAACCACTGAGCTATGCCCCTTGCCCTTGAAAATATATTTACTTACACTGTTATTATATTGTTAATACTATACTAGATTTGCGTTGAGCTACATCTCTACCCCTTATAAATTTTATTTTGAGCCAGTTCTTTGCTAAGTCATTAAGTTCAAGGCTGGGCTTGAACTTGTGATCCTCATGCCTCAGGTATCTGGAGTGCTCATATTACAGGCCTGAGCCACTGTGCCCAGAAAGTTCTTAAGTAATTCTTGTTGACAAACTCTGGGCTGTAATTTCTTTTTCTTGCTTTTTTTTTTTTTTTTCTTTTTGAGGCAGGGTCTGACTCAGTTGTTTAGGCTGGTCCCAAGCTTGCTATATTGGCTATTGTGGCCTCAAGCTCACGGCAGTTCTTCTGCCTCAACCCCCCAAGTGCTGGGATTACAGGTGTGAGCCACCATACCTGCCTTTGGGCTGTAATTTCAATTTGAACTTTTTTTTTTTTTGTAATACTGGGAATTGAACACAGGGCCTTCACTCTTAGATAAATTCCCAGTCCCTTTTTATTCTTTATTTGAGACAGAGTCTTGCTAAATTGCCCAGGCTGGGATCAAACTTGTGATCCTCCTACCTCATCCTCCCGAAGTACTGAGTTGCAGGCCTAAGCCGCTGGGCTCAGCATTTTTTTTATCTTTTGTATTGGAGATCAAGCCCTAAGTCTTCACGCTGAGCGACATCTTTATTTTTGATTTTTAGACAGGGTCTTGCTAGGCTGCCCTGTAGGGTTTGAATTTATTATCCTACTGGCTCAGCCTTTTAGAGTACTGGGATTATAAGCCGATGCCATTGGGCCAGACTTCAATTTGTACTTTTGCTTCAATGCTTTTTTAAATTCTTAATACAGAAACTGGGCAGTATACTTGTTTGACAGGTTTGGATAGGCATATCTAATTTTCAGTAGATCTTCCTTCTCAACTGTGTAACACAAAATAATCGTTTAATTTGAACTTGACTCTTTGTATGATAGTTCCTTGTATGATTGTTCCATGTCTTCATTTCCAAAATCTGTCTCACTTTTTAGAAGAAAGTTTTTTATCCCTTCCCTCATCTTCAATCTCCACATTTGCTTTTTCTTTTCTTTTCTTTTCTTTTTTGTTTTGAGTCAGGGTCTCCCTCTGTAGTCCAGGCTGGTCCTGAACGCACTATGGAGCCTTGGATTTACAGCAGTCCCTTTGTCTCAGTCTCCCGAGTTCTGTTGTGTGCCACCAGGCCTGGTTTACTCTCCGTGTTTTTCAAAGAAAGTTAAGAACTTAAGTTACGTATGCCTATGTCAATAAATGGCTACTGGCATAAATTTTGAAAATAAGACCGTAATTAAACGATTAAGCAGTCTCAAATTACAAACTCTAAAGCCAGGTGTGATCTCGAAAGAAAAAAAAGACAAATTCTAAGGTCATAAGTCTTCTTCTGAACTAAAATTTTGTGTTCATTTGAATAAGAATGGCTCACTGCGGTAAAAAAATAAAATACAATAGTTTAACTACCTTGAAGGAGTTAATATATAAAATGTGGCACACGTCTGTAATTCCAGCACTAGGGAGGCTGAGGCAGGAGGATTGCCAGAATTCAAGGCCAGCCTGGGCTTCATAGTGAGTTCGGGACCAGCCTGGACTATAGACCAGGACCCTGTTCTCAAAAAGGAAAAAATAAAAAATAACTGGGTCAAGACAAAGCCGTGCCCTTTAAGAGGTGAGAGAACCAAGTTCTGAGTCTTTAAGTCTCCAAGAATTTAAACAGGTTTTCTCAAAGTTGCCCAGGCTAGCCTTAAACTCCTGTTCCTTCTGTCTCAAGCTTCCAGATATATGAGATTGTAAGCATGAATTACCATGCTTGGCTGACAACTTCCTTATGAACTTCTTATATATAAACTGAGCACACTTTTCATCCCAAGGTCTTGTACATGTGAGACAAGCACTTTAACCATTGAGTTATGCCCCTACCCCTTGAGTTCCTTTCTCAAAAAACAAACAAAAAACAAACAAACAAACAAACAAAACTGGGGATGTTGTTCAGTGTGAGTAACCAGCTTTCAATTCCTAGCACTGACCTTGAACAAATAAGTCAATCGATAAATAGCTTCTCTGTGAATCAGAATTTCTTAACCTGATCTGTTAATTGAATTTTGTTTTGTTTGTGTGTGTTTGTTGTTTTGTGATACAGGGTCTCTCTCTTTAATCCAATCTGGTTCTCAGCTCACTGTGTAGCCGAGTCTGGTCTTGAACACATAGCAGTCCTCCTGCCTCAGCCTCCCAAGTGCTGGAATTACATGCCTGCACCACCACGCCAAGATTATGTGGTGCTAGGGAATTAAACTCAGGGCCTTGAGCTTGCTAGCAAGCGCTTTAACTACAGAGCTATCCTCCAGCCCTGTTTATTTTTTTTTTTTTGAGACAAGGTCTCTGTAATACAAGCTGGTCTAGTTACTATGTTGCCCAGGCTGGACTTGAACTCACAGCAATCCTACCTCAGTCTTACAAGTGCTGGAATTACAGGTGTGTGGTGCTGGGGAATCAACCCAGGGCCTTGCACTTGCTGGGCTAGCACTCTTTGCTGAGATATGCCCCCTGCCTCCAAGGTTACTTTGAATTTAATAATTTGAATTTAATCTATAATTAAATGAAGGGTAGTCAATAATATGACAGGTATGTGGAAATGGAGAAGCAGGATGGCTAAAGAGAAATAGAGGAAAACGCGACCTTTATTATGTCATATCAGGTGTGTGAGTTTACCCTACTGCTGTATTTTTCCCCTTTTAGTAAGGTGTGATCTCTTTTTCTGGTTCTTTTTTTTTTCCTGATAAAATGAAGACATTGTAATAGTAAATTTTATCTCCTTTTGCTCCTGCATTTGTTTTCTATGTTTTTTATTTTTGAGTTTCTTTCCATGTTTTCTTCCCCCGTTAAACAGTTCTTTATTTAGAAACAAAGGATAAAGGAGTAAAAGTTCCCACTATCTAGGAGGAGGTCCTGAGTGGGTTGCCCCTGCATAATAATTCTTAACAGTTTTCAGTGTTATAATATCTAAAAGTAACTTGCATTTAAATTTTTTTTTATTTAGTTAAGTTTTTTTTTTTTTTTTTTTTGATAGTCTCACTCTGTTTCAGGCTGATCCTGAACTCACAATATAGCCTAGGCTGATCTTGATTTCACAGCAGTCCTCCTGTTTTCAGCCTCCCAAGTGCTGGAATTATAGGAGTGTGCCCCCAAACTTGTCTAATTTTTATGTGGTGCTAGGGAATGCCCACACTAGACAAGTGCTCTAACCACTTATTTGTGTGCCCAGCCCTAATTGGCAATTTTTGTCTTTATTTTTATTACAGTTTTATAATTTATTGCACTTATGAAAGGAAATACATATGGGAGAATTTTATATGTGCAAATTTTTTTTCCTCTTCCTGTGCTGAAATTGAACCCAGAATCTTGCATATGCTTGGAAAGTGCTTTTCCATTGAGTGATACCCTGCTTGTATCATTTTTCTGTTTTGTGGTACTGAAAATTGAGCCCAAGGCTTTTGCATTGAGCTCTAGTCCCATTCCATTCCATTTTATTTATTCCTTTCTTTTTCTCCCTCCTACCCCCGTCCTTTTTTTTCAGGTTGTAGGTCAAACCCAGGGCTTTAACACTGAGCTGCATTTCCATACCATTTTTTAATTTTTTTTGAAACGGTCTTATTAGAATGTTGAGTTGCCCAGCTTGGGCTCTTAACTTGTCAGCCTCCTTCCTCAGCCTCCCAGAGTACTGGGATTACTGGCCTGTACCACCTGACAGGTTTGTTTTGTTTTGTTTTTGAGATGTGGTCTCACTATATAAGTTAGATTGCCCTTGAGCTTTAGCTTCCTCCTGTCTCTCCTCTCACCGTAGAGAGCTGGGATTATAGGGTTCTAGACCACACTGAGTTTCTGTTTTTGTTTTTTTAGTGGAAATGGAAATTGAGCCCAGAGCATTCTCACTGAGATATATCCCTTGGCCTTTGGTTTTAAATTTTGGTACAAGATCTCAATTACCCAGGTGGAACTTGAGTTTGTGCTCCTTCTGCTTAAGCCTCCAAGACGACTGGGGACTGTAGGTCTATAGGTCTGCAGGTCTACAGGTCTGTGCCACCAGGCTGTGTTTGTTTGTTTGTTTGTTTTGGTGGTACTGCGGATTGAATCTAGGGCCTTCACACTGACCTATATGCCCAGTCCATTTTTTTTTTTTTTTTTTTTTAGTTCTAATTTTGAGACAAGATCTTCCTTAATTGCTAAATTGCCCTGGATAGGTTTGAAATTGTGATCCTCCTGCATTATTCTCCTAGAGTGCTGGGATTTCAGGACCTTGGCTGAGAAACTTTATTCTTCTTAGTTCAGTGGTTTTGCTTAAAATTGGTGTATTCTTGGGCTGGAGGAATGGCTCAGAGGTTAAGCACAGTCAAGTGCTAAGTACCCGAGTGATGCCCCAGCACCACGTAAGATGTGTGTGGTCCCGCGTGTTTGTAATCCCAGCACTCACTCGGGAGGCAGGAGGTTTGCCTTGAGTCCAAGACCAGCGTGGGCTACCGAGTGAGACCTTGTTTCAAAAAAAAAAAAAAGAAAAAAAGAAAAAGAAAATTTGTGTATTTTCTTTTTTCTTATGGATTCATTCATCATTCGTTCATTTCCTTTTTGTGGTGCTGGTAATTGATTTTAGGGACTTCACACTGTGCTACGAGATCTTCAGCCAATTTTTAGTTTTAATTCTGAAACAGGATCTCATTAAATTGCCTATCCTGGTTTGAATTTCTGCCCCTCTGGCTGGGATTATAGGCCTACATTTTGTGTGTGTGTGTGTTGTGTGTATGTTGTATGATAATGGTTTGGATTTTTCTTTTAAGAGAGCGATCTCACCGTTGTGTAGTGCAGTCTAGCCCTGAGTTCCTGTGTAGCCGAGGCTGGCCTTGAACTCCAGCTTCTCCAACGCTGGGATTATGGGCATGCGCTCCCATGCCTGGTTTAAGTCGTGCTGGGAAATCAACTCCAGCCTTGCACGGCCTTGAGCTTGCTGACTGCTGGGCTTTTATTCTGCCAGCCTTCCTGCCCCATCTTAGTTGTGTATTAGAGACATGGTCTTCTTGGCTGGGTTTAAATCTGGGATTACTCCTACCTCAGCCTCCTGGAGTGCTGGGATTACAGGCCTTCAAGGGGCTAGTTTTGGTTGTTTTTAAACTCTTGGCTGGGATTGTGGAGTTTTAAAACACTTATCACTTCATTACAGTGCCACCTACTGTTTGAGCCTTTGTCACTACTGGGGCTGATGGCCCTGGACTCAAGGAAAACTTTCCGTTTTTCCAAGTTGGTTCTTAAACGTATAATCTGTTATTAATAAACCAAAAAGTGGTAGATGCACAAGCTAAATATTTGTTACTATGTAGATATTTGTAATGAGAAGAGTTACTATAACTATGTTATAGACAATGTAGGAAATATGATGGGGGGGACTACTTACATTGCTCATCACAGTCACCAGTATTTTGTGTCTTCCTTTTTGATTAAATTTTATTTATTTTTGATTAAATTTTAATGTGTGTCGTTGCAAGGTAGCTTTATTTTGAATGTGCATATAATTCATTGACTTAATTTGTTTAGTACATCTTACATAGCACAAGCAATTTTTCAAATTTGTTATACTTTAGTTAGCCATGACTTTCATTGGCTAATATTCTACCAACTTCTTTTTTTTGTTGTTGTTTATGTTTTAAGCCGCTAATTGTAGATTATTGTTGTTATAAGTTGTGTCCACTGCTTTATCTACTGGCATGGTTACTAATGTGAAGAAATTGTTGAGTCAGAAGATCAGATATTAAATGGTTTCTCTAATGTGAGGAAACCAAACTATAAAAATAGTAAAAGAGAGATGGAAGAAAGTAAGAAGGGGATGAGGGGAAGTGTTACGAGTAGGAAGGGGAAAGGAATATGATTGATAAGAAAAATTAAAAAGAAAAATGGAAAGAAAAAGACTTACCTAGGCATTTTTAAATTTATATAAATTTATATATATATATAAATATATATATATATATGTATGAATGTATAGTTTTGTTTTTGGCGATCCACATGGGACACAATTTATATTTATTTTTAAGACAGAGTCTTGCTCCATAGCCCAGTCTGGTCCTGAACTCATTTTGTAGTCTAGGCTAGTCTTGGACTCAAGGAGATCCTCCTGTGTCAACCTCCTGAGTGCTGGGATTACAGGTGTGCACCACCATGCCTGGTTTATGGGGTGCTGGGGAGTTGAATTGACGGCATTGTACTTGCTAAGCAAGTGCTTTAACTTCTGTGCCGTTCCTCCAGCCCCTACCTAGGCATTTTAAAAATAAAGCTAAGCCAGGCGTGGTGGCTGGCACATGCTTGTGATCCCAGCACTTGGGAGTCAGAGGCAGGAGAAATGTCATGTGTACAAGGCCAGCCTTGGCTACTTAGTGAGTTCAGGACCAGGCTGGACTACAGAGTAAGACCCTGTCTCAAAAAATAAAAATAAAGAAAGAAAGAAAATAAAAAGAAAAAAACTAGTTAGGGTGACACACCTGCAATGTCAGCATTCAGAAGACTAAGGCAAGAGAGAGTCCAATTTAAGGCCAACTGGACTACACAGTAAGTTTAAAGCCAGCGTGGAGTAATTTAGTGAGACCCTGTATCCAAAAAGAAAAAAAAAAAAAAAAGGTAAAACTGGGCTTCCTAGTGAATGCCCAGAAACTAGCACTCTGGGAGGCTGAGACAGGAAGGTATGAAGTTTGAATCTTCCCTGGGCCATTTAGTGACTTAGCCAGATTTTGCTTTAAAATTTAAAAAAGCAAGAGCTGTGGATGTAGCTTGGTGTGAAGGTCCAGGGTTTAGCCCATAATACTGCAGGGAAGAAGAAAGGAGAAAATAAACATTTTTCAGTTAATTTTTTTTCCTCTCTGGTGCTAACTTGGTCTTTGGAATGTCCTAAGTATGTGCTTTACAAGTGAACTACATCTCCATCCCCAAAACATTTTGCACATTTGCTGAAAATAATGTCAATTTCGTACTTGTAGTGCTCTCTTTTGTGCAAGGAATGATGAAACTCAAGGCCTTGTACATCCTATGCAGTGCTACAACTGAGCTATACTTCCATTCCTTTCTTTTGTGTCTTTTTTGTTTTGTTTTGTTTTGTTTTGAGACAAGGTCTCACTCTAGTCCAGGCTGTTCCTGAACTCTGAGTAGCCCAGACACACAACAAACAGCCTTTCCAGTGCTGGGATTATAGGTATGCCCCACCACAAGCAGATGTTATGTGATATGTGGTACTGGAGGATTGAACCTGGAACTTCAAGCTTCCTAGGCCAGTGGTCTAATCATTGTATCTCCAGCCCCATTACTAGTGATTTCTTATTTTGGGTTAGGGTGCTGTGGATTGATCCAGGAGCCTCACACATATTGAGAACATACTTTATTACCTAGCTGTGTCTCCAGCTTAATGAATTATTTGTTTATTTGTTGTGGTGGAGATTCAGCCAAGATTCTTTGTACTAAGCTGTATCTTGACTGTTAATTTAGTTTGTATTTTAAGATAATTTTGCTAACTGGCTAAATAGTGATTTTCTTCAGTCTCCCAGAGTGCTGGGATTATAGGCACGGGTGACCATAGCTGAAAAGCCTAATCTTTTCTACTTAAAAGATCTACCCTAGGGGCTGGAGGAATGGCAGACCCTTTAAGCTGAGTTCAATTTCCCAGTACCACGCAAAACTGGGCATGGTGGCACATGCCTGTAATCCCAGCGCTTGCGAGGCTGACGCAGTTGATCATTCTGAGTCCACGGCCAGCCTGGGCTACACCAGTGACTTTAGCACCAGCCTGGGCTACAGAGTAAAAAAAGAAAAAAAAATCTATCCTAGATGGACATTGTTATACATGCTCTGTAATCCCAGCATTCTCTGAGACTGAGGCCGTAGGGTTGCAAGCTCAAGCCCAGTTGGGTAGTTTAGCCAGATCCTGGTCAAAAATTAAAACAGTTTTTTTGAAGAGGATGAAAGTGGGGCTAGGGACATAGCTCAGTGGCTAAAGTGCTTGCTAGCATGTCCAAGCTGTTCAGTCCCTAGCTGTACATAAAGATTAGCCGAGTATGGCGGCACACACTTGTAATCCTAGCACTGGAAACCGAAGCAGGAGGATTGCTGTCAGTCTGAGGCCAGCCTGGACTATAGATGAAGACCTTGCCTCAAAATAAAGTAAATAAAAAGGGATGAAGACATAGCTCAGTGGGGAGTCCCTGGGTTAAGCTCCCTGTACTGCCAAAAAAAAAAAAAAAAAAAAAAAAAGCCCAGCATTCGGGAGCTGAGCTTGTGTTCCAGGCCAGCCTGGGCTACACAGTGAATTCAGAACCAGTCTAGGCTATAGAGCAAGACCCTTTCTCCAAAAAAAATAAGGATAAATTTTTGTCATGTGTAAGTTACATCTCAGTAAACTTGATTTTTCAAAGGAAAACTCATTGGTCAGTTTGGAAGATCCTAGAAAAACAACTTTAAAAAAAACCCTGATAATTAAAAAAAAGCAGAATCAAGCACTTACCCTCCCCAACGTTCCCTTTTTTTTTTTTTTTTTTTTTTAAATACAGGGTCTCGTTCTGTAGCTGAACTCACTATGGAGCCCAGGCTGGCCTTAGACTAACAGCAAGCAGTCCTCATGTCTCAGTCTCCGGAGTGCTGGGATTACAGGCGTGTGCCACCGTGCCCAGCTAATGTGGTGCTGGGGAATCGAACTCTGGTACTTAGCACTTGACTTAGTGCTTGCTAGGCAAGTGCTTTAACCATTCCTCCAGCCTCCAGCATTGACTTTATTTCACAGTAACCAAGTAGTTGATATTGAGATGAATTTGGAGGCCAGTATATATACTTTTTGGTTGTGTGTACACTTTTTTTTTTTTAAGAGCAAACTCAAGGTTTTGTGCTTGCTGGCCAAGTGCTTTTTTTCCCTCTCTATCTAGGCAAGCAAGCACTTTAACTACTGAGCTTCCTGCTTAGCCCCATATTTTTATTTATTTTTCCTTTTTCTCCATTCATTTTATTATTATTATTGTTACTCTTTCACCATTAACCTGTTCCTCTCTATTAACCATATAGTTCCAGCCAGACAAAGTGGCACAGGCCACTTGGAAGGTAAACCAGGAAGATCAAAAGTTAATGGCCAGCCTAGGCAACTTAGTGAGACTCTGTCTCCAAAGAAAAATAATTGGGGCTGGAAGAATGGCCCCGCAGTTAAAGTGCTTACCTGGCAAGTGCTAAGTTAAGCTCTTAAGTACCTGAGTTCGATTCCCCAGCACCACACAAGCAGAGCATGCGGCACATGCTTGTAATCCCAGCACTTGGGAGGCTGAGGCAGGAGGTTTGCCATGAGTCCAAGGCCAGCCTGGGCTCCATAGTGAGTTCAGGACCAGGCTGGGCTACAGAGCAAGACCCTGTCTCAAAAATAAAGAGTGAGAGAGAGAGAAAAGAAAAGATCTGTTTCAAGAATAAATATACAAATATAAATAAAAAAGATTTGGGATGCAGCTCAGTGGCAGGATGCTTGTTTAACAAGCACAAGTTACTAGGTTGAAACTTGAGTTTAGGGAAAAAAATTTGTATAATTTCTTCTTTTCTCTTTTCCTCTCCCTCTCTTACTTGCTGATTGACTGTACTCTGAGAAACTAAATTAATGAAATGATTATTACTTAAAAGATAAAAGGACTAAGGGTGTATTTCAGTGGTTAGAATATTTGCCTCGTAAGTGGAAGGCCCTAGGTTTGGTTCCCCGGAACCACAAAAACCGAGCATGTTGACACATATCTGTACTCGTAGCACTCAGGAGGCTGAGGCAGTAGGATTGCCATGTGTTTGAGGCCAGCTTGGCCTATGTAGTGAGTTCAGAACCAGCCTGCACTACAGAGCAAGACCCTGTCTCAAAAAAAGATACGAAGTATGAATTAAGAGACTTTCTGATTTAGAGCTTTATTTTTTATACCTGATGCTCCTCACTTATAAGTGATGTATGACTAGTACTCTGTTTCTCATGTTTAAACACACATTATAAGGTCTGATATAAGCCATCCTGGTGGTAGAGGCCTGTAATGCCAGCAACCTGTAAGGCTGAAACAGGAGGATTGAAAGATCAAACCTAGTCTGGGAAACCTATTGACTTAGTGATACCTAATCTCAAAATCAAAAGTAAAAGTGGTCGCGCTGGAGGAATAGCACAGCAGAGCATTTGCCTAGCAAGTGCCAGGCCCTGGGTTCACTCTTCCAGCCCCACATAAGCTGGTGTGGTGGTACACACCTATCATCCCAGAACTTGGGAGGCCAAAGCAGGATTGTTGTGAGTTCAAGACCTGCCTAAGCTACATGGTGAGTCAGGACCAGAATAGAGGATAGAGTAAGACCTTGTCGATAAAGAAATAAGAATTACAGTAAAAATGGCTAGGAATGTAGTTCAGTGTTAAATCCTTGGGCTCAATTCCCAGTTCAACAACAACAAAATTAAGAACAGCTAATCTTTATTTTTTCTGTTTTGTGGTACCAGAGATTGAACCTAAGGCCTTGCTCATGTTAGACAAGTACTCTGCCACTACAGTCTCAGCCCACTTTTATTTTGTGATAAAATATCTCTTAGTTGCCTGCACTCACCTTGAACTTCTGATCATTCTCTCAGCTCAGATTCTACAGCTAGGATTGCGCACTGAGATAATTATGAGAGACAGCTTTGGTCCCATGTAACACAGGCCTTGCCTTTGTCCTAGTTCTGTATAGCAGCCTCTAACTCATGGAGTGTCCCAGGAACAAGAAGGAAGTTGTTCACAGTGAACTGCCAGAAGCCAGTAGTCTGTGCACTAGTAGGCTCAGAAAATTTAACTTTTTAATTTTTGTAGGAATGGGGTCTTGCTTTGTTACCCAGGCTGGCTTCTAGCTTCTAGACTTAAACAGTCCTAGCTTCCCAAGTAGCTGGCACTGCAGGCTTGTGCCATTGTACCCAGCTTTTTTCCCTGATTGAAATTATTCATTGTATCTAATCTCTTACGTGTCTCTCTTGTCCATCTGTTTCTTTCATGGTGCTGGAGATTGAACCCATAATGTTGGCACTGAGGTACATCCCTAGTCTGTTTTTTCCTTTTTGTCTGTCTCTTTACTGGGGTTTAAGCCCATGGTCTTTCCTCTGAGTGACAGCCCCAGGCCATTCTTATTTTTATTTTGAGACAGGATCTCACAGAGTTCCGACTTTGTCTTGCCCTGGCCTTTTAAAAATTTTTATGTTGAGATGGAATCTCACTAAGTTGTCCAGGAGGGGATGAAACATGAAATTCTGTCCCCACCTCCCAGAGTGCTGGGATTACTGCTATACTTGGCAGTTTTCATATATGTATATACAGGTCTTCCTCTGTCGGCCAGGCTGGTCCTGAATTAATGATGTAGCCCAAGGCTGGCCTCAAATTTAAGGTAATCCTCCTGCCTCAGGCTCTCCAATTCTGGAATTACAGGTGTACGCCACCACCCCAGTGAATGTAGTGCTGGGGAATTGAACTCAGAATCTTGAACTTGTTAAGAAAGCACTTTAACTGCTCTGCTAGTCCTCTAACACCCAGTTTTCACATTTTTAAAAAATTTTTTGAGGGGCTGGAGACATAGCCAATGGTGAAAGCACTTGCCTAGCAAGCACAAGGCCTTGGGTTTGATTCCCCAGTACCACATAGACTGTGGTGTGGTGACTCACACCTGTAATCCCAGCAGTCAGGAGGCTGAAGCAGGAAGCTTGCTGAAGCAGGAGCTACATAGTAAATAGATTAGGTTTTAGACAGTCCTAATGTCTAAGCTTGTTTGTTTCCCTTTCAGTTATACCATTCTGAGTATTATTTGTACATTTCAGCAAATACAGAAATCTACTTCTTTCAGCTAATTGGGATATGGGAGAACTTTGAAGAATAATGAGTTGTTTCTTCAGTTTTGATGATTAACTTGGAAAACAGGTACTAGAGGATGGTTTGCCTCTATGTACCAAAAAAATTATCTTTTCTCTAAACATTTGCTGTAGGGATAGAGATGTAGTTCAGTGGTTAGAATGCTTGCGTGCCAAGAGCAAGGCACTGGATTTGATTCCCTAGCACCAAATAAACTGGGCATGATAGTGCACGCCTGTAATTCCAACACTAGGAAGGCTGAAGCAGGAGGATTCCCTTGAGTTCGAGGCCAACCTGGATTCCATAGTTATTTCATGACCAGCCTGGACTACAGAGCAAGACCCTGTCTCAAAAAAAAAAAAAAAAAAAAAAATGGGGCTGGTTCAGTGGTTAAAATGCTTGCCTAGCAAGCACTAAGTCTGTTTTTTTTTTTTTTTTTTTTCTTGTGACAGGGTCGTACTCTGTGGTCCAGGCTAGCCTTGGACTCACAGCAATCCTCCTGTCTCAGCCTCCCGAGTGCTGGGATTACAGGCGTGCAACACCTTGCCCAGCTTATAGCAAGCACTAAGTCAAGTGCTAAATACCTGAGTTTGAGTTCTTTTCCCTTGCACCATATAAACTGGGTACGGTGATGCATGGGCCTGTAATCCCAGCACTCAGTAGGCTGAGACAAGAGGATTGCCATCCAAGATCATCCTGGACTCCTTAGTAAGTTCAGGACCAGTCTGGTCCACAAGGGAAGACCCTGTCTCAAAAAAATTTTTTTAAAAAAAGTTATTTAGTGAGATTCTATATTAAAAAAAAAAAAGACCAGGTGTGGCATAGGCCTGTAATCCTCTTCATCTGGGAAGCTGAGGCAATAGGATTGTAACTTTGAGCTTAGCTTGGGGAATTTAGTGAGACCCTGTCTCAAAATCAAACCCAAAAACTGAGATGCAGATGCCACATAGTATTAAAGTCCACGGTTCCATCCCCAGAAATTTAAAAATTAAAGACTAAGATGTAGCTTAGTGCTGAGCCTTTGAGTTCAGTTCTCATTACCACTGTAAGTAAATAAATAAATAAATAAATTGGCTGCAGTGTCTGAGTCCCTAGTTTAGGGGGTGGAGGCAGGAGAATATTGCTGTGAGTTTGAATCCCTAGTTAAGCACTTTACATGTATTATTTTTCACAGTAATTTTATGTAACTGATAATTTTCGTCCCAAATACTATTACTCCAAAACCTGTTCTTTTTTTCTGTAAAGAAGAGGAGATCTAGGATTGAAAACAGCACTGAACTTACTCCAGCCTTCATTCATTCAGTCATTCATTCAAAACAGGATCTTCCTCTGTAGTCTAGGCCAGTCCTGAACTCACTATGTAGTTCATGCTGGCCTCAAATACATGGCAATCCTTCTGTCTGTCTTAGCCTCCTATATGCTGGAATTGCAGGCGTGTGTCACCATGCTTAATTTATGTGGTGCTGGTGAACAAAACCCAGTGCCCTGTGCTTTCTAGGCAAGTACTTTAACCACTGAGTTAGGGCAGGAGGAATGGCACATTGATTAGAGTGCTTGCCAGGCAAATGCAAGACCCTCAGTTCTGATTTCTCAGCACCGCCACAACTGGCTTATTCCTAGGTTATTCTTAATCATGTACTTTAGTATTTCTTTCCGATTTTTAGGTATACCTCCAATGTCATGAGAATCTCAAAACATTTAATCAATTTATTTTCATTTATTAATTTTTTTGTAGTGCTGGGTTTGAACTTACGACCTGCACACTAAACTGTATTCCCAGCTCCGTTTTATTGTTTACTTGAGACAGGGTTTTTTCTAAGTTGCCAGGTTGGGCTCAATTCCCAGTTCAACTACAACAACAATATTAAGAACAGCTAATCTTTATTTTTTCTGTTTTGTGGTACTAGGAATTGAACCTAAGGCCTTGCTCTTGTTAGACAAGTTCTCTGCCACTACAGTCTCAGCCCATTTTTATTTTGTGATCATCCTGTCAGCTCAGATTCTACAGCTAGGATTGCACACTGCCTCACCCTCCCAGGGTATCCTTGTCTTTATAAAGAATACAAAGTAGGCCAATTTAGCATCCTCCATTCTTGAATTCTTTAACTTACTTATAAGGTACTTTCATAGATTCTTTTTTAAAAATTTTATTTTTGAGACAGGGTCTCTCTAATTTAGTCTAGGCTGGTTCTGAGCTCATTATGTAGCCCAGGTTGGTCTCACACTCTTAGCAGTCCTCCTGAGTGCTGGGGGTCACTGTGTACCACTGTGCCCAGCTAATTTTATGTGGTGCTGAAGAGTTAAACCCAGGCTCTTCTACATGCTGGACAAACACTTTAAATACCAAGCTATCCCCTTAACCCCGATAAATACGTATTGACAGGTACTGTTGGAAATTTGAGAAGAATGTTAGATACTACTTTATAAATCATTGGTGATATTTTTCCATTAGCCTAGAACAGTGTTTCAGAATGTCAGTTGTTATACATTAATGATTTATAAAATCAATATTCTGGGGCTAAAAGAATATCTTAATTGTTAAAGCGCTTGCCTAGCAAGCACAAGGCCCTAAGTTCAGTTCTCTGGCACTTGGGAGGCTGAGGCAAGAGTATTGCCCTGAGTTCAAAGCCTGCCTGGTCTACGTAGTCGGCTCAGAAGTGGCCTGGACTATAGAACAACACTTTAAAAAAAACAAAAGTCAGTGTGCTGGCTCATAACTGCCATTAAGGGAGCAGATTTAAATTAGTCTAAAAATTTTCAGTATGAGGGCTGGGCCCATAGCTCAGTAGTTAAACCACTTGCCTAGCAAGCACAGGGCTCTGGGTTTGATTCCCCAGCACCGTATAAGCCAGACATGATGGTGCTTGGCTGTAGTCTCAGCACTTGGAAGAGTTGAGCAGGAGGGTTGCTGTGAATTTGAGGCCAGCCTGAACTACCAAGCATAGACCCTGTCTCAAAAAAGAGTTTTTTTTTTTTTTCCAGCATGTAACCAGACATGGTAGTGTGTACCTACAGCACTAGCACCCTGGGAGATTGGAGCAGGTGGATTGGAAGGTCCAGCCTGAGCAATTTGAAGAGACTGTGCTTCAAAAATTTTAAAAATGCTAGGCATGGTGGTATATGATTATAATTCTAGTGCTGTGAGAGGCTAAGGCAGGAGGAAATTATTATTTTATTTTATTTTATTTTTTGAGACAGAGTCTCACTCTGTGGCCCAGGCTGGTCCTGAACTCACTGTGGAGCCCAGGGTGGCCTTGGACTCACAGCAATCCTCCTGTCTCAGCCTCCCTAGTGCTGGGATTACAGGCGGGTGTGCTACCGTGCCTGGCTTATGTGGTGCTGGGGAATTGAACTCGGGTACTTAGTGCTTGCTAGGCAAGCATTTTAATAGCTGAGTCATTTCTCCAGCCCCCTTTTTTCTTTCTTTCATTTCTTTCTCTCTCTTTTTTTGAGACAGTGTCTCTCACTCTGTAGCCCAGGCTGGTTCTCAACTCACTGTGGAACCCAGACTGGGCTTGTACTCATAGCAATCCTCCTGTCTCAGCCTCTCAAGTGCTGGGATTACAGACCTGTGCCACCATACCCAGCTTATGTGGTGCTGGAGAATGAACTGGGGTACTTAGTGCTTGACTTAGCCCTTGCTAGGCAAGCGCTTTAACTGCTCAGCTGTTTCTGTAGTCCCGAGGTAAGAGGTTTTTAAGTTCAAGTTCAGGTTACCCACCTGTGCAACTCGATAACTTAGTTAGACCCTGTCTCAAAATAAAATAAAGTTTTGAAAGTGACCAGGGCGCAGCTCAGTGTAAAGGCTTTGTATTCAGTCCCCAGTACCATACAGACTTAAACACACTAAAGCATTGCTTATTGCTTATAACAACAGAAAATATTGTTTGCAAAGTTTTTTTTTTTTTTTAATGTCCTGGAGATCCAATCCCAGGGCTTTCATACTGATCTACAACTCCAACCCATTTAATTTTTTATTTTGAAGCAGCATCTTGCTAAATTGTGTTACCTGGGCTTGAATTTGTAATCTTCCTGCTTCAACCTCCTATCATGCTGGAATTACAGACCTGGTCACAGGTCTGGCTATGTGAATCTTCTTTTTTCTTTCTGTTCTCTCTTGTGCTTTCTTTCTCTCTCTCTCTCTCTCTCTTTCTCCCTGTATGTGTGTGTATGTGCAGGTGCTCACATACTAGCTTACAGGGTTGAGTTGTTTTTAAAACCCCGGACAAGAGCCTTTGTAGCTTTGTTAATATTTGATAGTGAGCTTACATAAATTTTAGCATTAATGTTTATGTATTGTTGAGACCCTGTCTCAGAAAACAAAAATACTTGAGAAATGGTGTAAATGGGAGGTGGCACTGAGGCACCTGGCTCTCAGCAGGTTGCCACTTCTCACTTTGACTCTTTTTTTCTGTTATTTGTAGGTGATCATGGAGCTCAGCTTGGCCTCCATGGGGCCAGTGGTGATGGGATACATGATGATACAGCAGGTGGAGAGGAAGGCGAAAATAGCCCAGACCCCCAACCCCAAGCCGGCAGGAGGACCCGGCGGGAAGCATGCACCTGCCCCTATTGTAAAGATAGTGAAGGGAGGTAAGTTGACCCACCAGACTCTTGAGGAACAATTAACGGACTTGGAGGTAAAAGGAAGAGGGTTAATTTTTAGGTATTTAAATTCAGCACCAAACACAGTGGCATGCTTCTTTTTTCCCAGGCACTCAGGATACAGAGGCAGGAAGTTCACAAGTTTGATCCTCAGCATGATTTTAAAAAAAAGAAAAAGAAAAGAAAACCAGAATCAGTTGAAAATTTGTCTTTGATATAAAAGAAGCTGTTTTTTTGTTGTATAAAGCAGTATAAGAATATGTAATATTCTTAAATTTAAATTTCTAAAGTATTTATTATCATAAGTATTTACCAGGGGTTCGGGGAGTAGCTCAGTACTGCTTTGGTAGCATGTGGAAGGGCCTGGTTTTGATTCTCTGTCCCCACATCAATTTAGCTGGAAGTGGTAGCACTTAGGAGACTGAGGCAGGAGGATTGCTGTATGAGACCAGCCTAGGCTGCGTAGTGAATTCAGAACCAACCTGAACTATAGCTCAAGACCCTGTCTCAAGGGTTTAAAGAAAAAAAAAAGCTTCTCTGGTGGCTGTGGTGGCACCTGCCTATAATAATCCCAGCATTTGGGAGGCTGAGGCAGGAAAATTGCCATAAGTTGAAAGCTAGCTTGTGATACATGGTGAGTCCAGAATCAGAGTGAGACCATTTCAAAAGAAAAAGGAGGAATAGAGTCTCATTAAATTGTCCCTTGGGAGTGGAGGAAATCAAAGTGCTTGCTTAGCAAGCATTAAATCAAGTGCTAAGTACCGAGTTCGATTGCTGAGCACCACATAAGCTGGGCATGTTGGCATATGCATATAATCCCAGCACTCGGGAGCCTGAGGCAGGAGGATTGCCCCAACTCCAAGGCCAGCCTGGGCTCCATAGTGAGTTCAGGACCAGCCTGGCCTACAAAGTGAGACCTGTTTCAAAAAATTTTAAAAATAAATAAATTGTCCCAATTCATCTCAAACTTGTTTTGTTTGGTAGTAAAGTTCAAACCCAGGACTGTGCACTTGCTAGGCAAATGCCATACTACTGAGCTGTAACCACATCCCCAAGTATCACAAGCACTGGGAAAAAAAATTAAGAGAGAGAGAGAGAGAACACTATGGGTTAGTTTATATGAGTTAAATACTTGCTTTTGACACTTTGCAGTTATTTAATTTCTGCCTGCAGGATGAAAAATGAAGAGTGTGCTCTCATTTTCAGGGGCTCTGGGGATCCTGGCAAAAAGAAGCAGCACATTTGCCACATCCAAGGCTGTGGCAAAGTATATGGCAAGACCTCTCACCTACGAGCACACTTGCGCTGGCATACAGGCGAGAGGCCATTCATGTGTACCTGGTCATACTGTGGGAAACGCTTCACACGTTCAGATGAGCTACAGAGACACAAACGCACACATACAGGTGAGCAAGAGATTAGAGAAAAATAGTAATAGACTAGAATGGATAAGCACAAAATATGCCTATGAAATAACTAAAATTTCTGAACAGCTTATGTCAGAAGCTAAATTATGGGGCCTGGAGGAATAGCTCAGCGGTTAAGCACTTGCCCAACAAGTGCAAAGTACATGAGTTTGATCCCCTGGTGCCATATCAGCAGGGCATGGTGGCATATACCTGTAATCCTGGCACTTGGGAGGCTGAGGCAGGAGGATTTCTGTGAGTTCCAGGCCAGCCTGGGCTACATAGTGAGTTTAGAACCAGCCTGGAGTACAGACTATGATACTGTGATCCTATCTTAAAAAAAAAAAAAAAAGAAAGAGGGCTAGATGAATGACAGTGGTTTAAGTGGTTTAAAGTGCTTGCCTTGCAAGCACAATCTGCAGTCCCAGCACTCGGAGGCTGAGGTAGGCAGATTGTCCTGAGTCCAGGCCTGCCTAGGCTATACCAGTGTGTTTAGGACCAGCCTGAGCTATAGAGCGAGAGACCCTATCTTAAAAAAAATAAAAAGAAAAAGTATAGAAAAAGAAAAAAGAAGCTAAATTTTGTCTTTTACGAATGGAATTGGAGTTAACTTGTACAATTTTTAAAAGGAGAGTCAAGTTTCAAGTGAGATATTTAAGGGGAACCCCTCATCCTGTAACTTTTCTTAGTCTCAGTTATGTCTACTTTTCTGTCTCACATAATTGCGCTGGCATACAGGTGAGAGGCCTTTCGTGTGTACCTGGTCATACTGTGGGAAATGCTTCTGCCGCAACCTTTATCTGTTTTTCTTCCCTGAAAAAGAAAAATAGGGCTGAAGGAATAGCACAGTGGTTAGAGTGCTAGGCTCAGAGTTTGTTTCCCAGTACCATGTAAACTAGGTACATTGGCACATGCCTATAATCCTAGCCACTTGGGAGGTTGAGGCAGGAGGATTGCTGAGTTCCAAGACCATCCTGGGCTATATAGTGAATTCAGCCTGGACTACAGAAAAAGACTTTATCTCAAAAAAAAAAAAAAAAGAAAGAAAGAAAAAATATCCTTAGCCGTGCCTCATGGCACAAGCCCACAATCCCAGCACTCTGGAAGGCTAAAATAGGATCACAAAGTTAAGCCGTGCCTGGGCAACTTAGCAAGCAACTTAATGATACCCTCTGTCAAAATCAAAAATAAAGAGGTGCTGGGAATGTAGCACAGTGTCAAGACTCAGGGCTCTATTCTCAGTATCATATACATGCTAAAAAGATACTTACCAAGTTGCTTTTGTTTCTTACTGCCTTCTAAGATTGACCTATTTCACCTAATGTAGTTTGAAGGTAGTAAATTGGGCAAAGTGCCTCTCTTCCTGACGTGTCAACTTACCTTTTTTTCATCCTAGGTGAGAAAAAGTTTGCCTGCCCTGAGTGTCCTAAGCGCTTCATGAGGAGTGATCACCTGTCAAAGCATATCAAGACTCACCAGAATAAGAAGGGAGGCCCAGGTGTAGCCCTGAGTGTGGGCACTTTGCCTCTGGACAGTGGAGCAGGTTCAGAAGGCAGTGGCACTGCCACTCCTTCAGCTCTTATTACCACCAATATGGTAGCCATGGAGGCCATCTGTCCAGAGGGTATTGCCCGTCTTGCCAATAGTGGCATCAACGTCATGCAGGTGGCAGATCTGCAGTCCATTAATATCAGTGGCAATGGATTCTGAGATCAGCTTCTAGGGCAAGAGACACATGGGCCAATACCCATCAGCCTTGGGGTTCAAGTTAGCATGGGTCCAAGCGACATGTGGGAGAGAGAGCCATGAGGCATTAAAATGCATGGTGGTGGGAAACTGGGGGAGAGATAACAAGAGGAAGAGATGGGATCCTGGCATCCACCCATATCATCAGTACCTCCTCAGAGGTGGGAAACTTCAGTGAAAATTCTGTTGGTGCCACCCTTTGATGAGCATTTGTTTGATCCCAGTTTCTTCATATACTTCTTATTCTAGCCTCCCCTTCCAATCTTTCCCCTTTCCAGCTCTCCCTTGATAGATCCCCCTTTCCTAAAGCCATCATGCCTTGATAAATATATATGATCATTGAAATACTTTTTAACAAAATCAGATTCTATATTATATATATATATAATATACATATATATATAAAGATATATAGAGATGCATTCACAGGGGTTGGCTAGGACGAAGGAGACCATTCTGTGACCAAAATACTTTGGTCTTTTTTTTTTTTAATATGGCCTTATTTCCCTATGGCTGAGCCTTGTTGTGACACATCAAGCTTTTCTCCAGATGTTGTCTTGGCTTTCCACCAGAGTATAGTCACATTCTCTGTTTTTAGTTTATATAAACATATATAAGGTTTTTCCATTCTTAATTTTGTCTTTTTATTTGGGATCAGCTTCTTGTATTCTTTTCCTAGCTCAACCCTTTCTTTCACCCCTTCTCTCTCCTAATCACTTCATGTTTTGTTTTTGGTAGTGATCCCTGGAAGAGGCACTTCTGTCAGTCTTTTCAAGACCTTAGTCCCAGTGTTAGGGTGGAAAAACCTTGAAGCCCATTCTGACTTTTGAGGTAGCTGTGGTGGGAATGTTCAAAATAATACATGACGCAGGCACCTTCTTGGTGCTGGAGAGTCAAAAACATCTCCCTTCATTAACATCAAGAATTAGATGTCTTTCTGTAGAATTGTAAAAGAGACCCTTTGAATGGGGTAATCTGGGATCTGTTTGTCTAAACAGTTAACAACAACAAAGTGTTCAATAGTAAGGACTTTGAGTAGAAAAAGATGTGCTCAGAAGAGGAAGTGACTCATGGTGATTGGGTTCAGGAGTTAGTAGAATATTTGGGGTTTGGTACCATTGTCTTCCAAGGTAGCTCTTAAGCCTAGAGGTATATAGGCTTCTGAATTCATACTCTGAAAGGAGATATACTTCCTCTTTTGAACATCTCTACTAGTTTCTGATTATGTTAAAGACCATCAGCCATTGAATCTGTTCTGGGTTTCCATTCTGCAGAACTCCAGAGCATGTGCTAGTGGAAAGACAGTGGGTCTTGCAATGTTTTTCTCTTAGCTCTTCCTTGTATGTACTTGGGTGGTTCCTAAGGGAAAAGGAAGCAAGCATGTGATCATGGAAAAGATAGCCCAGAACAAAAAGAAACCTTGTCTTAACCACTGTGGTTTGTAGGAAAGATTGGGAGAAATCATCCCACTTTCTCCATGACCTAATTCCAGAAGAAACTGATCCAAAAATTATAGCGGCAGGGAACTCTTAGTGCATTTGGCACTGAGATTTAAATGCAACCAGAAATGTCCTCAAGGCCCAGCCATTAAAGCATTTTCTCTCTTGACCTTCTGGTATCTTGTTAGAGAGCTTTTCACTGTGAGGAAGTGTGGAAATGGCTGTGTGTATGTGTGTAATCTGTTAGATTGGGGATAGGTTTTCTGTTAGCCGATATTAAAAGAGACCTGCAATAAAAAAAAATTACCCTGATCTGACAGTAAGTGGTTTGTGTATGATTGTGTGTGTGAATGAGTGTTCATGCTGTATATATCTACATACAGATGAGAAATTATATTTTAAATTTTTGGAAAATAAATTCAGATCAAAGTGGCTTTCAGGCCATTACCTAGTAGTCTGTCTTAAAACCTAGGTTATGTTCCTGAGGTCATTTCTCTGCTTATGCTAAATCAATTAAAATTATGAATGGGGGATATTCTACTGCACTTTCTAAAGAAGAAACTATTTTTGTGTTTGAAAGTGAACATTCAGATCTATAGCAAAATTCTTGTTCTTAAGTCTTTTTATCTTGGCTACAAATAGATGATGCTATGATCCTATTCTACATTTTATGTAAAAAAAAAATCTATCCAAATTAGGTTCTGGTTAAGTTTGTATTGTCAACCTGAAATATAATAGATGTTAATAATTCATTTCATTTGGTTCTTTCTCTGCAGACTTAATACTGTTAGTAACACTCAGGATCTATTGCAAGGAACTTTCCCCTGGTTAGATTCTATTGAAACTGAAGCAAAAGTTATTCATGCCCAAGTCACCATCACACCCTTACTCCTACTGAAGGATAACTCAGAGACTGTGTTTTGTTATCTATAATCATGTACTTTGGCATCTTTTGGAAGAAAGGAGCAGGATAACTCACTGGAGAGTGCAGTATTTTGCTAGTATTTCAAGGAATGTAATCTTTTCCAGTATGAAATTATTAGCTACAAACTAGCTTAATGATACTGAGACCCATAAACTTTTAGATAAGGTTATTTCATGTTAATTCTCTTGGGTGAAATGGTGCTGGTTTACCCTCCACACCCGCTTTATTATTATTATGATAAGTGAATTTGTACCCAGTTCTTTCTACTTGTCCTATACCCTCCTAACCAAGGAAGCTCTAGATTCAGTTTCTTGTTTAACCCTAAAATGGAAGCAGCTTTTCCTTTGGTCTCCCTGCAGCAGTGAGCCGCAAGATCTTTTGCACAGGAAGCTAGGAAGCGACATTCCTTAAGTCAGGGCCTCATTGCTGAATATCCCCTGTCCCTGAATTTTGGCCAGCAGAAATTGGTATGAGTAACAACACATTTAGAGTCTGACATTTTTTCGTGAATTTTTTAATTTAATAACTTTTATGACCAAAGCTTACAGGGAGAGGGTTGACCAGAGTACTGCTATTACAGCACTCGTTCCCTTGTCCTTTCCGGTTACCCATGCACATTCATCTGCTTATCATTGGACTCTCTCCTTTTCACACAGAGAAGTAACAACATACGCCGTCTTTTTTAGGGACCTCCCAGCTGGCACTCGTATTTGTGGGTGCTGTACAGAATGCAATTTAAGGGATATTTCTTAGCCTGATTGACAACAGATAGAACCTTTGATCCCAGAAAGTACATACTGAAGTGTGGGGTAAGGATTATGACTGGGGAGAGTCGGAGACAAAAGCTGTAAATGAATATGGCTGAATTATTTCTACTATATACATATATATTTTTTGCTTTTGTATATCCTATATAAAGGAAACTAAGCATTGTATTTTTTTAACAAATCTGAGAAAGCACTAAGAACTGCGGTGTTCTGACTTTCAGAGTATATTTTATATTGTTAATAACTTCACATTATGTGAATACTGGAAGAAGCAGATCTTTGCTAGAATGCAATAAATTTATATACTTTTTAAGGGGCTCTTCTGGGGATGCTAATCAGGCCCCTGCTACTCTTTAGGGGAGCCCTGGTGCTACGTGCTTAAAGTTCTCATTCACTTGTAAGTACCCTGATGCCTTTGGACCTTGGGATCCGATCAGAAGAGTGTGGAGATAGGTGCCAAGGAATTCTGGCTGCCTTGAGTGAGGCGCCTTTTGCATAGTTCTACTTCCCCTTAGCTAAAGCTGGGTAGCCTCTTGTGATTGGGAGGAGAATGTGAAATCTCAGAGTTTCATCTTCCCTTAGAAGAGAGCCAGTGACTTATGTACAAGGATGAAAGGTGGCAGTAGTAGTTTAGGGGAAAGGGAGGATGATATGGCACTTATCCAACTCCGGAAAATGAAGCTTTTGAAAAGTGCTGATAAAATATGGGCAGGTTATTACTTTTGTTTGGGAGACTGTTCTCTCCGGAGCCTCTCTTGGCTCTACTCCGGGGGTAAAGACCTCTTCTAGGAGGATGAGCACACCAGCTTTGAGGTTGACCTGTTTCTTTTCTTTTTCTACCTTCCCTAAACAGCAGCCCCCAGGAAGACATTAAACAGCCTTAAGCTTAAGTTCCTCCTCCCTCTTCCAGACTTGGCTTGCTTTTAGATTGAAGACAGGGAAAATAAAAAGGAAAAAGGGAGTCCTGGACTTCATTCCTCCCCTAGCCCTATTCCACTCTGCCAACTCGAAAAATGATTTTCTTTACAACAGTCATTTGAGATAAAAGAGTATTATTTCTCATTTTGCTCCTACTTCATTGTCAACCTAGCCTTCCTTGTCTTGGCTAAGGGAGCAGAGGTGCTGTGATCTTTCCCCCAGCTCTTCTGAGTCCCAGCTCAGTGTCAAAAAAAAAAAAAAAAAAAAAAAAAAAAAAAAAAAAGGACAAGACAAATGGAGTTAGGCTGGGGCAGCAGATAATGAAGACTTTGTTCAGACCTTTCCTGGGATGTGTTTCCTATTTCTTGGCTTCAGGACTCATACTGTGCCTTCTCTACAGGAGTATATTCTTTTTATATACCCAGCTTTCCTAGTAACTGCTCTTGAGAACTGTGGACAAGGGTAGCTCTTTTCTGATCATCCCTTTCTCCCAGTGACATCCACAGCCCTTACTTAGAGTCTGGGGTACAAAAATTTGAGAAGAATATGCTGAGATTGATTTGAGGAGACCCATTCTCTACACACCAGTGGCAGTTGCCCTCCCCTCGGCCTGCTTTCTCTTCTCAAGTCTGTCATCTTGGAGCAAGGAGTGGTGCTCCAATTTCTGGTGCCTAAAAATGTTTCTCAACGCTGGCAATAACCAATCTCCGTACCACTGTTGCCTTTTTGAATTGAATAATCTCGTGCTGTGTTCGTTCCAATCCACTTATCACTAGGGCGGTATGGGTAAATAAATGCTCTCTCTTCTTGCTCTTTTCTCCTTCACTCTTGTGTATGTATGATGCTAATCTCTTGTCTTTCTGTTTGTTCCTGCTCCTTTTGTATTTTCCTTTCTTATCTCTCTCACTACCATTTGTTTCTGGGTATTTGGGGCTCTTTTGGGGGGGGCTTTTGTACAAAGATTAGTTTCAATGTAGTCAGTAGCTCCTTTGTAAGCCAATTAAAATTTTTTTAAATAAAAAGCCATGTCTCTGGTGTATTGAGAGTGTTGGGAATATGATATGATTATAACTTCATAACCTCATATTCTGAACCAGCAAAGGTTTCTTTCTATGACACATTTGTGCTCCCATATATATTTTTTTCTCTGTGTGTGTGTGTGGTGCTGAGGATGGAATCCAGGGCCTTGTTTCTGTTAACATTTTTTGTGTTGATTTTGAGACAGGGTCTCATTAAATTCCTAAGTTGCTCAGAATGGGCTTGAATAAGCAGTCCTTTTGCCTCAGACCTCTAAGTTTAGAAGGCCCACCTTTTTAATGTGTGTTAATTGGGGAAGTTAGCCAGCGCTTTTGATTGATTGATTGAGACAGTCTTGTTCTGTAGTGCCGGCTGGTCTCAGACTCACTGTAGCTCAGCGTGGCCTCAAACACACAACTATTCTGTCTCAGGCTTTGAAGAATTAGAGGCATTCACTACCATTCTCAGTTTATGTGATGCTGGAGAATCATACCCAGGGCCTTGCAGTTGGTGGGCAAGTGCTTTAACCACTGAGCTGTGCCCCAGCTCAACCTACATTTTAATCTAGATATAGTTTCATGGTCAAGTCAATACCCATGACTACATAAAAAGTGTGTTAGAGAAGCCAGGGGTGGCAGGCCTCTAATCTGAGCGCTGTAGGAGACTGAAAGGTCTGGCCCATTCTGGGCAACTTTTTTTTTCCCCCCTAGTACTGGGCATTGAACCAAGGGCCTTTTACATCGATCTACATCCCCACTAAATTGCCTAGGCTGGGCTCACACTTGAAATGCTCTTTCTTGCTTCCGCCTACCATAATGCTAGGATTACAGGTGTATGCAACCACACTTAGACATTCCGAGGAATTTAGTGACTTAACAAGACCCTGTTTCAAATTTTACTTATTCTGAGACAGGGTCTTGTGCTGTAGTCCAGGTGAGTTCTGCCTATTTCAAAAATTTAAAAGGACAGGCTGGCGGTATAGCTAAGCAGTTAAAGTGCTTCCTTAGCAAGTCCAAGGTCCAGAGTTCAATTCCCCAGCACTACATGAAGTGGGTGTGATGGCACGCGTCTTTATGCACTTAGGAGGGCAGGGCAGGAGGGCTGTTGTGAATTCAAGGGCAGCCTGCAATACAGAGTCAGAGCCTGTCTGTGATTGAATGAGTGGGCTAGGAACGTAGCTCTGTAAAAAGGCCCCGAGTTCAATCCAGGACTTAAGAAATGGGGAAGACCAAAGGGTAGGAATATAGCTCATTAATACAGTGTTTGCCCAGCTTGTGCCAGGCTCTTGGGTTTGATCCTCAGCTTACCCCATGAAAAAGAAACATGAAGGACCAGGAAAGTAGCCTAAACACTCCCCCCCACCCCAACCCCCGCACCTTGTTTTGAGAGAAAGGGGAGCATAGCTCAGCAGTTAAATCGCTTGCCTAGCAAGCACAAGGCTCTGGATTCAATTTACCTAGTACCACATGAGCCAGGTGTTGTGGTGCACACCTCTAACCCTACCACGTGGGAGGTTGAGGCCAGGGGGATTACTATGATTTTTAGGTCAGCCTCAGCCACATACTTCAGGACTAGCTTGGACTATACAGTGAAACTTGTCTCAAAAAAGAAAAGATGGGGGCCAGAGGAATGACACAGCAGTTAAAGCACTTCCCTTGGAAGCACAAGGCCTGGAATTAATTACTCCGCACTACATAAGTCAGGCATGGTGGTGCACACCTGTAATCCTAGCACTTGTGAGTCTTACGTAGGAGGATTGCTGTGAGTCCAAGGCCAGCCTGGGCCACATAGAGATTTCAAGAGCAGCCTGTGTTAAGAACAAGGCCCTGTCTCAAGAAATTAATTAGGGACTAGAGGAATGGCTTAGCGGTTAAAGCACTTGCCTAGCAGGCACTAAATCAAGCGCTAAATACCCGAGTTTGATTCCCCTGCACCACATAAGCTATGCGTCGTGGCACACACCTGTAATCCCAGTACTTGGGAGGCTGAGACAGGAGGATTGCAGTGAGTCCAAGGCCAGCCTGGGCTCCATAGTGAGTTCAGGACCAGCCGGGGCTACAGAGAAAAAATAGATTCACAGGGCCAACCCACATTCCAGGTCCTCCTCTGACTCGCAGAAGGTTTACCCTCTTCTATCTGCCTTTCTCCTGTAATTTTCCCAATAAAGTGTTCTCTTCACAACCTGAAAAAAAAGATTTACTGAAAAGTTGCAAAAATAATGAGAGTTTTCAAATAATCCTATCCCAATTTTCTGTATTTTTAGTACAATGGTAAACTGTCAAAACAAGGAAGTTGACACTGATGCATTAGCTAAACTCCATTCTATGGGTTTCACCAGTTTTTCCATTGATGCCATTTTTCCTTTCCAGAATACGTTCCAGGGCACCATGGTGCATTGACTTGTGTTTTCCCCAGTCTCCACTAACGCTTGTCTTCTCTTTTGTTATTGTTTCTTATTTATTTATTTAGATTTGAACAATCTGGGAATATTGGCCAGATGCACTGTAGAAAATTTCCCAGACCTACCAGGCATGGTGGCTCAAGCCCTGCACTTGGAAGGCTGGGGCAGGACTGTGAGTTTCAGGCCAGTCTGGACTATGTAACAAGACCTTATTTCAAAACAGAAGAAACCAGAGTGGTGGCACATTCAAGTTTTCCAGCGCCCTGGGAGAGTGAAGCAAGAGAATTGCAAATTCAGGCCCAAAATGGGCAATTTAACGAGACACCATCTCAAAATTGAAATAAATAGGCTGAAAGGTGAGGGGCTTACCTCTGTGGTCAGAGTGACGCTGTCTCAGAACAAAACCAAAAAAAAAAGAGAGAGAGAGAAAAGGAAAAAGACAAAAGGCAGGGCCGGGGCTCTGTGGCTCAGCACTCTAGAGGCTGAGGCAGGAAGAGGATTACAAATTTAAGCCTGGGTTAGGCGATTGAGCAAGACCCTATCTCAAAATCAAAAAACCAAAAGTCTAAAAGATGGGCTGGCGCTAGAGGAATGACACAACTGTTAAAGCACTAGGGAGTGAGTTCACTACATAGTGAGTTCAGGAACAGCCTGCGCTACGGAGTGAGACCCTGTCTCAATTAAAAAAAAAAAGATGGACTGGAAATGTAGCTAAGTGTGAAGGTCCTGGCTCTTCAACTTCAATCCTAGTTTTGGAAAACGTGTGTGTGTGTGTGTGTATGTCTTGCCTTAAATGCATATATTATGTATATTATGTATGTAAATATGCGTACATATCTATATTATGTATATTATATATGTAAGAATACATATGCATATTTATATTAGAATGTGTTGATATATATTTGTTTTATATTGGATTGTAATCTAATAATACATTACCTTTTTTTTTTCCAATGAGACAGGGTCCTGGGACCTGGAGGAAAGGCACAGTGGTTAAAGCACTTTCCTTGCAAGTGCGAGGCCCTGAGTTCAGTTCCCCAGCACTACATAAAGCTGGGCATGGTAGCACATATCTGTAATCCCAGCACTCTGGAGGCTGAGCCCAGCCTGGGCTACATCGTGAGTACATGACCAGCTTGGGCTATAGAGTGAGACCCTGTCTCAAAAAAAAAAAAAAAAAAAAAAAGAAAGAAAAAGAAAAACGGTTTTGCTCTGTAGTCTAGGCTGGTCCTGAGCTCACCATGTAGCCCAGGCTGGCCTTGAAATTTATTGCAATCCTCTTACTACAACTGTGTGTCAACACACATGGCTTTATTTTTTTGTTTTTGAGACAGGGTCTCTGTCTGTGGTACAGCTAGTTCTTAATTTACTATGTAGCCCAGGCTGGCCTTGACCCGATAGAACTCATCCTGACTAAGCCTCCCAAGTGCTGAGATTACAGGCATGTGCCATCATTCCCAGTTTGTGTGGTGTTGGGCAATCAATTCAAAACCTTGAGCTCACTCTAATTTCTGTGTTGTTCCTCCAGTCCCACACATGGTTTTCATACATTATTTTGGTGCACGAATTGTCCCACTTTGGGTTATTGGAAGCTATTTCAGATTGGCTCCTCGATATCTTTGGATTTTTTTTTTTGTTTGTTTGCTTGTTTTTGTTTAGAGACATGGTCTTGCTCTATATTCCAGGTTGATCCTGAATTATGTAGTCCGGGCTAGCCTCAAACGCATGACAATCCTTCCGCCTCAGACTCCCATGCTCTGTGATTATAGGCATGCACACCACACCCATCTTACAAACTAATTTTTATGTGGTGCTGGGGAATTAAACCTAAGGCCTCATACTTGCTAGCTAAATACCCTAACCATTGAGCTACTCTTCCAGCCCCTGTTTTTGTTTGATTGTTTGTTTTGTTTTTGTCTCACACTGTAGTAGTTCAGGCTAGCCTCAAAACTCACTGCAATCTTCATGCCTTACCCTTTCCAGTGCTGGGATTACAAGCATGCACCACCACACTTGTTTTATGTGGTGCTGAGGAATTGAACCCAGGGCCTTGTGAATGTTAAGCAAGTGGTCTAACCACTCAATTATGATTCCAATTCCTTGATTTTTTTTTTCTTTTTTTGCTGCACTAACAATTGAATACAAGGTCCTTGCTCTGGGCTACAACCTCAGAACCCTTTTACTGTTTTACTGTCTTGCTAAATTGCCCAAGCTGGGCTCATATTGAGATTCTTCTGCCTCAGCCTCCCAAATGCTAGGATTACAGGCCTGTGCCTTAGGGCCAGGCTGATTTTTGTTTGTTTGCTTATTTATTTATTTATTTATTTATTTATTTTAAGACAGGTTCTCTGTAGTCCAAGCTGGTTCTGACTCACTATAGAGCCCAGGCTGGCTTTGGACTCACAGCAATCCTCCTGTCTCAGCCTTCCAAGTGCTGGGATTAGCATGCGACACCATGCCTGATTTATGTGGTGCTGGGGAAGCGAACCCGGGTACTTAGTGCTTGACTTAGGGCTTGCTAGGCAAGCACTTTAGCTGCTGAGCCATTCCTCCAGCCCCACTTCTGGCTCTTAATGTATATTCCCTGATCATTTCCCCACAAGAAATGATATTTATTGGAAAATGGTATTTATTTATTTCAAGACAGAGTCTCATTTTGTAGTCCAGACTGATTGCGAACTGACTGTGTAACCCAGACTGGCCTCAAATTAGGACTCCTGAGTGCAGCGATGACAGGCTGACACCACTCCATCTGCTGGTAGATCCTGTTTTAAAATAAAAAATTAGGCTGGAGGAATAGCACTGCAGTTAGAGTACTTACCTAGTAAGCACAAAGCTCTGAGTTTGGTTTCCCAGCACCATACAAGATGGGCAAGAAGGTCCTGTCTCAAAAATATAAATAAATAAATAAAATTAAAGGCTGGTGGCATAGCTCATTGATTTGAACGCTTGCACTGGAAGCTTGGGGTTGTTTCATCCTCCAGCACCATGTAATGACTGTGCAGGGTGTGGCATACCTATAATACTAATACTCAGGAAGCTGAGGCAGGAAGATTGTTCAGAGTTCTAGGCCAACCTGGGCTACACAGCAGGTTCAGAACCAGCCTGGATTATGGAGGAAGGCCCTATTGAAAAATGGTCTGGGTATGTATGTAGCTCAGTTTGAAGACTCTGGGCTTGCTCCCTAGTACCACCCCCCCCCACACACACACACACGCATCACCAGAGCCTTCACACTGAGCTGTTATCCCCAGTTCCTTTTTTATTGTTGATTTTGAGAAAGAATCTTGCTAAACTGCCTAGGCTGGGCTCAAATTAGCAATCCTCCTTCCTTGGTCTCCCAGAGTGGTAGAATGACAGGACTATGGCACCACACCCAGCTTCCAAAATATTTTATAGCTAATACCAGTGTAGGACTAATGTTAAGTCTGGATTTTGAGTTGAAGTTGTGACTTCCCCATTTTCCATCAGGCTATATCACTTTTTTTCCTAACTAGTAAGTCATTGGTGGGGGCTGGAGGAATAGCACAGTAGTTGCTAGCACTTGCCTAGCACGCACAAAGCTTTGACTTTGATTCCCCAGCACTATATAACCTGGGCGTGGTGGCACACGCCTGGAATCCCAACACTCGGGAGGCTGAGTCAGAAGATTGCTATGACTTAGAGGCCAGCCTGGGCTCCATAGTGAGTTCAGGACCAATGTGGACTACAGAGTGAGACCCTGTCTCAAAAAAAAAAAAGTCATCCGTCAATTGTTTACAGGTACATGTCATTGTACCAAGCTTTTTTTTTTTTTACGTCAGATGAGTAATGTGCCAGTGTCGTCACAAGGTTGAAGGGAGGCATATCTCATGCAAGTGGAATGAATATCCAATTGTCATGCTCATGTCCAGAAGGATTCCATTTTTTGCTTTTGCTTTTGAATCAGGATCTTGCTGATTTTTTTCACCTTTTTTATCTCTTTTTTCTTTTTTATCTTATCTTTTCTTTCTTTTTCTCTTTCTTTCTTTCTTTCTTTCTTTCTTTTTTTTTGAGGCAGGGTCTCACTCTGTAGCCCAGGCTGGTCCTCAACTCACTATGTAGCCCAAACTGGGCTCAAACTCACAATTCTGCCTCAGCCTGCCCACTCCTACAGATGTACGCCACCTCGTGCAGTTTATGTGGTGCTGGGAAATCGAATCCAGCGGCTGTGAATGTTAGGCAAGCATACCACAACCTAGGTTTCACTAAATTGCCCAGGCTGGTCTTGAACTTGTTATCCTTCTGCCTAAGCCCCCCAAAATGCTGGGATTTGGCTGGGGGTGTCACTCATTGGTTAGAGTGTTTGCCTAGTATGTGCAAGGCTCTGGGTTTTATTCCACAGCTGCACATAAAGATTATGCAGGCATGGTGGCACACACCTATTGTCCTTTGAGAGGCTAAAGCATGAGGATTGCAAATTCTAGCCCAGCCTGGACAAACTAGTAGGACCTTGACTCAAAATATAGAATAAAACCAGGCTGGGGAATGTAGCTCCATGTGAAGTTCTTGGCTTTAGTCCTTAGTACCAAAGAAAGAAAGAAAGAACAGTTAGGGGTCAAGATTAGACTCAGGAGCTGGGGGCATAGCTCAGTGAGTTCAAGCCCAGCATGGGCAAATTAGCAATTTAGTGAGACCATCTAAAAAGCAAAAATGGGGGCTGGAGGAATAGCACAGCAGTTAGAGTAATTACCCAGCAAGCACAATGGCCTGGGCTTGATTCCTCCGTACCACATAAATCAGGTGTGGTGTTACACCACTGTAATACCAGCAATAGGAAGCTAAGACAGGAGGATTGCCATGAGTTCCAGGCCAGCCTGGGCTACATAATGAGTTCAGGACCAGCCTGGACTACAGAGCGAGACCCTGTCTCAAAAAAAGTCATAAAAAAAAGAGAGTGAGAAAAGTGGAAGTGTCATGGTATAAGTTCAACGGAGTACACTGAATGTCAGGACATTCCATCCAAGATCCATTTCTTTCTTTTTCTTTTTTTCTGAGACAGGGTCTTGCTCTATAGCCCAGAGCTAGTCCTGAACTCACTGTGGAGCCCAGGATGGCCTTGGACTCATGGCAATCTTCCTGCCTCAGCCCTCCATGCCCGTCTTATGTGGTGCTGGGCAATTGAAGCCAGGGCCTTGCGTTTGCTAGGCAAGTGCTTTAACGACTGTGCCATTCTTCCATCCTTATCACTCTCTTCTTTTTTAGAAACAAAGGACAGAGGGGTAAACGCTCCTGCTATCCAAAGGGGATATGGAGGGGTCCTGAGTGGGTTGTCCCTTGCTCTCTTCAAAATTCCTTATATGGTGGTTTGTCTAATATGAGAAAACCAAATCATAAACAAGTAAAAGAGGGATGGAAGAAAGTGAGAATATAGACTTTATGGAGGAGAAAAGGAAATGTGGGGGGAATTTGGAGTGGGAAGGAAAAAGGAAGTAAAAATGATCAAGATGAAAAATGTAAGCACACTTTCTTAAGCAGATTGCTATTATCATGCATCATATATACATCTTAATAAAATAATAAGAAAATTTAAGAAGGGCTGGAGGAATAGGACAGCAATTAGAGCACTTGTCTTGTAAGTGCAGGGCCCTGAATTCCACTTCCTGGCACCACATAAGCTGCCGGTAGTAGCGCATATATATGATCAACACTAGGGAGGCTGAGGAAGGAGGATTGCCATTAGTTTCAGGCCAGCATAGACTACACACTGAGTTTAGGAACACCTTGAACTACAGAGCAAGAGCCTGTCTCAAAAAAAAGAAAAAAGAAAAACAGCAGTTAAAGTGTTCTATAGCCCAGAGCTGGTCCTGAACTCACTGTGGAGCCCAGGCTGGCCTTGGACTCACTGGTGTAGCCTAGGCTGGTTTTGATTTAGGATGATCCCCTGCCTCAGTATCCTGAGTGCTGGGATTACAGGTGTGCACCACCATGGCCAGTTTCTGTGGTGCTGGGAATGGAATTTAGAGCCTTGAGTTTTCTAGGCAATTGCTTTAACCACTGTGCTGTTCTTCCAGCCCCTGGTTTGGTTTTGAATTACTGTGGATTAAGGCCAGAGCCTTGAAACTTCATAATGAGTTATATCTCCAGTCCATTATTAATTAACTAATTAGAATCAGTATCTCATTGTGTAGTCCCAGACTGTCTTGAACTCACAGCACTCCTCCTGCCTAAGCGTCCTGAGTGTTGGGATTACAAGTGTGTGTCACCAAGCCCACCCTTGTTTTCATTTTATACTTGTTATTTTATTTAATTTTTTTGAGACAAGGTCTCACTCTGCAGCCCAGGCTGGCCTATGATTTACCGCAATCCTCCTGCCTCAGCCTCCTGAATGCTGGGATTACAGATGTGCACCACTACGCCCAGTTTATGTGGTGCTGGGGGATCAAACTCAGCTACTTAGCTCTCATCTTACCTCTTGCTAGGTGAGCAATTTAACCGCTGAGCCATTCCTCCAGCCCTATTTTATTTAATTTTTTGAGACAGAGCCTCACTCTGTAATCCAGGCTGGTCCTGAACTAAACTGTGTAGCCCAGACTGGCCTTGAATTCATGGCAGTCCTCTTGCCTCAGCATCCCAAGTGCTAGGATTACAAACTCAGTTTATATGGTGCTGGGGAATCGAATTTAACCACTGTGCTATTCCTCTATCCCTTTAGTTTTGATTATGAGACAGTGTCTCAGTAGGAACCAAATTGCCCAAGGTGGGCTTGTGATCCTTTTGTCTCAGCCTGGTAAAATCCTGGGATTAGAGGCCTGTGCTGCTGAGCCTGGTCCAGCTTTGTTTTATATTTTGAGACGGGGCTGGAGGAATAGTAGAGTGTCTAGGCATTTGCCTCGCAAGTGCGAGGCCCCGAGTTCAGTTTACCAGTACCACATAAAACAGGTGTGATGACGTATACCTATAATCCCAGCAGTCAGGAGGCTGCAGTAGAAGAATTGGTTTGAGTTTAAGACCAGCCTAAACTATGGAGTGAGATACTGTCTCAATTAAAGAAGAAGAAGAAGAAGAAGAAGAAGAAGAAGAAGAAGAAGAAGAAGAAGAAGAAGAAGAAGAAGAGGAAGAAATAAAGTTCCTAGGCTGGGGGTATAATGGTTAACGTGCTTGCCTTTGAAGAGAGTTCAAATATCCAGCACTTTTTTTTTTTGAGACAGGGTCTTGCTCTATTGTCCTGGCTAGTCTTGAACTCATTACATAGCCTAGGATGTCCTTGAACACATGGCAGTCCTGCTGCCTCAACTTCCCACATGTTGGGATTACAGGCGTGTGCCACTGTGCTCAGCTATTATTTGTTGCTGGGGGATGGAACCCAGGGCCTAGCGCATTCCATTTCCTGAGCTACGCTCCCAGCGCAGCAACCCTGTTATTTTTTGTCTAATCTTTGCCCTGCTCCCACTCTGGAGGAGAGTCTCTTCAGATACATTCCAGACAAAAGAAACTATTTGATCTTCAACTCCCCCTGCCACTACCCTAGATTCATCTGATCTGGGAGCCCATGAAGGAAGATAGCTGGAACCAAGCACGGCATTGTACCCCCTGCACTTGGCCCCGGACTCCAAGAAGGACCCAAGGAAGAAAGTGCAGCTACCTCAAGCCCTGGTCCTTCCTCTGGTGGCTGTTTCACAGCTATCACAGCTTTTCCTCCTTCTTCCTTTCATCTAGAATCCCCAGAAAAAAGGACTCATCATCAAAGTTAAGATTCAGACCTTCATCCTTGCCTAAACTGGATCATTCTGAGAGGGGTTTCCAGACAGTCACTAGGGGGTCAAAAAATTAGGCAAACTGGCCCAGGACACAGATTTGTAATTCCTGTACTCTGGGGGTCTGAGACAGGATGATTGCAAGTTTGAGCCCAGCGTGGGCAACTTAGTTGACATAGACCCTGTCTCAAACAAAAATTAAAAACTGAAAATAGATTTTCTATTTGACCCAGCCATACATCCGCTGGGTATTATTCTCAAAAGAAAATCATCATACAAGAGTGACATATGCACGCCCATGTTGATAGCAGTACAATTTATAACAGCTAAATCTTAGAAGCAGCTGATATGTCCATCAGCAGATGAATGGATAGGGGTTGAGGTTTAGATCAGAAGTTAAGGGCCTAGGATGTAGCTCAGTGGTACAGCGCCTGCCTGGCATGCGCAAGGCCCTGGGTTCAATCCGCAGTTCCAAATCGAGAGGAAAAAAAAGACCACAAAAAATAGATCAGCGGTTAAGTCATTTGCCTATCAAGTACAAAGCCCTGGGTTCAATTTCCCCAGCACCACATAAGCAGGGGGTGGTGGTGATGCAAGCCTATAATCCCTGCATTTGGAAAGCTGAGGCAGGAGAATTCTTGTGGGTTCAAGATCAACCTGGTCTACATAGATAGTTCTGGACTAGCCTGAACTACAGAGTGAGACCCTGTCTCAAAAAATAAAAAAAGAGAGAGATGAATGGATAAAGATGTGGTATGCTTACACAATGAGTACTACTCCTGCCCTAAAGATAGATAAACCTGAATCACTTGTAGGAAATTGAATACACCTTGTTATTGTTATGTTTGGTGAGATGAATTAGACACAGAAGACTAAATACCCTGTAATTCCAGCACTTGGGAAGCTGAGGCAGGGGGATTGCTGTGAGTTCAAAGCCAGCCTGGGCTACATAGTGAATTCAAGGCCAGTTTGGGACTGTAGATCTAGTCCCTGCCTCAAAAATACCAAACCAACCAACCAAACAAGCAAATAAAACCCAAATGGCTAAATATTACACGGTGGGTTGGAGAAAGAAATATCACAGGTTAGAGTGCTTGCCTAGCAAACCCAAGACCCTGAATTCAATTCTTCATCACCATGTAAACTGGGTATACTGGAGCACGCCTATACTCTCAGGACTCAGGAGGCTGAGGCAGGATTGCCATGAATTCTAGGCCAGCCTGGGCTACATAGTGAGTTAAGGACCAGCCTGGACTACAAAGTGAGACCCTGTCTCAGTAAATAAATAATAAACCTAAGCAAATAGAGAATAATTCCCCTTGTACTCTGATTCTCATGGGAGCCAGTTGCTCATATATGTGAAAATGATTTCATATGATAATGTTTTCTTATTCTAGGAAAGAAGCTGGTGAAATTGGATTCTTGTCCCTATTTTTTTTTTTTTTTTTTTTGAGACAGGGTCTTGCTCTGTTGCCCAGGCTGGTCCTGAACTCATTATGGAGCCCAGGCTGGCCTTGGATTCACAGCAATCCTCCTGCTTCAGCCTCCCGAGTGCTAGGATTACAGGCGTATGCCACCATGCCCCGTTTATGTGCTGCTGGGGAATTGAACTCAGGTACTTAGCTCTTGCTAGGCAAGCACTTTAACCGCTGAGCCATTCCTCCAGCCCCCTTCCCTTCACATTCTATAGTCCCACAGCTTAGTATGTCCAGGAGGTGTACTGTATCAGTCGTCAGAGAAAGCGTTCCTTTCCTGCCCTGGTGCCATGCCCCGAGGTGCTGCTGTGTCTGCTGACCTCTGGTGGTGGTAGCTTGGACTGTATGCTCCCTTTAGTTAGGTGTCTACTGGCAGATAGTACTGCATATTTTCTCAACAATACAGATTTACACATTGAAACATTGCATTAAATAAAAATATTCTTATTGCCAAATTTTATGTTTGTTTTTAGGCAGCTTTGTGTAATACAAAGAACAGAGCTTGGGGTTTGGAGTCAAACTTAAAGTTCGAGTCTCAGCTCTGCTATCTTCTAGCAATATGACCTTGGGCAACTCACCTAAACTTAATTTTCTCTTATTTAAATTTTTTATCTTTATGTAATTTTATTTATTTACTTATTTTTAGATACACTCTTGCTCTGTATTCCAGGCTGGTCCTGAACTCACTTTGTGACCCAGGCTGGCCTCAAACTCAAGATAATTTTCCTACCTCAGGATCCATGCCCAGTTTATCGAGTGCTGGGGAATCAAACTCAGGGCCTTGTGTTTGGAGGCAAGCACTCTACCTATTGTACTATTCCTCTAGCTTCTGAACTTTCTTTCTTTCTTTCTTTCTTTCTTTTTTTTTGAGGCAAGGTCCAGGCAAGTCCTGATCTCACTATGTAGCCCAGGCTGGCCTTGAATACACAGCAATCCTCCTGCCTCAGCCTCCTGAGTGCTAGGATTACAGTCATGCACCACCATGCCCAGCTTATGTGGTGCTGGGGAATTGAACCCAGGGCCTTGAGCTTGCTAGGCAAGCACTTTAACCACTGAGCTATCCTTCCAGCCCCAAATTTTCTTATCTCTAAAGGAGATAATATTTTAGTGAGAGAATTAAATTATTGTAAAGTGCACAACCTGGCTGTGGCTTATTGCGTGGTATGTGCTCAATTAAAAATTTTTATCTTCTTAATAATCATGATTTGTTCAGTGTATAAATCAATGTGTTTGTTGTTTTATTTTCTTTCCTTTTTTTTTGAGACTAGGTCTCATTTTTTTAGCTCAGCCTGGTCATAAATACACTGGTGTAGCCCAGGCTGGCCTTGGACTCAGGACAATTCACATGTCTCAGCCTCCCAAGTGCTGGGATTACAGGCATGAAACTCCATACCTGGCATTATGTGGTGCTGAGGAATCAAACTCAGGGCCTTATGCTTGCTAGGCAAGCACTCTAACTGCTACACTATTCCTCCAGACCCTCAAATTTACATTTTTTTAAAAGACAGGGTCTTGCTCTGCAGGCCCAGCTGGTGTTGAACTCACCGTGTAGCCCAGGCTGAACATGAATTCAAAGCCATTGCCCCGCCTAGCCTCCTGAGTGTTTGGATGATGGGCAGGTGCCACCACAGCTAGCTAATTTTTATAAGGGGCTGAAGGATTGAACCCAGGGCCTTGCATATGCTAGGTAAGCACTCTACCCACTGAGCCCCCAAATGATTTTTTAAAAAACTGCTTGTTGTGGTCTACTGCCTATAATCCCTACTCTGGGAGTCTGAGGCAGGAAGGTCACAAGTTTGAGCCCAACCTGAGCATTTTAGCCATTTAGCAAGATCCTGTCTCAAAGCTGAGAAATTAAAAGTGAGGGTTTGGGGATGTAGCTCAGTGCGTAAGTACTCAGAGTCACAGGCTGGAGCTCCCTGCTCTGCCCTTCTCTAAACAGACTCCGGTGAGTTGCCTTCTGGGGTGTAGGGAGGAGACAGGTCCGCCTGGCTCGGGCTGTACTGAGTTCAAAGACTGGGGGCATTTCTCGGTGATTAGAGCCCTTGTCTAAAGGAAGCTTGAGGCCCCATGTTCGATCCCCCACTACTACATAATAGCTGAGTATGGTGGTACAAACCTGTAATCCCAGCACAAAGGGGGGTGAGGCAGGAGGATTGCCGGGAAAAGTGATTTTTTTTTTTAAATTCTGAGAAAGTTAATGGAGTTTGGGATTCTTGAATGTGGAAAACTAGGTCCATGAGTTGTGGAGCCTCCCTCTGCCTGGGGAGATGCAGACCTAAATCCTGACTATATGGGTTAGAAAGAACCTTGGACAGAACTGAACAGCTCTAAGTATTGGGCCTCGCTTTGGTTCTCAGCACCTGCTTCTGAAGTCAACTAAGGACCTGGGAGCATAGCTCAGCCATTAGAGAGCTTGCCAGCAAGCTCAAGGCCCTGGGTTGATTCCCTAACACCACACAAAGCAGGCATGCTGGGTGGGATGACAGGGCCCTGTAATCTCACCACTTGGGAGGCTGAGGCAGGAGGATTGCCCTGAGTTCAAGGCCAGCCTGGGATATATAGTGAGTTCAGGAGCAGCTCGGATGACAGAGCAATAATAATAATTAATAAAGAAAAGAGAAGAGAGAACAAAGTCAACAAAGGGCCGAGGTTTGAAGTTAAGTATCACTAGGTTCTCCACTGGGCCTCCACGGCTCCCTCCTCCTGCTCTGCAGAAAAAAGAGGAGGTGGCTAGGAGAGAAGGGTATGAGATGGGCTCTCTGCTCCTCCCTTTCCCTGTTTTCCTCACACCCACTCTCCCCCACAGCAGCCTTCTCCCCCACAGGCACTGGGCTAGGACAGAGGGGCGGAGTTGGGGACCAAAGGCTCAGAAGCCCCACAGTGTCCTGCATCTGAAGAAAGCTTTGACCACGGTCAGCTGTGCTGGCTCATGCTGTCCTCCTGCTGCCACCCTTCAACGGGATGCTGGGGACGCTGGGGCTTTGGACATTGCTTCCTGCAGCTGTGCAAGGTAAGTGTCCACAGGGAGCGGCGGGATCTCTCCCCCAACGCAGCGAAGGAAGGGAGCAACTGAACAGAAGCCATGCCCTCTGGAACAGGGCTGAGGGCTGGATGAGTGACGGCGAAGGGTGCAGTCATGTGTCCCCACAGCGTGGGTCAGGTTCCAGGCCACTGGTGACCTGGTTTCCTCCCTTGGTGTCACCACGCAGACCCTGGGATGTGGAATCATGTTGTGTCTATCCTTGTGGCTACTGTTGTTGTCCCTGCATTCACTGCCTTCTTGAATCCTCCCCTTTCCTCATCCTGGGCCTCAGCACCCCTCGACAGGCGGACCTGTGTGTTCTTTGAGGCCCCTGGAGTGCGGGGAAGCACAAAGACACTGGGGGAGCTGCTGGATTCAGGACCAGGGCCCCCCAGGGTTATCCGCTGCCTCTACAGCCGCTGCTGCTTTGGGATCTGGAACCTCACCCAAGGCCGGGCACAGGTGGAAATGCAAGGTGAATGCAAAATACCTGCAGATGACAGCGAGGGTGGGAGAGAGGCATGTCCTGGGCAGTGGGTGACAGCGGGGGGTAGGAGGCACATGTGGGACACGTGGAGGGAAAGAAAAGCCCATTTGACATGGAAGGGATGTCTCTGATAGACTGGTATTTATCCTCTTTGTCCCAGACGCTATCATCCTTTCTCCCTCTTTTTATCCTCTTCTCCCAATTCCATGCCATCAGGATGCCGAGACAGTGATGAGCCAGGCTGTGAGGCCGTCCACTGCGACCCGAGCCTCCGAGTCCACTCCAGCCCCAGCTCCACGCTCTTCACTTGCTCCTGCGGCACTGACTTCTGCAACTCCAATTACAGCCGTCTGCCTCCTCCATGGAGCCTGGGGGTTCCTGGACCCCGGGGCCCCCAGGCTGCCCCAGGTAGCTCGCTTCCTGCATTGGTGCTGGGGGCAGAGTGCTGGAATCCATGCATGGGGCCCAGGTTAGAGTGAGAGGCAGAACCAAGGCCAGTTCTCAATCTGTCCCGCCCCATGCTTTCCTCCTCCCTGACCTTGGGAAGTTGGTTGCCCTGGTGACTGAAGATAAGGAGGCCTGTGACCAGGATGGGGGTGAGTGGAGAAGCAATCTGAGCAGAGAAGAGGTGCGGAGAGCTTTCTGGGCTGTGCTCACCCACTTGCATTTTTGCTTTGATGTCCAGGTGAGTCCATCTGGATGGCACTGATGCTACTGGGGCTGTTCCTCCTCCTCCTCTTGCTGCTGGGCAGTATTATCTTGGGTACGAATCTGCCCTGCCCCTCTGTTACACAAATCAAGGCACCAAAGCACTGACCCCTCTCCCAGGACCTCTGCTACACCCACCTTCAGTCTGCTTGCTCCCCAACCTCCACCCCATCTTGAGGGCTGAGAGATCTTTTTAGCCTGCCTCCCGTTCCCTGGCACAAAGCTCCCTTCCCTCACTGCCCTGTTCCCTGTCCCCCTGCACTTGCAGTGACCTAAGGCTCTTCTCTGCCCAGCTCTGCTACAGCGAAGAAAGACTCACAGAGAGCCAGGCAGGCCACAGGCAGAGGCCGAGGTGGGCAGAGGCTGGAGTGAGGAGCTACCGGAGCTGCCTGGGCTGTGCTTCTCCCAGGTGGGGAGGTTGGGTCCTCGGTGCTTTCCTCGGGTGCTCCAGAGGAGAAGGCTGGGTCCGCTGTGCACTGCTAAGGTCCTGCTGGGGAGGAAGCTTAGCCCAGAACTAACTCATAAGCCTGAGCCCAACACAGTGCCCTCACTAGGTAATCCAGGAAGGAAGTCACGCCGTGGTGTGGGCAGGGAGGCTGCAAGGTGAGCTGGTAGCCATCAAGGCCTTCCCCCCAAGAGCTGTGGCCCAGTTCCAGGCAGAGAGAATGGTGTATGAGCTGCCAGGCCTGAGGCATGACCACATTGTCCGCTTTATCACCGCTGGCCAGGGCGGCCCTGGCTCTCTGTCCTCTGGGCCCCTGCTGGTACTGGAACTACACCCTAAGGTGAGAAATACGAAATTATGCATGCCTGTGTGTGTGACTGGAGGTGGGGGCTGGGTGGCAGGGTGGCCCTAGCAATACTTATTCTTTTGCTTTAGATTTTCTCTTCTTGGGCTGGTGGTGTAGCCTAGTAGTTAGAGCACTTGACTAGTATGTGCAAAGCACTGGGTTCAATTCCTCAGCACCACCTAAATTTAAAAAAAATAGCCAGGTGTGACAGAGAATGCCTGTAATCCCAGCACTCAGGTGACTGATGCTGGAGGATTGCCCTGTCTCAGAGAGAGAGAGAGAGAGAGAGAGAGAGAGATTTACTCTTTTCTCAAGCATTTAAGACAATTTTTATTGTTTCTTCATTTTCATTATGCAAGCATGTTTGTTGTTGGTGGTATTTTTTTCCCTGATACTGAGAACTGAGCCCAGAGCCTTCACACTGAGCTACATCCACAGTCCATTTTTGAATTTTTTTTAAAAAAACAGCAACAGTTTATTGTACAAAACAAAAGAGAAAAGAAAGATTCTTGGCTGCCAAGAGGGGACCCAAGTGGGTCACTGTTTGAGAGAGTAAGGAGAGAAAAAAAGGAAAACTCCTGGATGAGAAGCCCGGAGGGGGCCTGAGATGGTATTTTCTAGCTTTGATTTTGGGAAAGTCTCACTAAGTCGATAATTGCCCAGGCTGAGCTCACATTTATAATAGTCCTGCCTCAAGATTGCTGTGAGTTTAAGGTCAGTCTGAGTTACACAGTGAGTTGAGGACTAGCCTGGAGTACAGAGTGAGACCCTGTCTCAAAAAAAAAAAAAAAAAAAAAAAAGTAATTCTTCTGTCTCAACCTCCCAGAGTGCTGGGATTACACCACCAGGCAGTGGAGAGGGCCTGCGCTGCCAGGCCCTGCTTGATCTGTTTGCTTGCTGAGTCAGACAGGGTGAGGCTATGTGTCTTAGACTGGCCTGAACTCATGGCTCAAGTGATCCATCCTTCTTCCTCATCTTCGCAAGTAGCTGACACTACCACCACATCATTAGATCATGTGACATTTTTTTTTCTTTTTGTGCGACTGGAGATCAGGCTTAGTGCCTTCACACTGAGCTACAAATTCAGCCTGTTTTCATTTTTGATTTTTTTTGTTTGTTTTTGAGACAGCATCTTGCTCTGTAGCCCATGCTGGTCCTGAACTCATTAATGGAGCCCAGGCTAGCCTTGGACTCATGGCAATCCACCTGCCTCAGCCTCCCAAAAGCTAAGATTACAGGCGTGCGCCACCATACCCACCTTTATGTGGTGCTGGGGAATCGAACCCAGGGCCTTGCACTTGCTAGGCAAGCACTGTGCCATTCCTCCAGCCCTTTATTTTTGATTTTGAAACAGGGTCTCATTTCATTGAATTGTTCAGTCTTGGGCTGGAGGAATAACACAGAGATTAGAGCACTTGCCTAGTAAGCCCAAGTCCCAGAATTGATTTTCCAGCACCACATGAGTGGGGTGTGATGGTGCAAACCTGTAACTCAGCACCTGGAAGACTGTGGTAGGGGGATTGCCATGAGTTCAAGGCCATTCTGGGGTCCTTAGTGAGTTCAGGAGCAGTCTGGACTGCAGAGCAAAATCCCATCTCAAAAATAAATAAATAAATAAATAAATAAATAAAAGGACTCTGAGTCAGACTTTTCTCTCACCAACTGACTTCAAGCAAGCACTTATGCAAGACTACTTAGGCTTTGTGTGTGTGTGTGTGTGTGTGTGTGTGTGAGACAGGGTCTTGCTCTGTAGTCCAGACTGCTCCTGAATTTACTGCATAGCCTTGAACTCAAGGGAGTCCTCCTACCTTAGTCTCTCAAGGGCTGAACTCTAGGTGTGTACCACAGATTGAACCCAGGGAACGAGCATGCTAGGGAAGCACTTTAACCACTAAACTGTGGCCCCAGCTCCACCTAATTCTCTTTAAAGCCTGTCCTGTAATATGGAGATGGGAAGGTCACATTCACAGGATCTGGGCCACAGTTATGCTCACTACAATTGACCTGCAGTTAGTTTTTTAATTTTTTTTAAACAGGGTCTCACTCTGTAATCCAGGCAGGTCCTGAACTTGTTATGTAGCCTAGGCTGGCCTTGAACTCACAGCAACTGCTGTGTCTCAGTCTCCTGAGTTCTGGGACTACAGGTATGCGTTATCATGCCTGGTTTGCATGGTGCTAGGGAATTGAACTCAGGGCCTTGCACTTGCTAGGTAAGCGCCCTAACTGCTGTGCTATTCCTCCATCCCCTTTTGTTCCATTTTTATGATACTGGTGATTGTGAGCATCACCTAGTTGCTTAGGTTGGGCTCAAATGCAGGACCCTCCTGCTTCAGCCTCCCTGAGTGCTGGGACTACAAGCCTGAATACCACGTCACCTCTTTCTTTCCTTTCTTCCTTTCTTCCCCTCTCTCTCTCTCTCTCTCTCTCTCTCTCTCTCTCTCTCTCTCTCTTTCTTTCTTTCTTCTACTAGGGATCCAGCTGAGGGTTTTTACACTGAGCTAAATCCCTAGCCCAGTTATTGTTATCCTGAGATAGTGTTTTTGCTACATTGTTAAATTGCACAGCCTATGGCTGGGGATGTAGCTCAGTGATTAAAGTGCTTGTCTAGGAAGTTTGAGGCTCAAGGTTGATCCTCTAGGTGTGATTGCGCTCGCCTGTAATCCTAGCACTCCAGAAGCTAAGGCACTACGATTGTCAAGTATCCAAGGCCAGCCTAGGCTCCCTAGTGAGTTCAGGACCAGCCAGGGTTACAGAGTGAGACCCTGTCTCAAAAAGCAAAACAGGGTCTGGAAGAAAGGCACAGCAGTTAATTTGTTTGCCTTGCAAGCACAAGGCCCTGAGTTCAATTCCCCAGCACCACATAAATCCAGTTGTGGTGGTGCACACCTGTAATCCCAGCACTTGGGAGGCTGAGGCAGGAGGATTGCCATGAGTGTAAGGCTAGTCTGGGCTCCACAGTGAATTTAGGACCAGCTTGGGCTACACAGCAAGACTCTGTCTCAAAAAAGTAATAAGGGCTGGAAGAATTGCTCAGTGGTTAAAGCAGTTGCCTAGAAAGCACTAAGTCAAGTGCTAAGTACTTGAGTTCGATTCCCCAACATCACATAAGCTGATGTGGTGGCGCACACCTGTAATCCCAGCACTCAAGAGGCTGAGACAAGAGGATTGCTGTGAGTCCAAAGCCAGCCTGGGCCCCATAGTGAGTTCAGGACCAGCCTGGGATACAGAGTGAGATCCTGTCTCAAAATAAATAAATAAATAAATAAATAAATAATAAAATAAAAGTATAAATTGTCCAGGTCCCCTCTTTTTAGTGAGACAAAAAGAGACAAAGACAGAGAGAGTCTCACTAAGTTGCTAAATTGCCCAGGGTGGAACTTGCCTCAGTCTCCCAGGCAGCTGAGGTGATAAGCCTATGCCCCAAGGCCTGGCTTAGACTCGCTTTTTTTCAAATCAGTCTGTTTGGTGTAATTTCTCAGTCCTGCACTGTATATCGTGTTGGCCTGGATCTATCTGGATGTCTGTCTGCAAGGGAGGTATGGGAGTCAGGGCAGGGGCTGCCCACGGATCTCTGCTCCCTGGGATTGACTTGTAGATGAGTGTGCACATCTTCTTTCTCATTTCTTCCAGGGCTCTCTTCGCCATTACTTGACCCAGCACACAAGTGACTGGAAAAGTTCCCTGAGGATGGCTCTATCCCTGACCCAGGGCCTGGCATTTCTCCATGAGGAACGTTGGCAGGATGGTGGGTGAGCTGGCTGCAAGAAGCCAATGGATCCAGGAACCACATCGCTATGTGCTGGGTTCTTTCTTTATTTAGAAGGGAAGGATGGGGGAAGGAGGGCGAAAAGAGGAAGAATATCTGTATCCCTTCAATCTTTAATCTCCCCATAGGCCAATATAAACCGGGTATTGCCCACCGAGATCTAACCAGCCAGAATGTGCTCATTCGGGAAGATAGGTCGTGTGTCATTGGAGACCTGGGCCTTGCTTTGGTGCTCCCTGGCCTTACTCAGCATCCTGCATGGGCTCCTACTCAACCCCAAGGCCCAGCTGCCATCATGGAGGTGAGTGCTGTTGGTGAGGATGAGGCCCGGGATGATGGTGGTGCTCCTGAGGACAATGGGACGGGGTCTATGGCTGGGGAGATATTGTGTTGGCTTGGACTGCAGTGAAAGTGCCACAGCAATTTTTTTTTTTTTTTTTTTTTTTTGAGACAGGGTCTCACTCGGTAGCCCAGGCTGGTCCTGAACTCACTCTGGGACCCAGGCTGGCCTTGGACTCACAGCAACCCTCCTGCCTCAGCCTCCAGAGTGCTGGGATTACAGGTGTACGCCACCATGCCTGGTTTTTGTGGTGCTGGGGAATTGAACCTCGGTACTTAGTGTTTGCCAGGCAAGCGCTTTAACTGCTGAGCCATTCGTCAGCCCCTATTTTTATTATTTATTTATTTATTTTTGAGACAGGGTTTCATTCTGTATCCCAGGCTAATCCCAAACTCACTGGTGTAGCCCAGGCTGGCCTTGGACTCACGGTAATCCTCCTGTCTCAGTCTCCCTAGTACTGGGATTACAGGCATGTGCCAACATGCCCAGTTTATGTGGTGCTGGGGAATAGAACTCGGGTACTTAGTGCTTGATTTAGTGCTTGCTAGGCAAGCACTTTAACCACTGAACCATTCTTCCAGCTCCAATAACTTTTTTTTGAGGCAGGATCTCGCTCTATAGCCTAGGGAGGCTCTGAACTAACTACTTAGCCCAGGCTGGCCTTGAACTCAAATTAATCCTCTTGCCTCAGCCTGCTGAGTGCTGGGTTTACAGGCATGCACCACCACAACCAGCAATTATGTGGTGCTGGAGGACCGAGAACCCAAGACCTCCTGCTTCCTAGGCAAGGATTAGATAATCGCTGAGCTATTCCCACAGTCCCCAGAGATGATTCTTGACTCTCCACACCCTTCTCCAGGCTGGCACCCAGAGATACATGGCACCAGAGCTCTTGGACAAGACTCTAGACCTACAGGACTGGGGCACAGCGCTCCGGCGGGCAGATGTTTATTCTCTAGCTCTGCTCCTATGGGAGATCCTGAGCCGCTGCCCAGATCTGAGCCCTGGTAAGGTCCCCTCCCCGGGTGCCTCACCCACCCAATGTAGCCTTACCTACTTTCTGACCTGATTCTAGGAAGCTGTGAGTCCCTTAGACTCTCCTTGTGGGACTCATCCCCAGAGCAAGCTGATACCTGGCCCTATGCCTTCCCCCAGACTGCACACCGCCACCCTTCCAACTGGCCTATGAGGCAGAACTGGGCAGCACCCCTACCACCTGTGAGCTATGGGCCTTGGCAGGAGAGGAGAGGAGGCGCCCCAACATTCCATCTACTTGGAGCTGCTGTGCCACAGTAAGAGGCCACAGGCTGGCCATCTGGGACGCTGGAGGGCGGGGGCTGGACAAGGGCTTCCAGGACTTCTCTGCCAGGGCTAGTACACCTACTTCTATTTCTTCTCATCTCCCACCACCCACTGGTTCATTATTAGCTGGAACTGGAAAAATGTCACAGATTAGGTTTATCCTCTTGTACCCTAAATCTCATGCAGCCCTTTTCAGCCTCCTGAGACACACACCTTCTTGCTCAGTTTGCTCAGACTCCCTCTCCTTTCCACCAGCAGTGGCCCCTGTTCCCCAGTCCTCTCTTCCAGAAGCCCTCCTTGACTTGGCTGCTTCTCCGAGCTCAGCCCCCAGGTTGGGCTCTCTCCTGGTACAGTGAGATCCAAAATTTAATGAGGGTTTTCTTATTCTGCCCCATATTCCTGTGCTTCTGTTAAAATCCAATGAAAGCCAGTTCTGGGGTAGGCACATGGAAGCACGCCTGTGATCTCAGCTACTCAAAAGGCAAAAGCAAGAAGATCACAAATTCCAATCCAGCCCAGGCAACTTAGTGGTTTAGTGAGCCCCATCTCAAAATAAAAAGATTAAAAAAAAAAAAAAAGCAGGGCTCCATGGCACAGGCCTGTAGTCCGAACATTCTGGGAGGCTGAGGCAAGGGGACTGCTGCAAATTCAAGTTCAGCCTGGGTAATTTAGTGACTTCATAATTAAAACTAAGGGCTGGAGGAATAGCTCAGTGGCTAAAGCACTTGCTTAGCAAGCATATGAACCTGAGTTTGATTATCCAGCACCACATAAGCTAGGCGTAGTGGCGCACGTCCGTAATCCCAGCACTTGGGAGGCTGAGGCAGGAGGATTGCCATGTGTTCAAGGCCAGCCTGGGCTACATAAGTAAATTAAAACTTACTGCTGGAGGACTGGCACAGCAGTTACAGCACTTGCATAGCAAGTTTAAGGCCCTAAATTTGATTTCTCAGCACCATCTAAGTTGGGAATAGCGGTACATGTCTGCAATCCCCTGACTCTGAGAGGCTGAGGCAGGAGGATTGCCAGGAGTTCAAGGCCAGCCTGGGCCACATAGTAAGTTCAAGAATAGCCTTGTTTACAGAGTGAGAACCTATCAAAAAATAAGAAATAAAAGAAAGAAAAAAAGAAAAATGAATGAGATTTCAGAGTCAAGCCTGCTTCCTGGCCGTTCCTTCTAGAACCCCAGTGAGCTGAGGGAGCTCCTAGAGGACTGTTGGGATGCCGACCCTGAGGCACGGCTGACAGCTGAGTGTGTACAGCAGCGCCTGGCTGCCCTGGCCCAGCCTGAGGAGGCTGACTCCTCCCCAGAGTGGTGTGCACACGCCTGCTGATCTCGTCATTCAGAAGACTGTCGCCCGCCACTATGCTCCCCCATAGGCCTCAGCTGAGTGCCTGTTACTTCAGTGTACAGCAAGTCCCTGGCTCCAAGAATCCTCTGCCTTCCAGTGCCCATTTCATACTCAAATGAACAATTTATGGGGAATCTGTATACGTGCAGATGTAGAGATGGTGATCATAGACATGTCTAGTTAGCTTCACAATGCCTTTATCTTTTACTGACTCTGTGGCATCTGACCATGGGCATTCTTGCCAGTAAATAGGAGTAGGTGTGCACAAGGAGGAGAATAAAGTCAACTTTCCTGACTCTTGTCCTTGGGCTTTCCGCCCCTCTGTGATCCTTGACCTTCCTGTCTCTCTTCCTTCTTCTCCATCAGCATTTATTTGTTATTTTATTTTATTTGTCTATTTCTTGAGACAGGGTCTCGCTCTGCAGTCCAGGTTGATCCTGAACTCACTGTGTAGCCCAGGCTGTCCTCAAACTCTTGGCAACCCTCTTGTGTCAGCTTCTCAAGTGCTGGGATTACAGGCATGTGCTACCACACCCATTTTACAGGGTCTCACTCTGTAGTCCAGATTGATCCTAAACTCACATTTATGTATGTATGTATGTATGTATGTATGTGTCTTAGTTACTTTTTTGTTGCTGTGACTCAATACTCAGCATCCACAAATTTAGGAGAGGAAAGGTTTATTTTTGCTCAGTTTCAGAAGGTTACAGTCCATTCAGGGGCGGCCGGCAGCAATGGAAGTACATGGCAGAGGCAGAGGTGGAGGCAGCTCCTCATGACATCACAAACAGGAAGCCAAGTCCCATGAAATCCAGTTTCTCCCCAGAGGAAAAAGCTACAGCAATGTTTCTTCTTCCTTCCTTTTATACAGTTCTGGGTGGGGCATTCCACATCTGGGCGGGTGTTATTCCCTCATTTGCTGGCCCACAAGTCACACTCTAATCCAGGCCGGGTCCTAACTGCCTAATGCAGGCTGGTTCCTAACTGCCTAATCCAGGCGTGGTTCCTAATTGCCTCAAATTGACATAATCTCTCAGACAGTCACAATATGTATGTATGTATGTATGTAGAGACAGTCTTGTTCTGTAGTCTAGCTCAGAACTGAACTCACTCTTTAGCCCAGGTTGGTCTCAACATATAGGGTTGCAGAAATTGGATCTTCAGGGGCTCGAGGAATGGCATAGCACTTAAAGCACTTGCCTAGCAAGCACAAGGCCCTGGGTTCAATTCCCCAGCCCCACAAAAGCTGGGCGTGGTACTGCACACCTGTGATCCCAGCACTTGGGAGGCCGAGGCAAGAGGAATGCCACAAGTCCAAGGACAGCCTGTGCTCCATAGTGAGTTCAAGACCAGCTTGGACTACAGAGCAAGACCCTGTTTTAAAATAAATAAATAAATAAAAGGAATTGGACCTTTAAGAGTCCAAGTATGAATTCTGAGGGTTCTAGAGCTTAGTTTAGTCAGGGGGCCCAGAGGAGTTAACTCCCTAGACTCTGAGCCTAGGACAATGGAGAGTTTGCCTGCTTATATATAGTTTCAATTTTTTTTTTTTGGGGGGGGACAGGATCACGCTCTGTAGTCCAGACTAGTCCTGAACTCATTATACAGTCTAGTCTGCTTGAACTCACGGCAGCCCTCCCATCTCAGCCTCCCAAGTGCTGGGATTATACATATGTGACACTACATCCAGTTTATGTGGTGCTGGAGAATCAAACCCAGGTTCTAGTGCTTGCTAGGCAAATACTTTTTCTTTTTCTTTCTTTTTTCTTTTGAGGGAGGGTCTCACTTTATAGTCCAGGCCAGTCCTGAGCTATGTAGTCCAGGTTGGCCTTGAACATGTGGCAATCCTTCTGCCTCAGCCTCCCAAGTGCTAGGATTACAGATATATGCCACCATACCTGGTTTATGTGGTGCTAGGGAATTGAACCCAGGGCCTTCTGCTTGCTAAGCAAGTGCTTCTAAGAACTGAACTATTCTTCCAGCACCAGGTAAATATTTTAAATGCTGTGTGATTCCTCTAACCCCAAGTTTTGGCTTTTTGTCTCCCAAATATTGTAATAGGTAGTTGTGATTGACTACTTTAAAGCTGCCAGGCAATGGCACTTGAAATTACACTCTAACGTTGGTGGTGTCAGGGTGTACACATGTGCTTTGTTTTGTTTCTGACAAGGTCAAGCTGTCTGCCTCTACTGATAAGGTCATGAGCAGAAGCAGGTTTACAGAAGCAGAACACAACAAGGTCAGGGTGACCATTCAAGCATGCCCAATGTTTTCTTAAGATAAACTAGAGGAGGCTTTTGCTGATGTAAGCGGCAGGTGGGACTATAGAGGTGCAGGAATCCTTCCTCCAGCAGGCCCTATCTCAGACTTTGAAATTTTTTGGTCTCTCAGGGCAATGGAGGAGGAAACAGCTAGAAGTAGGCAAGATCATAGAAGCAGAAGGTATAAGTTAGTTTTACAAAAGCTCAAATAGGAGCTGGAGAAATGGCACAGTGGTTAAAGCGCTTGCTTTGCAAGAGCAAGGCCCTGAGTTCAATTCCCCAGCACCACATAAAGCCTGGTGTGGTAGTGCATGTCTGTAATCCTAGCACTAGGGAGGCTGAGGTGGGAAGATTGCCAGGAGTCCAAGGTGGGCTCCATAGTGAGTTCAGGCCCAGTCTGTGCTATAGAATGAGACTCTGCCTCAAAAAAAAAAAAAAAAAAAAAAACCTCAATTAAGAATTTACAAGACACAGTGGTTTCCAATATTTGTTTGGTAAGATAATATTACAAAGTCTGACTTAAATGAGGGAAATGTTTACCTTATACCTTTTGATCTGTTGGTATCAAAATTTCCCTTTCAATGGCAATCCTCCTGCCTCAGCCTCCTGAGTGCTGGGAATACAGAATGTCCCATCACAACCAGCTAATTTATATGTGGTGCTAGGTACGTGCCTAGGCTGCCTGCAGACTCGTGGCAATCCTGCGTCAGCCTGCTGAGTACTGGGATTACTGGCATATACCACCACTCCTGGTTTATGTGGTGCTGGGAAATTGAACTCAGCCCTGGACTTGCTAGGTAAATGCTCTAACTAATGTTTTATTCCTACAGCCACCCCACCCCACACACCTTTTTTTTTTTTTTTTCAGGCAGGGCTTGCTCTGTACCTCAAGCTGGTCTTGGACTCACTACTATTCAGTTTGACCCTTGATCTCTTAAACTTACAGCAATTCTCCTGACTCAGCCTCCCAAGTGCTATGATTATAGATAGGTGTGAGCTACCACACCCAGCTATTTTTTTTTTTTTGACTGAAAGGAAAAAAGACAGCAAACCCAAGTTTTGAGTAAGAAAGAATTTTATTCAGTTGACTTATGGAATTATTCTCAAGAAATTATCTACCCTTTATCTGTCTGTTACAACTTCATTCAATTCATCTTGGTCATCAAAAGGCAACTTACTCTATGGAGGTATAGTGACAATTTGAGCAGTATTTTAGCTGAATTTGTGTATCTGCCTTCAAACCCCAGCTAATTTTTATGTAGTGCTTGGGATTCAAAACCCTAGCCTTGTGCATGCTAGGTTAGTGCTTTATTTTATTTTATTTATTTGAGACAGTGTCTCACTCTATAGCCAAATCTGATCCTGAACTCACTACATAGCCCAGGCTGGCCTTAAACTCACTGGCAATCCTCCTGCCTCAGCTTCCCAAGTGCTGGGATTATAGGTGTGTACTGCCATGCCCGGTTTTTATGGTGCCAGGGAATTGAACCCAGGGTGTTGTGCTTGCTAGGCAAGCACTCTAAATGCTGTGCAATTTCTGCAGCCCTGGGTTAGTGCTTTAACCACTGAGCCATGCCCCTAACCCCTTATGTTATACATAAGAAAAATAAGGGATAGGGTCTGGAGGAATGGCACAGCAGTTAAAGTGCTTGCCTAGCAAGTGCAAGGCCCTGAGTTCGATCCCCCAGCACTACATAAGCTGGATGTAGTGATGTACACCTGTAATCGCCGCACTTGGGAGGCTGAGGTAGGAGGATTGCTGTGAGTCCAAGGCCAGCCTGGGCTCCATAGTGAGTTCAGGACCAGCCTGGGATATAGAACGAGACACTGTCTCAAAAAAATGGGGGCGTCTGGAGGAATAATAGCACAACAGTTAGCTTAATAAGCACCGTCCCTGGGTTGATTCACCAGTACCACATAAGCATGGCATGGTGATATACGCCTCTAATCCTAGCACATGGGAGCCTGAGGCAGGAGGATTGATAGGAGTTTGAGGCCATCCGGGGCTACAAAGTGAGTTGAGGACAAGCCTGGAATGCAGAGTGAGACCCTGTCTCAGGGAAGAAGGAAGAGAAGAAGAGGTGGAGGAATAGCTTAGGGTTTAAAGCACTTGCCTAGTAAGCTCAAGGCACTGAGTTCAATTCCTCAGCACCACATAAACTGGGAGTGGAGGCACAGACCTATAAGCCCAGCACTCGGGAGGCTCAGGCGGGAGGATTGCTGTGAATCCAGGGCTAGCCTGGGCTACGTATTGAGTTCAGGACCAGTCTGGACTGCAGAGCAAAACTGTCTAAAAAATAAAATTAAGATCTCTCTTGTCCTAAGGCAAGTCACCGTGGTGCATGCCTGTAATCCCAGCACTTAGGTTGAGGCAAGAGGATTGTTGTAAATTCTAGGCTAGACTGGGCTACATAGTGAATATAGAGCAAGACCCTGTCCCTCCCCTCCCAAAAAAGAGGGGGGAGGAAGTTGTGGAAGAATAGTTCAGCGATTAAAGCACTTGCCTAGTAAGCTCAAGACCCTGAGTTTGATTCTCCAGCACGGCATAAACTAATTGTGGTGGCAATACTTGGGAGGCCTAGTCAGGAGAATTGCCTGTGTTCCAGGCCAGTCTGGTCTCCGTAGTGAGTCCAGGACCAGCCTGGATCATAGAGCAAGACTTTGTCTCAAAAAAAAAATCTCTTGTCCTTTCCCCAAGAGTTTTTGTGTATTTCATAAAGGAGATAAGAGGGGAGGTGGCAATGTTGGGGCCTAAGTGCTGGGACATGTGGCACAGGCCTTTGATTCAGTACTGTGGAAGGCTGAGAAAGGGAAAATGTAGAGCTCAGCCTGCAATTGAGTGATTTAGCTAGACCCTGTTTAAAAATACAGAAGAAAGAAAGAAAGAAAGAAAAAGGAACTGGTCCTGGTGTCGGCACATGCCTGTAATCCCAGCCCTCGGAGGCTGAGGCAGGAGAATTGAAGAATTCAAGGCCAGCCCACGCAACAGAGTGAGTTGTAGCTCAGTGTGGAGGCCCTGTCAAAAGAAGCTTGGTGCTAGGACTCAGCGGTTATCTTCCTTCTTCTTACAGTTCAGTGAACATCTGCATTGCAGCACTTGCCAAGGTGTCACAATTTCACATTTTAAGGATCACAACCACTGAACTGTGAGCTGTCAGAACAAGGGCAGCTTCTCGCCATCCCCGAGACCTTGGCCTCTATCTGGCAGCGCCCCCTCCTGCCCCTGGCCCCGCCCCCTCCTGCCCTGGCCCCGCCCCATACATGTCACCGCCCCCTCTTGGCCCCGCCCCCGCGAGCTTCCGCCTGCCCTGGTCTCAGAGTCTATCTGTTTTGCCCGGCCTTGGTCCCGCCCTGGAGCAGCCGTTTCCTCTGAGTCCAATAGGACCACAGCGATTGACGGGTCTCTTCTCCAATCATCACGCCGAGTGGCCGAGTAGGCGGTAACAGAGGTGGGTGCCAAAGTATGAGACTGGGGTGACTAGGAAGTGAGAGTTCAGACTGGAGAGGACCGGCGAACTCAGGCGGTGACTGAAAGGTGACTCTGAAGCTGGGTTCCCCCAATTTCTTCCTTTCCTGGGTCAGGGGTCCCCTTGGAATGGGCGCTAGGATATCCACTTGTCCTTCGTTTGGAGGAAGGAGATGTGTCGACTTATTTAAGCGTTTGAGAATCTTGTGTTTCCTCTGGTTTCGCCTTGAGAAGCGGGGGTCTCACAGCCTGAAGTTGGGGGTCCTCCCCGAGGAGCTGCGCGGTTGTCTGAGATCCTTTCTTACCTTAGTCTAGGATCTAGACTCTGGGTCGGTAAGGGAGGTGAGAAATGGGGTCAGATTCGCAGGCTGCTGGCTTCCACGGGGTTAGGACATATCCGGGTGTGGCCAGAGGTATTGGAAGGGGGAGGCACTCTCCGAGCTAGATTCCTGTGGTTAGGAACTGGGGGATACGGTAGGTATTAAGAACGAACAAATGCATGGAAACATTTTGAAGTGGAGATCATAAAGTAGTGAAGCCATTGTGGGGCGGGAGACGGAGTTAGACTGGGACTCGTAAGTCCTTCCCTTCTCCAGGGCCATAAGCTTTTTGCTTTTCTCCTCAGGCTGCGGGAAACTTCTGGACATGTGGAATCCCAGTGCCGGTAGGTGTTTGTGAGCTGTCCTCTCCCAGCCCAACTCATTTCCGACAGATCGCAGAACGGGAGGGTTCTGTAACATTCCCTCCGTGCTTGCGCCCGACCTGAAAAAGCGATTTCCCTTTTTCCATAGAATTCACTGTCTCTACCCAGCCCTTCCAGGGACATTTCCTTTTTTCTCCTCATCTTAGTTGTGCCTGCTTTAATCTCCTCACTTTATCAAGTATTGAGCAAGAAAGGTTTTAATTTTTTTTTTCATTATTGAGGGTTGAATTCAGGGCTTTTGACTAAACTATATTATACCCAACCTTTAAAAAAGAATTTTTTATTTTTTTTATTTTTGAGGCAGGGCGTCACTCTGTAGTCTAGGCTGGTCCTGAATGCAATCTACAGCCCATACTGGCCTCAAACTCACAAAAGTCATCCTGTCTCAGCTTCCCAAGTGTGAGGATTGTGCCCACTGCACCTGGCTTATGTGGTGCTAGAGAATCTAACCCAGGGTTTTGTCCTTCCTAAATTCATGCTGTAACTACTGAGCTATGTCCCAGCCCGAATTTCTTTTTCCCCGCTGAGACAGGGTCTTGCTCTGTAGCCCAGACTGGTCCTGAACTCACTTTGTAGCCCAGCCTGGCCTTGGACTCATGGCAGTCCTCCAGCCTCAGCCTCCTCAGGCATGCACCCCCTCACCCACTTTTATGTGGTGCTGGGGAGTTGAACTCAGGGCCTTGCACTTGTAAGGCAAGTGCTTTAACCGCTATGCCCTCCCTCCAACCCTAACATTTTTTATTTTGAAAGAGGGTCTCAATAAGTATAAATTGTCCTTGGGCTGTGGGCATGGGTCAGCAATTAAAATGTTTGCCTAGCAAGTACTAGGCCCCAAGTTGGATTCCCTAGAGCCTTGTAAGCTGGACCTGGTGACCTGTAAGACCAGCACTAGGAAGGGGTGGGCACAAACGCTCACTAATTCACCAGACTCCATTGCTCTAATGTGTTACAGAATTTGGAGTTCATGAATTTACAAAAGAATGTAAAAATTTTGTTATGTGAACTTCTTATACCACACACACACAAAAAAAAAGAGGCTGAGGCAGGAGGATTGTTGTTAGTTTGAGGCCAGCCTGGACTACATAGTACATAGTGAGGTATAGGACTTGCCTGGAGTACAGTGAGACTCTGTCTCAAAGAGTACATAAATAGATAAATAAATTGCCCAGGCTGGACTTGAGCCTGTGGTTCTTCCACCTCAGCCTTCCAGAGTGCTGGGATTATAGACCTCTTCCACGCCCAGCTAGAAAATCAATCTCTTTATTTGCTTTTTCTTTGTTGTTTGGAGATTCTGGGCAATTGTATCTTTAATTATTCTCTCATTATTTCCCCAGGGCAGCCAGGTCCAGGTCCCTATCCACCCAACAGCGGATGTCCTGGAGGTTCCTATCCTGTGCAGCCACCACCACCACCACTTGTCAATCCAGCCTTTCCTCCTGGCCCCTGTCCCCCTCCACCCCATAATCCAGCTTTCCCTCCAGGTGGGCCCCCTTATCCTGTGCCCCAGCCGGGGTATCCAGGACACCAACCCTCAGGTCCCTGCCCTCCTACATTCCCACCCCCTGGCCCTGGCATTCCTCCTGTGAACCCCTTGGCTCCTGGCATGGTGTGCCCAGGAATGGTGATGGACAAGAAGATGCGAAAGAAAATGAAGAAAGCTCATAAAAAGATGCACAAACACCACAAGCATGGCAAGGTCAGTGCCCTCTGGAGCCTGGCTAGGGAAGGGGTGCCTCTCAGAGGGATTAATTAGGCGAGCTGGGGTTGGATGAGGGGAATTTACAGTCTATGGATGTGCAGACAGCTAATGTGTTGCTCTAGAAGATGGCCCTTTTTGTTTATTTCATTTTTAAAAGATGGTCCTTTTTATAATATGGTATTCTTGAAAAAATGTCAGACCCCTCGTATTTGAGACAGGATCTCGTTGTGTAGTCCACGCTGGCCTCAGACTTGTGATCCACTTGCCTCAGGCTTCCAAGTGCTGGGCTTACAGGCTCTGGCTTTTGTCAGCCCTCCTATTTGGAAGGGCTGTGTTGAGCTTCAGAATGGGTAATGGAAATAACCCTCCCTTCCCCCCACTTTCTTTGAGACAGGGTCTCCCTCTGTAGCCCAGGCTGGTCCTGAACTCACTCTGGGGCCCAGGCTGGCCCCAGATGCACAGCAATCCTCCTGCCTCAGCCTCTGGAGTGCTGTGCTGGGATTACAGGGGTGTGCCACCATGTCCAGTTTATGTCGTCCTGGGGAATTGAATTCAGGTACTTAGCGCTTGACTCACGTAGGCAAGTGGTTTAACCACTGAGCCATTCCTCCAGCCACAAAAGCCCCTTTGCCTGCTTTACTTTCTGCCAGAATTTTTGACCCCTCCTTTCAGTTAAGCTCATTAGCAAATGTCCACACCCACTGATGTTGTCTCAATGTCAACTGAGTCAGTCTTGACAAAGCCATATAATAATTAACAGACTAGTAGTCAAGCCCTATTTGTCACTGTTGTCAGGGTGTTGTGTTGATTACATAGGTGGTTTCCTTGATGACTCAGCCTAAGGCCAGAGCGCTTTCATACTCCAGAAGCAAAGTATCTTCCTTTTATAGGAGTGCTAATTAGCAAGAGTAGAGCAGCTCTGAGGACTTGCAAAGGAACCAACCATCCTAGGCTGGAGGCATAGCTCCCAGCTCTCAGGAGGCTGACGCTGGAGGATTGCAGTGAGTTCTAGTCCAGCCTGGGTTAGCAGTTCAGGATCACCCGGAAATACAGAGCAAGACCCTGTCTCAAAACAAAACAAAATAATTTGTGTTGTTAAGAGGCCTTAAATTACATTTTATTGCCTGGTATTTATTTGCCTTGTGGTTTGCCAGTTCCTGATGATGGATCTTTGGTAGACGGAATGAGGGAGAAATTACCTGGGACTAAAAAATGTTTTTAATGGCAGTGTTGATATGGTAGTGTCTTTAAAGGTCCTTCACTAGAACTCCCCCAGCCTTTCCTCCAACCTTCCCCACTTTCTTTCTGTTGGGGCTTAGGAAAATATGGAAGATGCACACACACAGTTGCTCTTTTTATCCTCTCTTAGATGCATTTAATCTCATTTGTTAGCTTACAGGGAACTTTGTATGCAGCTAATCAGTGGGCAGTTACAAGATAGAGCTCTTTGTAAATGCTGTACTGTCCTTGTGTTTGTGTTGTGTTCCTTACCTTGGCTTTTGCTCGATTACGGACATGTGTAAACTTGATGCAAAGATGTTCAATTCTGTGCAATGACTTAAGGTGATTTAATCTAATACTCTATCCTTCCTGCTGAAGGAAACTCTGGCTTTTGTTGTCTAAAGGACAGTTTGGTTCAAGATTCCTGCCCTTTGGATACTTGGGTGGAGGGGTGGGATGCCAAAGAATGGTCATGGAGCGCTATAAGGTCATGTGGATCTGATGCTGTGTCCTCTCCCCTTTCCCCTTGCAGCATTCCTCTTCCTCCTCTTCCAGCAGTGACTCTGACTGAATACAGGGCCCGGACCCTCCCCTCAAGTCTCACCAGTTCTGCTGTCCCAACAAGCTTCACGTGCCATGTTGTACCTGGGGGGAGATTAGCCCTTGTGCACCCTACCCCACCCCATCTGAGCCTAACCCTGCTGTTCGATACTGACTGACTAGGGGAACGGAGAAGGGGACTGTCGGGGATAGGAAGGGCCTATCTTCTCACTGCCTGATAGATTTTATAGTGGAAGAGGGTAGCAGGGGAACAGTTTTTGGATATTGTGAGATCTCTGAGCTAAGCGCTGAAGACTAATCTGTAAAATGTGATCTTTTTTCATTTGCTTTTATAATAATTATATAGTTGGGGGGTTTGTGGAGATTTTATTACAATGGAAAAATCTGTACTTTGTATTGGTGGTACAGTGGGGTGATTCAGTGGCAGAAATATTTCCTAGCAGATCTTTTATTGATTGTATCATTGCAAGGCTGCTGAGAAATAAGAGTCCATTTGGTTGGTGAACTCTGATTGCTTTTTTACAAGCCAATCTATTTCGTAGCTCACTACGCTATCTCGAGTTCTAATCATCCTCCAACCCTCAGCCCAAATAAAGCTATTTTTCCTGGTCTCTGTTCACCTGTACCATTACCTTGACTGGGTCCAGCACATGAGAGGACTTTTGCTGCCCTTTTTAGGACTTTATAGTGAGGAACCACACTATCAGACACAGCTGGGCCTGGTGGCAAAGGTCTGTAATCTCAGCACTTTGGGAGGCTGACACAGAAAGATCTCAAGTTCGAGCCCAGATTGAGGCGATTTAGTGGCCTAGTGAGACCCTGTCTCAAATCAGAAATTAAAAATGGGCTGGGGCTTGGGGTGTAGCTGGGTGGTTAAAGTGCTTGTCTAGCATATCCAATGCTCTGAGTTTAACTCCCCAGCACTGCATAAGAAAACTAGGTATGCTGGCACATGCCTGTAATCCCAGGACTCAGGAGCCTGAAGCAGGAGGATTGCTGTAAGTTCAAGGCCCGCCTGAACATAATGAGTTCAGGACCAGCTTGGACTACAGAGCAAAATTCTTTCGCTCAAAAAAAAATTTTTTTTTTTTGAATGCTGGGGATGTAACTCAATGTGAAGACTCTGGACTTTAATTCCTATCAACACACACACACACACACACACACACACACACGGCACCGTAGTATTTCTGTGTTGTCCTCCCACTTAGTGTGTATTCACAATATACAATTGTTGGGTTTTTATTTTCCTGAATATTTTTCCCCCTTCAATGTGTGGATCAAATCCAGGACATTCTAGCACAGGTCTTTCTTTTCTTTTCTTTTTTTTTTTTTTTGAGACAGAGTCTTTTTGGGTAGTTCAGAATGGTCCTAAACTGACTATGTAACCCAGGTTGACCTAGAACTCAAGACAGTCCTTGCCTCAGCCTCCTTAGTGCTGTGATTACAGACTTAGGCCACCATGCCCAGTTTCTGTGTTGCTGGGGAATCAAACTAAGGGCCTCCAGCTCTTGTTATGCAAGTGGTTTTACCTCTGAGCTATGCCCCTCACCCCCTCGTCCTTTTTTGCGATATGGTCTGCAAGGGTGTTGTTTGGTATCAGTGCTCCAGTTAGCAGATGCAGACATACTGGAAACCCTGCTACAGGTCAAGACTAGAACACCAGGCACAGGCCTGATAGGTTTATAAGATATAGAGTATGAGATGGCATGTGTGCTTGTTTATTCATTCAACAAACATACCATGCACCTCCTGTATGCCAGATACAGAATTAGACGTGAAAGAAAAAGAAACGAGGCCTGTCTTTCAAGAAGTACTAACCAAGGGGCTAGAGGCACAATTTAGTGGTTGAAGCACATGCACAAGGCCCTGAGTTTGACTCCCCAGCAATACATAAAGATTAGCTAGTCGTGGTGGTTCACACCTGCAATTCCAGCATTCAGGAAGTTGAGCAAGAGGATTGCTATGAGTTTGAGGCCAGTTACATAGTGAATTCAAGACCAGCCTGGAGTAGAGAGAGACCCTGACTGACACACAAAAGTGCCAACAAAGATGGGTCTGGTGGTATAGGCCTGTAATCCAAGCACTCCGGGAGACAAAGGTAAGATGAAGTCCAACCTGGGGCAGCTTTCAGTGAGATCCTAGTGAGACCCTGATTGAAAATCAAAAATTAAGATGGGGGCTGGAGGAATGGCACAGAGGTGAAAGTCCTTGTCCGATATGTTCAAGGCCCTGTGTTGATTCCCCAGCACCACATAGAACCAGACATGGTGTGTGGCATGCCTGTAATCCCAGCACTAGGGAGGCAGAGGCCGGAGGATTGCCGTGAATCCAAGACTATCGTGGGATACATAGTGAATTCAGGACAGGCTGGTCTACAGAGCGAGACCCTGCCTCAAGGGGAAAAAAAAAATGAAATAGGGTCTGGTTTAATTGCCCAGTCTACCCTTGAACCTGGAATTATCCTGCCTCAGCCTCTCAAATATTTGGGATTATAGGCATCTGCCATCTTGCCCAGCATAATCTTATGTTTGTTTTTATTTTTGTCATGCTGGGGGATTGGACTTGGGGGCCTTTACACTGGTCTGCATTCTCAGCTACCACCCCTTTTACTTTAAATGGCTTTAATTTTGAGACAGGGTCTCACTAAATTGCTAATTTGCCCAGACTAAGCTCAAATTTGCAATCATCCTGCCTCTGCCTCACTAGTGCTGGGATTACAGGTATATACCACTACCTCCGCATACCTGCACACCTATCTCCTATGTTTAAATGGAAGGAAACTAAAGAATTGATTCAGTGTGAGTGGAATGAATCCTTATTTTCTTCTCTTGAATAAATGAGTGTAGGACTTTAGCTTCTTTCTTTCTTTCTTTCTTTCTTTCTTTCTTTCTTTCTCATTCTTTCTTTCTAAGACAGTTAAAGGGCGAGGGGTGCAGCCCAATGGCTAAAGTGTTTCCAAGCACACACGGGTCATTGAGTTGGATTCTGTAGTACCACATAAAGATTAGCTGGATGGAATGGCACAGTGGTTAAAATGCTTGTCTAGCAAGTGCAAGGCCAAGGTCCTGAGTTCAATTCTCCAGCACAATGTAGACTGGGCATGGTGGCACATGCCTGTAGTCCCAGCACTTGAGAGGCTGAGGCAGGAAGATTGCCATGTGTCCAAGGCTAGCTGGGCTACGTATTGAGTTCAGGACCAGCCTGAACTACAGAGAGAGAGAGAGAGAGAGAGAGAGAGAGAGAGAGAGAGTAAAAGAAGATTAGCTGGAGATGGTACCTGCCTGTAATCCTAGCACTTGGGATGCTGAGACAGGATTACTGTGAATTTAGGGCCAGAGGAGGCTACATAATGTGTTCAGGACCAGCCTGGACTACAGAGTGAGATTCTGTCTCAAAAAAGAAAAAAAAGAAAAAAAAAAGAAGAAAGGGAGATAGGGGAGTGGGTGTGGTGGCACACCTGTAATCGCAGCACTCTGGAGGCTGAGGTAAGAGGATTGCCCTGAATTTAAGGCCAGTCTGGGCTACACAGGGAGTTCAGAACCAGCCTGGACTGCAGAGTGAGAACCTGTCTCAAAAAAAAAAAAAAAAAAAAATAGTGTGCCAGGGCCATAGCTCAGTGGTTAGAGTGCCTAGCAAGCACAAGGCCATAGGTTCGATTCCCCAGTTCTGCATAAACTGGGTGTGGTGACATACACCTGTAATCCCAGAATTCAGGAGGCTGAGACAGAAGGCTTGCTTTGAATTCTAGCCCAGCCTGGGCTACAATAGTGAATTCAAGACTAGCCTGGACTACAGAGCAAGACCCTGTCTCAAAAAAAAAAAAAAAAAAAAGCTTTCAGAACTGGAGAAATGGCTCAGTGGTTAAAGCGCTTGCAAGCATTCAATCAAGTGCTAAGTACCCAAGATTCCTTAGCAACACTTAAACTGCGCATGATGGCACATGCCTATAATCCCACCACTCAAGAGGCTGAGGCATGAAGTTAACAGGTTCAGGCCAAGCCTGTATAATTTAGCAACCTGATGGGCCAGCCAGGGGTCAATAGTGAGTTCAGGACCAGCCTGGACTACAGTCAGACCCTGTCTCAAAAAAAAAAAAAAAAAAAAAAAAAGGAGGTAATCTTAGTGTGAAGGCCCTTGGTTGGATCTCTAGTACTACAAATTAAATACCAGAGGGCCACGCATGGCTCTGGATACCTTCAATTCCAGCTGTTTGAGACCTTGAAGCAAGAGGATTGCAAATTCAAATTCAGCCTGAACAGTTTAATGAGAACCTGCCTCAAATGAAAAAATTAGGAGCTATGGGCATATCTCAGCAGTTAGGGTGGTTACTGCCTAGTATAAGCAAGGCCCTGGGTCCAGTTCTGTAGTACCACATAAAAAAAATTAGCTGGGTATAGTGGTGTCATGCCTGTAATTCTAGCACTTGGGAGGCCAGGAGTATTGCTGTATTGCTATCCATTTGAATCTAGCCTGGGCTGCCTATTGAGTCAGGACCAGCCTGGGTTATAGAATGAGACCTTATTTCAAAAAAGAAAAAAGAAGTGCTAAAGGATATGGGAGAAATACAGCAGCAGTTACAGTGCTTGCCAAGTGTAAGGCCTCGAGTTTGATCCCTCAGCACTATGTAAGCTGGATGTGGTAGCACATGCCTGTCATCCTGGCACTGGAGGCTGAGGCAGGAGGATTGCTGTGAGTTGGAGGCCAGCCTAAGTTACACAGTGAGTTCAGGACTAACCTGGACTACAGAGCAAGACCCTGTTTCAAACAAAAAGTAAGATAAAACAAGGAGTAAATGACATTTGTTTTATTTTTATTTATTTATTTTGAGGCAGGTCTCACTCTGTAGTCCAGGTTGGTTCTGAATTCAGTATGTAGCCCATGCTGGTCTCAAACTCACAGCAATCCTCCTGAGCCTTCTGAGTGCTGGAATTACATGCATGTTACCACCACAACCAGCTTATGTGGTGTTGGGAAATTGAACCCAGGGTCTCAGGTATGCAAGGTAAGTGCTCTAACCAGTGAGCTATATCCCCAGCCTGTGTCTTTTTTTTTTCTTCCTTTTTTTTGAGACAGGGTATTGCTCTGTAGCCCAGGCTGGTCCTGAAGTCAAGATGGCCTTAGACTCACAGCAATCTTCCTGTCTCAGCCTCCGAGAGTGCTGGTATTACAGGCGTGCGTCACCATGCCCGGTTTATGTGGTGCTGGGGAATTGAACCTGGGTACTTAGCAGTTGACTGAGTGCTTAGCTAGGCAAGGGCTTTAACCGCTGAGCCATTCCTCCAGCTCCTGTGTCTGTGTTGTTAACTCAGTGGTTTTTATGAAGAGCCAGCAGCTTTAGAGAGGCACAGAATTGTTTAAGCCTGGGTAGGATGAATGAAGTTCAGGAGCACCTGAACCTCTGTAACTGTTAATACCCGAAAGGAGGACATGATTCTGCAGTTGGGTCATGGGGCTAGAGTAGTAGAGGTGAGAGTGGTTTAAAGGTACAGTCCTTAGACTGGGCATTGACGCCAGGGCTTGGTGATGCACAGAGAAGGAGGGTTTGGTTGGCTGTGCTATACCCAGGACTTGTCCCTGCAGAGGATTACATGAAAGGTGCTTGATGGCTTCTGTGTGTGTATGTGTGTTACTGGAGATCAAGCCCAGGGCCTTTGCATTATGCTACATCCTAACTCATGTTTTATTTTGATTAGGGCCTAACTAACTTCCTCGGGCCAGGCTTGAATTTGCAATCCCCTGCTTCAGCCTTTCAGAGTGCTGAGATTATAGGCCTGTTCAGTTGGGCCTGTGTCAGGCTGGTCTTGATCTCTAGGGCTCAAGTAATCCTGTATCAGCCTTAGCCTCCTGGTAACTGAAAGAATAGATATACAATACAGGCCCAGTGGGTGGAAGTCTTCCTATGTTTTTATTTATTTATTTATTTAGAGGCAGGGTCTCACTCTGTAGCTCAGGCTGGCCTTGGACACAAGGCAATCCTCTTGCCTCAGCCTCCTGAGTGATGGGATTACAGGCATTCAACACTACGCCTGGCTTATGTGGTGTTGGGAAATCGAACTTGGGTACTTAGCACTTGATTTAACACTTGTTAGACAAGCGCTTTAACCGCTGAGCCATTCCTCCAGCTCCCTTGGTTTGTTTTTGTGGTACTGGGTATTGAATACAGGGCCTTGGTTTGGAGTTACATTCCCAGCTCATTTTTATTGTTTACTTTAGACAAGGTCTCCCTAAATTGCTAGATAGACCATGTGGGGCTTGAATTGGGATCTTCCTGCCTCAGCCTCCCACAGTGCTGGGATTAGCATGCCTGAGCTACCAGGGCAGGTAATCAGCTTGTTTTTGAAGAGGGAGATACAGGCCTGGTAAGACTGTAAGATGATGAAAAATAGAAGTTGATAAGTAGACCAGAAATAGACAATGAGGACCTGGCGATATAGCTTAGTGGTTAAAGTACTTTCCTAGCTTGGGCAAGGCCCTGGGTTCACATAAAGATTAGTTGGGCATAATGGTGCATAAATATAATTTCAGCACTTGGTAGGCTGAGACATGAGGATTGCTGTGAGTTGGAGGTCAGCCTGGGCTACATAGTGAGTTCAGGATCAACCTGGACTGCAGAGCAAGACCTTACCTCAAAAAAAAAAAAAATAGGAAGAAAGAAAGAAAGAAAGAAAGAAAGAAAGAAAGAAAGAAAGAAAAAGAAAAGCAGTAAGAGATAGGAAAGCACAAAGAAACAGAGAGGGGCTGGGGTGTACGATTTCAGGGTACTTGTTTTGCATGTATGAAGCCATAGACTCAATTCCCAGCACTTCAGGGGGCTGGGGGAATGACAGAAAAACAGATGGAGACAGTCATATGCTGCATAATATTTCAGTCAAGAATACACCGCACATATTTTCATGTTCCCTAATATATGGAACATAATATACTGCCTTGCTTGGCCTATTGGCAGAGGTTTGTAATCTCGGCATTCTGGGAGGCTGAGGCAAGGCAGAGGATCCCAAGTTTGAGTCCAGTCTGGGAAATTTCTTCCCTCCTTTCTTTCTTTCTTTCTTTCTTTCTTTCATTCTTTCATTCATTCATTCTTTCTTTCTTTTTTGAGACAGTCTCATTCTTGTGCCCTGAGTTGATCTTGTAGCTCCAGCTAGCTTTGAACTCAAGGCAGTCCTGCCTCAGCTGGGATTACAGGCAGGCACCACTATACCCAGCTAATCTGTATGTGGTCCTAGAGAGTAGAACCCAAGGCCTTGGCCTGCTAGCAAGTGCTTTAATCACTGAGCTAAGCCTCCAGCCTCAGCCTGAGCAATTTAGTGACAGTGAGAGCCTGACTCAAAATAAAAATAAAAGCTGGGCATGGTGGCACAGGCCTGTTCTAGCATTCAGGTGGGAGGCTGAGAAGAGCTTGCTGTGAGTTCCAGACCAGCCTTAGCTCCAAGATGAGTTCAGGACCAGCCTGGACTACAGAGTGAGACCCTGTCTCAAAAAACAAACAACAAAAAAAAAGCTGGACATGGGCTGGAGTAATGGTTCAGCAGTCAAAGCGCTTGCCTAGCAAGCACTAAATCAAGTGCTAAATACCCAAGTTTGATATCCCAGCACACATAAGCCGGGCATGGTGGTGCACACCTGTAATCCCAGCACCTGGGAGGCTGAGACAGCCACGAGTCCAAGGTGAGCATGAGTGAGTTCAGGAGGAGCCTGGGCCACAGAGCAAGACCCTGTCTCAAAAAAAAAAAAAAAAAAAAAAAAAAAAAAAAAAAAAAAAAAAAAAAAAAAAAAAAAAAAAAAAAAAAAAAAAAAAAAAAAAAAAAAAAAAAAAAAAAAAAAAAAAAAAAAAAAAAAAAAAAAAGAAAGAAAGAAAGAAAGAAAGAAAAAAAGAAAAGAAAAAGAAAGCTGGGCATTATGGCACATACCTGTAATCCTAGCACTCAGGTGAGGAGGCTGAGGCAGAATTGCTGTGAGTTCCAGGCCAGCCTGGGCTCCATAGTAAATTCTGAACCAGCCTGGACTATGGAGCAGACCCTGTCTCAAAAAAAGGAAAAATAATAAATAAAAATAAAAACAAAAGGATTAAAAAAGACAGATCATATTGCCTTAGCTGGCTTGCTTGGCATGTATAAATTAAGGCCCTGTTTTTAATCAAAGCACTACTTACACAAATTACATGACCTGGTGATAAGCTGTTTTTGCATAAGTGCACTCTATAATGTTCTCACAAAACAATAATAAAATGTTTCCACAGTGTTGAAATTGCCTAATGACTCTTTCCTCACATTTCCCTAGTAAGTGGTATATGACTATATTCATGTGTGTAAATATATGTAGAATTACATGAAATATACACATGTGTATATATATATATATAGAGAAATATATACATGGTTTTTGGCTATTGGCTGCTGGAAATCAAAACTGGGGCCTTCACACTGAGCTGTATTATGCTGGCTTATGTGGTGGTAGGGAGTCAAACTCAGGGCCTTGAGCTTGCTAGGCAAGTGCTCCAACCATTGTGCTATTCTCCAGCCCTCAACTCTTTTATTTCAGACAAGGTCTTGCTAAATTAGCTAGGCTGGGCTCAAACTTGCCATCTTTTTGTTCAGCCTCCCAGAGTCCCGGGATAACAGAAATGTGCTGCATGCTGGTTTTTCAGTCCTTTTTGGTAATTCTTTGTGGTATTCCTAGGGCCTTCACACTGAGCTACATCCTAGCCACTCCTTTTTCTTTTCTTTCTTTTTTTTTAGCTTTGTTTTGAGAGAGGGTCTCACTGTGTACTTCAGGCTAACCCTGAACATTGTGTACTCTAGGCTGGCCTTGAACTCGGAACTCAAGGCCACTATCCTGCCTCAGCCATCTGAGTTCTGGGATTACAGGTATGTACTAAGACAGTGGTCTTAGTAACTTAGTTACTTTTTTGTTGCTGTGACTCAATACCCAACATCCACAAATTTAGGGAAGGAAAGGTTTGTTTTCACTCACAGTGTCAGAAGGTCACAGTCCCCTGAAGGGCAGTGGGCAGCAATGGAAGTACATGGCAGAGGCAGAGGTGGAGGCAGCTCCTCACCACATCACAAACAGGAAAGCCAAGTCCCATCAAGTCCAGTCTCTCCCCAGAGGAAAAACCTCTAACAATCTTTCTTCTTTCTTCCTTTTATACAGTTAAGAGTTCCCAGTAGGGTCTCCCATGTTCGGGTAGGTGCTCTTCTCTCATTCCTGATTCACAAATCACATTCTGTTCCAGGCTGGTTCCTAATTGCTTCAAATTGACATCATCTCTCCAATCGTCAAGGTCACCATGCCTAGCTAATTTTTATTTGGTGCTGGGGAGTTAAACCCAGGGTCTTGTGCTTGCTAGGCAGGTGCTCCAAACTTAACTGAGCTACCACCCAGCCCCTGCCATTCTGCTCTTACTAGAACTAAGTATTGCGGGGTATGGTCGTGCATCCCTGTAGTCCCAGCAATAGGGAGGCTGAAGCAGGAGAATTTGCCATGAATTCAAAGCCGGCTTGGCTACACAGTGAGTTCAGGACTAGCTTGGACTATAGAGTGAGACCCTGTCTCAAAAAAAAAAAATGTTGTTTTCCACTCAAATGAAAACAGGAAACCTATGAGATCAAATATTACAAATTGACACTTTAGCTTTAAAGAATGTTAATAAAAAGATTAATCTTTAGTTTACTGCCTTTTTAATATTCTTTCCAGCAGGTTTGCCTTGTGGCCCTAGGCAAATTTGTTTTTGCTAGCCTGTTCCCCTTTTGGGAAGAATTTTTTGATTAATAAAATACTTGGTGCTGGGGATTGAATTTAGGGTTTTGTGCTTTTTGACCACATACTCACCATCTTTCAAGTTTGCTTCACCTAGGCTGAGGCAGGAGAGTTATCATGAATTTGAAGCTAACCTGGGCTACATAGTGAGTTCAGGATCAGCCTAGACTACAGAGTGAGACCCTGTATCAAAAACAAAAGGTGGGCTGGAGGAATAGCTCAGCAGTTAAAGCGCTTGCCTAACAAGCTCAAGGCCCTAGGTTCAATTCTCCATTACTACATAAGCCAGGCCTGTTGTTGCATGCCTGTAATCCCAGCACTTGGGAGGCTGAGGCAGGAAGATTGCTGTGAGTTCAAGGTCAGCCTGGGTTCCATAGTGAGTTCAGGACCATCCTGGACCACGGAGTGAGATCCTATCTCAAGACAAAACAAAACGAATACAAGGCACAGCAGTTAAAGTGCTTACCTAGCAAGCACAAGACCCTGGGTTCAATTCCCAGCACCGCATAAGTTGAGTGTGGTGGTGTCAGCCTGTAATCCAGCACTCAGGAGGCTGAGGTAGGAGGATTGCCGTGAGTCCAAGGCCAGCCTGGGCTACACTGTGAGTTCAGTAGCAGCCTGGGCTACAATGTGAGACCCTGTCTCAAAAAAAAAAAAAAAAGGAAAAAATAAAACAAAATAAAAAATGAACTCAAGTAGGCCCAGTAGGTCACATCTGTAACCCCAACACTCTGTGAAGGTGAGGCAAGAGGATCTCAAGTTCAAATCCGGTTTACGCACCTTAATGCCTCAGAAAGCCCTCTGTCAAAACAAAAGATAAAACATGGGTTGAGGATATACTCAGTGAGAAGGCTGTGGGTTCTATCCCCAGTACCACCAAAAATAAAAGAAGAAGAAAGAAATAAAAAAAAAAGAAAAAGCCAACTAAGAGAGCCAGCCAATAGTGAGGCCCGAGCTGAGGATGAGCTTTAAGACGGTGCAGTTGGGTCACTGTGCAAAGGTGAGTGTCGTCCATGGCACAGTATCTGTGTGCAGGCACAAGGCAAGCACTCAACCACTGTGCCATTCCTCTAGCCCTTGTTTTATTTTATTTTATTATGAAACAGAGTCTTTCTCTATAGTCCAGGCTGGTCTGTAACCCACAGCAATCCTCCTGCCTCAGCCTCTAGAATGCACTACCATTCCTGGCTTCTTGGTGCTGGGGAATCAAACTCAGGGCCTTGTGCTTGCTAGGCAGGTCCTTTAGCTGCTGAATTATGCCCTGAGACCTCTGAAAGAAAAAAAAATTTTTTTTGGTTGTAAAGAGAATACTTTATTGGGAAAATTATAGAAGGGGAAAGGAAGATACAGGGGGACCCAGAAATGTAGGTTGCCCCTGGAAAAAATATCTTAATGAACTTCTGTTTCATTATTTTTTGAGACATGATCTCACTATGGTCCTGTACTCATTGTGTACTTGAGGCTAGCCTTGAACACATGGCAGTCCCCCAGTTTCAGCCTCCCAGGTGCTGGGATTACAGGCGTGGTTGCACAGAGCTGTGTCCCAAGTCCCTTTAATGAATTTCTATATCCCTATCATGTAGCTTTAGTAATTATCAACATTTTGCCAATCTTGATTTATTCCATATAACTGCATTTTTATATAAAAAAGTGTATTTTCACTTTTTGGAGATCTAGTCTTACTCTGCAGTCCAAGGCTGGTCCTGAATTCTCTATGTAACCCCAAACTCACAGCAGCAATTTTTCTGCCTCAGCCAAGGCTGAGATTATAGGCATGTGCCACCATGCCGAGCAAGTATATGGTTCTGGTGGGTTAAACTCAGGGCATTCCTGCTTGCTAGGTAAAGTGCTTCAACCACTGAGGTACTCCTCTAGTTCACTTTTTTTTTTTTTTTTTTTTTGATATAGCATCTTGCTGTGTAGTTCAGCTGGTCTTGAACTCCTTATGTAGTCCAGGCTGGCTGGCCTCAAAATCAGAGAAACCCTCCTTCCTCAGCCTCGTAAATGCTGGAATTACAGTGCTGGGATTATGGCATGTACCACCACACCTGGCTAATTTTTGTGTGGTGCTGGGCAATCAAATCCAGGGCGTGGCACATGCACTTTAGACACTAAGGTATGCCCTTAGCCCCTGAAATGGCTTATTCATTTGTTTGTTTATTTATTATTATTATTTTTTGAGACAGAATCTTGCTCTGTAGCCTAGGCTGGTTCTGAACTCACCATGTAGCCCAGGCTGGCTTGGCCTCATGGCAATTTTCCTGCATCAGACTCCTGAGTGCTGGGATTATAGGCATGTACCACCATGCCTGATTTATGTGGTACTGGGGAATCAAACTCAGGGCCTTGCACTTGCTAGGCAAGTGCTTTAACCGCTGTACCATCTGCCAGCCACTTATTTATTCATTTGTTTGTTTATTTATTTATTGAGACAGGGTCTCTCTCTGTAATCCAGGCTGGTCCTAAACTCACTATGGAGCCCAGTTTAGGTAGTGCTGGGGAATCGAACTAGGGTACTTAGCGCTTATCTTAGCACTTGCTATTCAAGCTCTTTAACAGCTGAGCCATTCCTCCAGCCCATTATTTATTTATTTTTTGAGACAAGGTCTCACTTCGTAGCCCAGGCTGGTCTTAACTAACCTCATTATGTAGCCCAGCTGGCCTTGGACTTGGCAATTCTCCTGCCCCAGCCTCCCTGGTGCTGGGATTACCAGTGTGCGCCACCAGACCCAACTTTATATGATGCTGGGGAATTTAACCCAGGGTCCTACAACTGCTAGGCAAGCGCTTTTATCGCCATACCATTCCTCCAACCCCTTATTTATTTATTTATCTATTTATTTTTTGAGATAGGGTGTCTTGCTCTTTAGTCCATGATGGTCCTGAACTATGTAGTCCAGGGTGGCTTTGAACTCAGGACAATTTTACTGCCTTAGAAGTGCTGGGATCATATGCATGCACCACCATGCCCAGTTTATATGGAGCTGAGTAACCAAACCTGGGACTTTGTGCTTACCAAGCACTCTATCTGCTATGCTATTCCTCCAGCTCTTATTTATTTATTTATATTATTTATTTATTTTGAAGCAGAGTCTTGCTCAGCAGTCCAGGCTGGTTCTGAACTCCTTGTGCAGCCCAGGCTGGCCTCAAACTCATAGCAATCTTCTGTTTCTTTTTCTTTCTTTCTTTCTTTCTTTCTTCTTCTTCTTCTTCTTCTTCTTCTTCTTCTTTTTTGAGATAGGATCTCGCTTTGTAGCCCAAGCTGGTCCTGAACTCAGGATGGAGCCCAGGCTGGCCTTGGACTCACGGCAATCCTCCTGCCTTGTCTCAGCCTCCCTTGTGCTGGGATTACAGCATGTACCACTACACGTGGCTTATGTGGTGCTGGAGAGTTGAATTTGGGTACTTAGTGCTTGATTTAGTGCTTGCTAGGCAAACACTTAAACCACTGAGCCATTCTTCCAGTCCTTTACAGCAATCCTCTTGCCTTAGTCTCCCTAGTGCTGTGAGTCTATGCATGTACACCATGCCTCGTTTATGTGGTGTGGGGAATCGAACCCAGGGCCTTGCACCTGCTAGACAAGTGCTCTGTCCACTGTGCAGTTTCTATAGTCCGCCTTATTAATTTTTTTGAGACAGGATCTCACTCTGTAGTCTAGGCTGATCCTGAAACTCATGTGTAGCCCTGGCTGGCCTGAAACATAGGGTAATCCTCCTGTCTCAAACTTCCAAATTCTGGGATTACAGTCATCTGCTACCATGCCCATTTTATTTGGTGCTGAGAAATGAGAGTTTGCTAGGCTCTAAGTGCTGAACTGTGCGCCTAGCCTCCTTGAAATGTCCTTCATAAAGCTAGGCCCAATAGCAGGGCAACCTTGGAGGCTGAGGCAGGAGGGTTGCAAATTTGAGCCCAACCTTGGCAACTTTGTGATTTAGCAAGAAAATGTCAAATAAAAAAAAATTGAAAAAGAGGGGCAAATAAGGAGATCTTGAAGAATAGCTCAGTGGTTAAAGCCCTTGCCTAGCAAGCTCAAGGCCTTGAGTTCATTCCCCAGCACCACATAAAGCTGGGTATGCTGGCACATGCCTGTAATCCCAGTGCTAAGAAGGCCAAGGCAGGTGGATTGCCATGAGTTTGAGGCCAACTTAGGTTCCGTAGTGAATTCAGGACCAGGCTGGACTGTAGAGTGAGACTCTGTCTTACCAAAAAAAAAAAAGTCTTACATAGCTTTTTCCCTCCAAATCAATATCTAAACAAGATTCATATGTTCTATTTTGTTATTGCCTTTATTTTTTGTTTGTTTTTGAGACAGGGTCTCACTCTGGAGTCCAGGCTGGTCCTGAATTCACTATGGAGCCCAGGCTGGCCATGGACTCACAGCAATCCTCCTATCTCAGTCTATTGAGTATTGGAATTATAGGTATGCACCACCATGCCCAGCTTATGTGGTGCTGGGGAATAGAACTCAGGTACTTAGGGCTTGACTTAGCACTTGCTAGGCAAGCGCTTTAACCGGTGAGCCTTCCTCCAGCCCCATTGTCATTGCCTTTATATCCTTTCTTCCTTTTCTATTTACTGTTTGATTGGTCAGTTGTGATACTGCGGATTGAATGTAGGACCTTAACACTGAGCTATATCCCCAGCCCCCTTTTTTTTTTTTTATTTTGACACAGGGCTTTGCCAAATCACTCAATTTTCTAGGCTGTCATTCTCCTTCATCTGCTGAGATTGCAGGCATGTGCTACCATACTTAGCTTCTTCCTCATTTTTTTTTCATTTTTTTTTGAAATGACCAGACACTAGCTGTCTTGTGGAATGTTCCTGCTTTTGGTATTACAGAATATCTTTTTGTTATTATTTCTGGGCAGTATTGGGAATTGAACATAGGGTCTTCAATCAGAGCTACATATTCACTCCATTTTTATTTTTGATTTTGAGACACAGTCTTATTAATTTGCTAAATTGCCCAGGCTGAGTTTGAAATTGCAATCCTTAAGCCTCCAGAGCACTAGGATTAGAGGTGTGCACCACCATATCTGCCCAGAATATAGTCTTGTACTGTGTTGAACTTGTCCTCCATCCCTTGTTAAGTTTCTTATAAATTGGGTCTGGAGGAATAGATCAGTGGTTAAAGTATTTACATGGCAAGCTTAAGGCTCTGAGTTTGATTCTCCAGCACCATATAAGCTGGGCATGGTGACACACACCTGTAATCTCAGTACCCAAGAGGCTGAGGCAGGAGATTGCTGTGAGTTTGAGGCCAGCCTGGGCTACCTAATGAATTCAGGATCAACCTGTACTACAGAGTAAAACTCTGTGTCAAAAAAAGTATTCTGTAAATTGCAAATTACAGTTTTTTTTTTTAAATGTACTGGCCCAGGCCTTTTACACTGAGCTACATTCCCAGTCTTTTATATTTTTGATTTTGAAACAGGGTTTAACTAAGTTGCTAAGTTGGCCACAATGGCCTGGAACTTGTGATACTCCTGCCTCAGTGTCCTAGAGTGCTAGGATTAGAGGCCTACACAGAGGGTCAGGCTACATCTCATGGTTTGATTAATTGTAAACACTTCTGGCAAGAATGCTAGGTGATTAGGTACCTATTATTGTGTCTCACCAAGGGCCACATAATGTCAAAAATTTATGTTTATTTATTTATTTATTTTTGAGACAGGGTCTCGATCTGCAGTCTAGGCTGGTCCTCAACTCATTATGAAGTCCAGGCTAGCCTTGGACTCACAGAAATCCTCCTGCCTCAGCCTCTCAAGTGCTGGGATTACAGGTATGCACCACCACGCCCATTTTATGTGGTGCTGGGGATCAACCTCGGGTCCTCAGTGCTTGATTTAGCGCTTGCCAGGCAAGCGCTTTAACTGATGAGCCATTTCTCCAGCTCCCTGTTTTTTTTTTTTTTTTTTAAAGTTTGTGTATTTTAGTGATGCATATTTTGGCCAATCACCTGGGGAAGGTGGTGATTGCTGTGTCTCTTCGTTTGAAGTTTTTTGGATGCAATTTGTAAATGTCTGTGATTATATTTGGCACCTTGATCATATACTGTTCCCTAATATTCCCTAATATTCTCCTAAACTTTTAACGACTGATGACACTTGTCTGAATCAATTAGTATTTCATTCCTGTTTGCAGAATGGTGATTTTATGACTTATTATCTCTACATTTATGAGATGGGACTTTATAAAAATTGGCTTTCTACAATCAATTACTGATGAGCTACCTAAAGAATAATAAATGCTTAATTTTTCCTTTTAATTATCAATTTTCAGAATGAGTTAGTGTAATTGTCATCTTCAATGAACAAATTAGCTTTTTTTAGCTTTTTTTAGCTTTTTTTTCTGAGTATCATTATAGACTGAGTTTTTCTTATCTCTTTTTAGGGACCCCCATCTATCCCTTCCTCTTCTAGATCCCTGGCGAAGGCCACCGCTCTTCGCAATGAACACTGAGCTTTCCAACCAGTCCGCTAGGGGTCAGTGGTTTCTTTTCCGCCCTCATGAGGCCGCTCTATCTTAGAACTTGCCATTTGTTACAGGCTGTAGTTTCGCTGGTGCCCACTCGGTCCAAGG
>PVKB01000392.1:394713-483431 GCA_004027205.1 Ctenodactylus gundi
CCCCCCCCCCCCCCAAAAGCTTTCTAGATGTAAATTGGAGAAAGTACTCTTGAGTCTCAGTTTCTTTATATACAGTAGTAGTGGTACTGGTAGGAAAATACATTGTTAGAATACTCTTAAGTTTCTCTCATTTAAAGATGGTGTCTCACTAAATTACGAAGTTGCCCTCCGTGGACTTGAATTTGTGTTCCTGCTCTCCCAGCCCCCCAGAGTGCTAGGATTACAGGCCAGGCTCCCCTCTGCCCCCTCAGGGTCTCATGTAGCCCAGGCTGGTACTGAACTCACTGTGGAGCCCAGACTGGTTTTGGACTCAAGGCAATCTTGCCTTCGTCTCCTGAGTGCTGGGATTACTAGTGTGCTCCACCACACCTAACTTTGTTTTGCTGGGGAAATCAAAACTCAGCCTTTAGCTTGCTTAGGTAACTGTTTTAACCACTGGTGTTATTCCTTTAGGCTTTTTTCCCCCTAACTTTGTAAACTTTCTAATTTTCAAAGAGGACAGACTTAGTTTATATTGGGTTGTAGTGTTTGATTTTTCTTTTTTTGCTGTGGTAAGGTTTGAACCCATGGCCTACACAGTTAAATTCCCAGGCATTTTTATTTTTTGAGACAGTCCTACCAGATTGCTCAGAAAAAAAACAAACAAACTTGAAATCCTGTGTAAAGCCTTTCAAGAGTATAGGGATTACAGATACGTCTTTCCTGGCTCATCTTTTAATATCTGATTCAGTGTTGAATTCCTTACAAAATTGCTTGTCCTTCTACCAAGTACCCCTTCCCAGAGTGAAGGAAAATTAAGTGTGTGCTGATTCTGAAGAAGTTTGTGAAAGTTTTAATCTCCAAATTTGTTGGGATTATAGTCTTTGAATATTTCTCAGGATGGTTATGATATGACATGTCACTTCCTGAAAACAATAGCAGTAAATGGACTCCGCTTATCTGCTTAAATTTGTTTCTCTAGGTTTTTTTTCCCCTTTTTTTTTTTTTTTTTTGAGGTAGGGTCTCTGCAGTCCAGGCTGGTTCTGAGCTCACTGTGAAGCTCAGGCTGGCCTTGCACTCATAGCAGTCCTCCTGCTTCAGCCTCTTGAATGCTGGGAGTGTTTGGATTACAGGTGTGTGCCTCCACGCAAAGTTTATGTTGTACCCAGGGCCTTTTGCTTGGCATTTTTAATAGCTGTGCTATTCTTTCAGCCCCCCCACCCCCCTTTTTATGAAGCACATCTTAGTCTAGTCCAGGCTGGTCCTGAACTCACATGGTTCATACTTGCCGAATGCTGAGATTATAGATGTACACCACCTTGCCCAGCTAATGGTTAATTTTTGTGTAGTGCTGGGGAATCAAAGCAGGGACTTGTGTACGCTAGGTAAGCACTTAACTACAGAACTATGCTTCCAGCCCAGGATTTTTATTTATTGTTTTGTGTTTTGCTGGTGGTACTAAGAATCAAGCACAAGTCCTTCACATTGAGCTGTATCTACAGGCCAATTTTAGTTTTGTGGTTTTTGGTGTCTTTTGTTTTTGAGAAAAGTTTTTGCCCTGTAGTCCGGGCTAGTCCTGAACTCACTGTGTAGCTCACGCTAGCCTTCAACTCAAATTAATGCTGCCTCAGCTTCCCTAGCACCTGGGATTATAGGCATGTGCCACCTTGCCCCATTTATGTGGTACCAGGAATCAACTCAGAACCTTGCACTTGATAGGCAAGTGTCTTGTTTTACTTTTTTGAGACAGTGACTTGGTTTGTAGTCCAGGCTGGTCCTGAACTCACTGTGTAGCCCAGGTTGACTCAGGTCAATCTCCTTGCCTTGTCCTCTGAATTGCTGGGCATGGTGTGTACCACCATGCCCAGCTTTATGTGGTGCTGGGGAATCGACTCAGGGCCTTGCTCTTGCGTGGTAAGTGCTTTCATCACTCTGCCATTCCTCCAGCCCCAACAGGGAAGTGTCTTAACTTGTGCTATTCCTCCAGCCCTACATTTGATTATAAGTCACAGTCTCAAAGAGTCAGTAGTTCAGGTTGAGCTTGAGTTTATGTAGCTTCTGCCTCCGACTTCCAGAATTTTAGCATTATAGGCCTGTGCCACTGTGCTTGGCTTCTGGATATTCTGACCAGTGTTCCTTTTTTTTTTTTTTTTTGTAGGACATCAGCAGCTCTATGACCAATAGTACAGCTGCCAGTAGACCCCCAGTCACTCTGAGGCTGGTGGTCCCTGCTAGTCAGTGTGGCTCTCTCATTGGAAAAGGCGGTTGCAAGATCAAGGAAATACGAGAGGTACTTCTTCCAAATGTGGCTCTGTTAGCTCTTGGTATCTAGTCATAGTTAGCATCTGAAGTGAAAAGTTACACTAAAAGTCCCGGAGGGCTGTATTTGGCCATTTATTTATTTATTTATTTATTTATTTATTTATTTTGAGACAGTCTTGCTGTAGCCTAGGCTGGTCTTGAACTCACTATGTAGCCCAGGCTGTCCTTGGACTCATGGCAATTTTGCCTCAGCCTCCTGAGTGCTAGGATTACAGGAGTGTGCCGCCACGCCTGGCTTTATGTGATGCTGAGGAGTCGAACTCGGCCTTATGCTTGGAAGGCAAGCGCTTTAACCACTATGCCATTTTTTCAGTTTCTGATTGTATTTGGAGTGCAAGTATTATATATACAATAGATTTGCTTTAACACAAATCATAGATTTTAATTAGTTTGTGGTGCTAGAGTTTGAACCTAAGGTCGTATTCTAGGCAAGCGCTTTAATTTTTTTGAGGCAGAGTCTCTAGTCTAGGCTGGTCCTGAACTATGTACCTTGGCTGGCCTTGAACTCCCAGGAGTCTTGCCTCAGCCTCCCGAGTGCTAGTAAAACGGGTGTTTGCCTCTGCACCCAGCTTATGTGGTGCTGGAGAATCAACTTAGGTACTTAGTGCTTGCTACACAAAGAATTTTAGCAGCTGAGCTATTCCTCCAGCCCAAGCAAAACTATGTTCCTATCCCCTCTACCCCTGCCCTTCCCTTTTTTTCCTTTTCCTTCCTTTCCTTCCCTTTGCCTTAATTTCCCTCCCCTTCCCTGCCTTTCCCTTTTTTCCCCTACTGTTTGTCTTCTCTCTGACATGTGTCATTGCCCAGGGTGGTCTTGAACTCTTGGATTCAAAGTTCCTTTTACTTTAGGCTTCTAATTAGCTGAGACCACAATAGTATATATCATTATACCTGGCTGGATTCATTGGTTTTAATAACCAAAATATGAGAAAGTTAGTTAGAACTAGAATTTTTTTTTTAAGAATAGGGTCTTGCTGTGTAGTCTAGGCTATCTTTGAACTCAAGGAAATCTTCCAGTCTCAGCTTCTCAAGTGCTGGGATTATAGGTGTGTACCTGGCTTTTGTGTTGCTGCAGCACTGGCCTTACACATGATAAACAAGTGATTTAACTGCTGAGCTATACCCTCAGAATTGTTAATTGCATAGTTATTTTACAGTTTTTCATAATTTGATAACTTCAATGAGAATGCCATGTTTTTCATTTCAGAGCAATTATAATTTGAAAGGTAATGGAAGCAATATTTTTCAGGGAATATATATTGAGATACAGTTGTAATGCTTTTTGTTAAATAATGGGAGTTACATTGAATAATGGAAGCTTTTGTTTCTGAGATACCAAAGTTTGTGTTTGTGTGAAGCTTGAGTGGTTCTTAAAGAAAAACTAGGGTTCTGGGTAGCTTCCAGTAATCATTGTGAGAACTTAAGTCTTAATATATTAGAAATACTTGAGACAATGACTAGTGCATAGAACAAGCTTTACATAAATGTTCAATAAACAGATGAATGATGGATACTGTTTATGGGAATTTTGATTGGCCCACGGAATTATCTTTTGTTTTTCAAGATCCAGTCTAACTTTGGCCAAGTCAGCTTGCCTGGGATGGCTTCCAGCTGTTGGCTTTTCTGCCTCAGTCTTGATGCTGGTGTTACAGGCCATGTGTTGCTTGGCCTGGGTTGGCTGACGGAACTATCCTTTGCTGAGAGGAAACTGTCTAGAAGAACTTTTTTTTTTTTTCAGAGACGGTTAAATTTAGGCTGTTATTCAGACTTATTCTTAGAGTCTTTCAGAGGCTAATTTATTTTTAACTTTCATTAAACTACTATCTGGATAAGAGAATAGTGGGAATGGTGAATGATAGAGAAGAGATGAAATAAGCATTTATTTACTGAGATAGGCTCTAAAATTGCAGCTGGTGGGAATTGGAAGAACATGAGTTGCTTCTGATTTTCAATTTCTTCTTACCCTAAAGAGTACAGGGGCTCAAGTCCAGGTGGCAGGGGATATGCTCCCCAACTCAACTGAGCGGGCCATCACTATTGCTGGCATTCCGCAGTCCATCATTGAGTGTGTCAAACAGATCTGCGTGGTCATGTTGGAGGTAAGCCTTCAGGCTCATGCTGAGAGTGAGGGGAGGGAGATTTTGAGGACAGAAAAACTAATCTATATTTAGTAAGACTAGAATTAGGTGAAGCTGTTGGAGGCCTCAAGCAGCAGGGGGGGGTGGGGAAAGAGGTTCCCTGAGTTCATGTTTTCCTTCCCCCAGCCTGGTTTCCAAGCAAAAATAGAAACTGCTAAGTAGCAGTGATCTTTTGATTCAGAGCTATTCTAGAAGAGTCGATTGGGGAAGATTTACTACTTGAACTAAATGGACAAAGGATGCAGTTGGGCTTCTGAGAAACTTATTTTTGTGTTGTACTGTTTTGGTTGTGTGGAATTTTCATGCTTTAATTTGTCACTTTGAAACAGGACATACTCAGAATGATAGCTACTTGAATACTAAAGTGTACTTATAGTAATTTTTCTTTGGGTTATTGGGGATTGAATCACATTGGTTTATATCTATTTTTAGACATGATCTTGCTTTATGACTATCTATAGTCTAGACCAGACTGGGGTTAAGTTATTTTTATTGTAATTTTTTTTTTTTGAGATGGAGAGGGTCCCACTCTAGCTAGTTTAGCCTAGTTTTCAACTTACTGAGTAGCCCAGGATGGCCTCAAACAAATGAATCTGTCTCAGCCTCTTGAGTGCTGGGATTAGAGCCATGCACCAATATGTTTGGTTTATGTGGTACTGGGGAATCAAACTCAGTCAGGGCCTTGAGATTGTTAGGTAAGTGCTCTAATTGCTGTGTTATTCTTCAGCCCCTGGGCTGATTTTAAAAATCCTTCCTCAGCCTTTCTAGTGTGCTGGAATTATAGGATTGCACCATGAAGATAGTCTCAGTATTAGTCTGTTAAAAGAATAACATAATCTAGAGAAATTAAACCTTTTTTAGAGCCTTTATGGAGTTGGTCCCATTGTTAATTACAAAGTTGCAATTTCCAAGTAGAATACACACAAATCTTAGGGTATTTGAACTATTTTTGGATACTACCTGTTTTCTAGCTTTAACTCTTGGGTTCTTTTTGGCTTTGACTTTTTAGTGAGATGGTATCTTGCTCTGTATATACTATGTAGTTCAGGCTGGCCTCAACTCACAGCAATCTTCTTGCCTCAGCCTTCAAAATGCTAGGATTATAAGAGTACTGCCATACAATTTTGGCTTTATTTATAACAGAATGTGAAATCCTAAAAATTACCAGCTAAACTGTACTTGTACAAGTTTTTCATGTTCATAAAACTTATTTAAAAATTAGGAACAGTGCCTGTAATTACTTTGGGATATCTTTTGATGAAAAGTATTGAAAACTGTGTAGTCCAGGCAAATACTAAAGATTATTTTGAGATTAGATCTAGCCAGAGACAAATTATTAAATGAAGGAATAGAAATAAGTTTTTAATTTAACTGACCTGTGTGTGCTAAAGCCACACAGCTGAAGCAGCTTTGAAACCTTATCTCTTTTTGTTTTTTTCCCCTCTGACTCTCTCCCAGTCCCCCCCGAAGGGCGTGACCATCCCGTACCGGCCCAAGCCGTCAAGTTCTCCAGTCATCTTTGCAGGTGGTCAGGTAAGAAAATTCTTATTCCTGGGCTAGAATGAGTTTAGATGGTATTTGAATTGTCAACTTTGCCAGCAGCACACCAACCCACTCTGCATGCTTTGCTGAAACCGTTCTCTGGCCATAGTTTTATCTGCTTTTAGTTTTATTTATTTATTTTTTTTTGTAGTGAAGAAAACCTGTTGAATGCCAAGCCCTTATTTTTTAACAGTCAATGGAAGTTTTGTAGGCACTCGGGAGAGGTAGCTTATTTGGTCATTTAAAGTGGGTTGGTTTAGTTAAATTGTCTTTTTTACTGCTTCTCTCCCTACCTTCACCCCATGTATACTTTTGTGGGGGTGATCTTTAGAGGTCTGAATAAATAAAGGTAGCAAAGAGTTGGACCTCTGGAGGAGATGTTGGATGGTGGTCTAAAAATTGGGGACGCCTAAACTTGAGTGTCCTACAAACTTCCCTTCCCTCCACCTCACCTCCCCTACTCCTACCCACCTTCACTCCCAAACTCCAGTGTTATCCTTCAGGCTCTCCCTCATAAACACTGGACCCACATGGCATAACTGAAATCACCTGGGGTAAGAGTTCAGTGTGCCAGAATAGGAGGGGGAGAGCAAGGTGGGCTGTGGTGCTGTGACTTTTGGTGTTTAGAGCAAGAACACCAAAGCACCCTCTTGGTCTCCTTTCTCCGCCTTCCCTAAACTCTCCATCTTTGATACCTGGTTTATTTTCAAGTTACATTTGTATGACAAGATAATTGATAAACACTGGTAGTTTTATGCTTTGTTGCTTTAGTATTTGAGGAATAGCTAGGGTCAATTTTTAAAATACTTACAGACAAATTGAAATAGTGATCTTAGATTTGGAGCTGCTCATCTAAGTGCATTGCTCAAAACTGCCTTTCCCCGCTTGGATCTGGCCTGTTATATGAGGAATTAAAAAATACTTTATCAATTTGTATTTGATCTGGAAGCCATTTAGAGGGGAACCGTAGATTTAAATTGATCTCATTCACATGTACTGAATTGGCATAAAACTTTGTCTTTGTTACATAGCTTTGGGAGCTTTCAGTAGAAGTTAATTGTGTCACAGTGTTACCTAGAGACAGGTTAGAATCTTATATTAGCTGGCACTAGCCTTGTGTGTATGAATTGGTGTAGTCAAAGGGCTGTTAGTTTGCATAGTCAGGAAAGAAAGGCTTAGAGTCAGTGTAGCCAGTAGGGTTAGCCTTAGGAATTTTCTCTTTGCCCTGGAACTCCAGGTTCCTGCTCTTCTGGATTCTCCCACTGTTTTGGAGTTAAAAGAAATTCATGCTGTGTGGCAGCAGTCCTTTCCACTAGAGTTCTTCCTTCTCTACTCTTCCCTTTTCTCTCTTCCCCCAGTCCATACCTCTTTGTTCCTCTACCCTCCCTTTCCTTTACTTGGTTGGTCGAACTCCGAAAGCTTGCAGCTTCTTCCATGACTTACCCTGTCATGGGGTCATTCCCATGAGCCTTTTTAATGGACTAGTTAATACAGGTCCGCAGATGGACCTGTGTCTTTTGTCCCTTTGTGGCAGATTGAGCTGTGTAGGGGTTCAACTTAATTCCACACCGACCAGGAGCTGGCATCAGCTCTGTTGTCCCACCCCTTCATTCTTACTGAAAATAGCCCTATTGTGCAGTCTGAAATCTGCCACTAGGTAACTTTTTTTTTTTTTTACTTCACTGATTACAGCTCGTTTCGAATTTGTGTCGTGAGCTCCTTTTTAAAGGAAAAAGGAAAAAATAAACAACTTTTTTTGTGTGAATTTCATGCTGGTGACAAGGTGCCGGATTGACAGCCCTGGAGACTGAAATCCTCTATTTATCCACAGGACAGGTACAGCACAGGCAGCGACAGTGCGAGCTTTCCCCACACCACCCCGTCCATGTGCCTCAACCCTGACCTGGAGGGACCACCTCTAGAGGTGAGAGGGGATGTTCAGTCTCCAAGGCTCACTCAATCCTTCCGCCTCAGCCGAGACTGCCAACATACGGGGGGCCAGTGTGGCGCTGGTGATTTTTGTGCTGTGGACACCACCTGTCCACGGGGACCTGGACTGACCCCCCCACCTCATTTCACACAAGCTGCGTAGCCCACCAGATGGTAACATCAACTCTTTTTTTTTTAATTTTTATTTTTATTTTTTGTTCAACCTCCCCTCCCCCTCTCCCACTTCTCCTACCCCATTTTTACCTTCCCACCCCTACCTGGGTGCATTTTTGGGGGTACTGGCCATGGTGATGTGAGTAGCTTCATTCACATCTTGCTAACCAGGAATCCTTCCTTCCCATCTCCTTTTCCTTTCTTCCTTGTTCCCCACCCCATTACCCTTAAGACCCAGCTCCCATTTTGGGAGGTTATGATGTGGTGGGAGGAGGGCATAGTGGGAGCTATAAGTGCCTTTTGTGGAGGGGAGGTGGGTGAAAGCAGGATTTAGAGCACAGTGATTTTTGTGTTCCTTTGTTCAGATCCCTAGTGTTAGATTTACCTAGTTTCTAGTGTACTTCAGGTCTTTAGGCAGATGTAGAGAAAAATAAAGGAAAAGGAAGTATTTCAGAACTTGTCATGTAGGTTTGTGGAGGTAACAGTTCACTGTGCCACAATTGGTAGAAAAGTTGGGGTGGTGAGGGAAGAGGTCGTTTTCTCCATTAGGCTGTCCTATGTCCAGGGAGGAAGAGGGGGCTTGGTCAATCGAGGCATTGCATAATTTTATTTCCAAGGTTTTCATTAAGAAGCAGATAAGTATATTGCCTTGATTGCAGGGAATATCACTACTTTGATAGGATCCCTGGAATATAAGATCATTACATTTGGGATTTAAACATGGCCAGCTTGGGTCTGATTCTATTTGTGAAATTCCATCTACTGCCTCAATCCCTGGCCTCCCCATTCTCTAGTCCAACTCTGGCTTCCTGGCTAGTTGAAATCTGTCTTTGCTTCCCATTGGGTGGCTGTCCGTGATTGGTTTTTTTTAATAGGAATTGTTTTCCTCCTTTGTAGGCCTATACCATTCAAGGACAGTATGCCATTCCACAGCCAGATGTAAGTTTTATTTTCACTTCTTGTTTTGAAAAGCTCCTCCCATCCAAAATTGTCTTGACTCTTTTCTCCTTAGTAGCCTGAAGTGAGTTGGGTTTTAAAACATTTGTAATATTAAGTTGTTATACTGGTGAGATGAGCTACGTATTTTGGTCCTTAAATAATCTTTAGTGCATAGTAGAAGTTTGTTTGCCTTTTGACATTTAATATCTAGAAATTATCCAGATTATTGCCTTCTACTTTTTTCCATGTTTGTGGTTATTTTATTGAAAAGAAAATTTCCATAGTATACTGTCATTTGGGCCACAGATTAAATGACAGTGAACCTATGCTTGCTTGGACAGAATCCTCCTGGGGAGTGGGATGTTGGATATGCCCATGGGTATTCACTGTGAGATAACTAAAAAAATGTTGGGGGTGGGTGGGTGGAGGCCTTTGCTGACACAGGATAGGAAGCTGAACATTTGGGAATAAAATCTTTATCACTAAAATCTCATATTTAAAAGTGCTGGTATTAGACTTTGTTTAGGGGCATTTCTTTCTGTGCTCTTTATTCTTACTAACCTTTTCAGGTGCTGAGCATTAGATTTGTGGAAAGTTGAGTTTGGGTCTTGGTTAGTAGTAGGTCCCAGGAGAGAGGAAGTAGATAAGAAGAGGGATTATTTTTATTATTTTTATAAAGCTGGGACAGTTTCTGTAGGTGAAAAGAAACAGAAGTCAGTGGTAGTGTGGACTAAACCCAGTTTGATTTCTTCCTGAGCTTTCTCCTTTTCGGTTTCCCCACCCCACCTCATTTCCTTCCCTATTTCCTATACTGGCGGAATCCTGCATGGTGTGTTTTCCCTAGCACCACTGCACAGTTTGTTTACCTAGCCTGTATGTGCTTGTCCCTGGGGCAACTGTTGAAATGGCTGCAAACACCTTCATTGAATAGCCCACAGGGGGATGGTTGTTGGGCGGGAGCTGTTGCTTTTCTTTTCACATACTCAGACTGCATTTATTCTCTCACACCATTTCTAAGCTTTACCCTTCATATTCTACCCATTCACAGGATTATATTGTAAACCCTATCCTGTACTCTGTGGTTGGAATAGTTGAGTGAACTTTGAGATCAGGAGCTCTGCTTTTTCACACTGAAAAGTGCTTAAGCCCTGACTGTGTTACTTTTGTCTAATGCCAGATTCTCCTGTTTCTTTCCTCCAGTTGACCAAGCTGCACCAGTTGGCAATGCAACAGTCTCATTTTCCCATGACGCATGGCAACACCGGATTCAGTGGTATGGATATCTTCGTGTTTATTTCTGTAAGGTGTAGTGCAAGACAGAGGCCAGTCCCAAGGTCTCAGCTTGACATCTATTTTAAACAAACTTCGTTACCTGGTTTAAACTTGGCCTATCTACTATGGCTAAACCCAAGGAGGTAATGTGTTTGTTAACGTGGTTTTCATTTGGGGTGAGTTATTCTAAAAGGAAATAAAGGCCCTGGAAGGTTTGGGGGTGAGGTCTGGGGATGCTTGTCAGGCAAAGGGTAGGCTAATGATTCTTGTAATGCATCCTAACTGCTGCCCCCTTGATCTGATCAGCATCCCCTTTCTCTCCACCAGTTATTCACAGACTTGGGTAGAGACGATCCATTTGTGCCAAATTGTGTAGTGTTTTTTGTTTATTTTTATTTTGTTTTGGTTTTTTTTGGGCTTTTTTTTTCTGTATAAGGAATAACTTGTCCGATAGGGTTAGGATGAGACCACCAAACTCATTTTCACTTGTATCTTAACAGGCATTGAATCCAGCTCTCCAGAGGTGAAAGGCTATTGGGGTAATGATTAAAAAAAAAATCTGTAGTATTCTACTGTTATATTAATAAACTGGTGGGAGTCTTGTTTCACTGCCCATGAACATACCAGCAACATGCACATGGCAGAGAGGAGCTGAGAGAGCAAAAGGGTGGGCCTAGTGCCCCTGAGGGTCCCTTGATGGATCTGGCCACCCCCATTCTAAAACTGCAGTTGAGAATAGGACTAAGATTGTTAAGAGTTAGCATACTGATCTGGTCCAGTCCAGGTGTCATAGATGGGTTATGGGTGTTTGCTGATGGGATATTTTTTTTTCTTTTATCTTTGGAAAACAAAAGTCAGAAGAAATTGAGCAAAGGACAGGGAATGAATCTGGAGAAATGAGCTCCCCTCACCTGACATTTCATTTTATTTGACCTTTAAGGCCAGGTTGGGAGGAGAGAGGTGGAGGGTGTTAATTTGATACAAGTATATTTAAAGAGACTCAGTATGTGTGCCAAAAGTCCATGGTACCCAATAACAGGCATGATATTGGCATCGGGTGAGATAAAATAGGAATATAACAGCAGGAAATCCTGAACAGAAAAGAGGTAGAAGTACGAAAGAATTTGATGTTTAGATTTTGGTTTAGAGTTTGGTCCTGTTTGAGGGTGCCACACTCCTTTGCCCCTTGATTTCATTCCCTTATCCCTGAAAGGCTGAGTTTTGCAGGAAATGGTACGAAGTCAGCCTTTCTGAGTGTACAGAAGAACCATTCCAGCATTATTTCTATACCCGTTTCCCTGTCTTTCCTCCTTGGAGGCCTCCAAGTTAGTGATGAATCCCAACAGCTAATGCTGGGTTTCCAGTTTATTTTCTTTCTGTTAGTTTAATGTGCAAATCAGTATAGGTTTGAATGCTATGCATTGAACCTTCTTGCTTTCTTCTGTCTTTTAGCAGGTTTGGATGCATCTGCTCAGACTACTTCTCATGAACTCACCATTCCAAACGATGTAAGTGTAGTTGGATAATGTGGGATGAAAATGCCTCTAGAATTCTGAGTACAAACCTGATGTGATAGAGAAATTTATAAAACTATGGTTCATGCGATAGAGAAAACCTTTTTATCTTAAGTAGAATTCCTCATTTGCTTTTGTTTCTTGAAGAATCTTTGTCTTTAAACTAGTGGTTACGGTGGTCCTTGGATGTTAATTTGTCCTCTTTGAATTAGTGGTTAACCATATGTGGTTGTTGACAAAACTAAAATTAGATTTCTTAGTCTCACTAAGCACGGTTCATTTGTCAGTAACCACATATTAGTTATGTTATTGGATGTTGCAAATTTAGGCTAACTATATTTAAGGGCAAAAGCATTTGAAATCACCAAATTCTTGTCACTTAAGTAGGGGTGGATAAATATTAGTGCTCCAAATTGAAGATGCATTAATTCAAGCCATCTGACTAGTTTCAGTATCATCATGGTTCTGGTTTATTTTGTCTTAAGAGTTAATATTCTGAGGAAAGAAATAGTGAGCTGATGTAGCAGTTACTTCAGAGTAGTAGTTGAATAGAAGAATGGGTCAGGAATTGAAATGTTTTAGGTAAAAATTATGAGATGCAAGTAGTAGGTAACTAACATTATTAGACCTATGAGTAGGAGCTGATTATGATGGAATTCTTAAATTAGAGCCTTAATTTGGTGTGTTTTTTTCCCCCCTTAAGTTGATTGGCTGCATAATTGGCCGTCAAGGCGCCAAAATCAATGAGATCCGTCAGATGTCTGGGGCGCAGATCAAAATTGCGAACCCAGTGGAAGGATCTACTGATAGGCAGGTTACCATCACTGGATCTGCTGCCAGCATTAGCCTGGCTCAATATCTTATCAATGTCAGGTAAGGCTATCCTACTTCTTTCTGTGACAACACAGTAATTTGTGCATTGGGGAACATTGTAGTATACTAAATGTGGGATTATGTAGGGAATAGATAGAAATGGTAAAAAGTTACACATTTTTTTTTCAAAAATCCAATCTTAATTCTCTTAAGTGTAGCAGAAAAAAAATGAACAGATTACATTAAGTTTGCATGGGGTGGCATAGTTTGCTTGCATATGACTGTCAATGATTTGGGGAGTGGAATGATGTGTATCTTTACTACAATAGGACATTTTTTTTTTCTGCCTGGAGTAACCACACTGACAAAATCCAGATATGCATTTCTCTTGTTAAAATGTGTCACATAGACATTTCACAATTTGGCTTAAAGAGCATTTTCAGTTGAATCAAAGATAGAGTAAGGAGGCATCAAAGCAGTTTTTTTTTTTGAGATGGTCATTATGCTTCATTTTGTAAACATCCATTTTTCTCAAAATATATTCCCTTGTTCAAGACTTGGGGAAACGGGACTTAGAAATGTGAGAAGTGAGAATGTTCCTGAAATAATTTGTCCCTTGAATTCCTGAGGCTCTATTTCCCTTATCCCATACCAGGTAGTGTTATTCTATTCAGAAAATTGTAAGACAGCTGTTAGTAGTCACATACATTTTACAAGGTGTTCATAATTTTTGCTCTTTCATCACACGTGCTTTTAATCAGATTAGTTGTGAACCAGTGTTAGCCTGTTTTGAAAGGAATTTAGCTATTTTTATATGGGGAGTAGTGTTATTTCATAGTCTTAAGTATTTAGTCTCTTCATGGAAGTATTATCCAAGCTTCTGAACCCTAGTACAAGAGAAAGGAATTCTTAAGTATGAAGTCTACATTACTTAACCATGTTTTAAAGCTGAAAATGCTGTCAGTCCCTCAGTTTCTTGAGATACTGATCTTAGTCGTTCTGTACAAAAATGACTTTCTCACCAAGCACCTCCAGACCTCAGAGTAAAATGGTAATAAGCTTTTACAGAGGGTGTTGGTGAATTGATTTCATGTTTTTAATTTAAGTGGTAAAAATCATGTTCTTGGAATCTGGAAATTGCTCTCTTCTATTTTACGTAGACTAAAAAATTGTTAGAAAAGTTTGAATTATAAATATTTAAATATGTCCTGCTTGCCTGGCCCTTGTAATGGATCAGTATCTACATTGTAAAGGAGAAAAGTTTGCTTTTCAGAATTATCCTCACTGAATAGCTGGCTAATACTGTCCAAATTACAGATTTTTGGGTCAGAACTTTTTAAAGCTTCATTTAGTACTCTATGGGCTATGTATGTACAAAACTTACTCTTCACTTTCTGTTCTTGACCCAGGTTGAATGCAGAAATTAAAGTGGTTTATTAATATTAGGCAATGAGGATTTATCTTCCATTAAGGGATACTGAGCATTTATTTTGTGCCTCTTTAAGTTTTCATGGTGGGAGTCTGGGTCCTTTCCATATAGTTATTTCATTACTGTGCTCTCTTCCTTCATGGATTTCACTGACTTCTGAGGAAAAATAAACTGGAGTTTTTAAGTGAAGTTTCCCTCCCCTTGAAAAGTTAACACTTGATAGTCTTAAGCAAATATCTGCAGTGCTGGTTTAACACATAGGAACTTGGAAGTTGTCAGTTGTTACTGTTATTTGGAACTTAGTGTAGAAGCAGCATTTTTACTTTTTTTTTTTTAAACATGTTTAGATAATATTGAGTTTCTTCAGTCTCTGTAAAAGTTGACATTAGAAGTACGGTCAGTCAAAACAAGTCTTTTATGCTCTCTGCCATTCCCCCACTATGAAAGCACCCTGCTTACCTGTGGTTCTGTTCTCCGCATTTTTTTTTTTTTTTGAAAATTTTACATTCCTTGAAGTTTGAAATCAGTGATCTGTTTTGGATGCTGATTCTGTTCCATCATTATATTGGTTTATTTGCTGTGGAGATGTATCACATTTTAATATTAACTACAGAGGAAATCAATGTAAAAGTTGGGCCAACATTTTAGTTTTACAAATAATTATTGGATAGCTGATTTTCCATTAAGACATGAAACTATTTGTTTAGTGGATAAAGCATTTCTTGCTTGAAGATTTGAATATTGTTTGATTTTTTTTTTAACTGAAATCATTCTCTACCTTAAAATCATTCCTTTCTGATTGCTGCTGGGTTGGGTCAATGTGTCAGATACTTAGAAATAAAGTTTGTATGATTTCCTCAGTCAGTTTTTTTTTTAACACTAATGTTTTAAGTAGCATTGTATAATGAAAGGTGGCAAAGCATACGTATTTAGAGGGTGGGACATAGGCTATAAGAGTTTGTCACAAATTGATACTGTCTTCCTAATTGGCAACCAAAGGCACTTAACTAATATAACTGAAGCGGTTTTTGTCCTGTACTTTTTCCCTTTTGTGGTCTTCCCTTCCACCCACCCTTTTTTTTTTGTTCCTTTTTTCCTCTGTTACAGTTTAGAAAACGCTAAACCCTCCTCCCAGGCAGCCTCCGTCACGATCCCTGATCACCTCAGCATCAACCTCTCTCAACCCTCCACCCCTTCTTCTTCTTCTTCCTCCTCCACCACCACCCCCTCGCTCGCCACAGCGGGGACCTCCGACGCACCCTCCAGCCTCCCCAACCCTCTTCCGACCGCCCCTTGTGTCTCCAGTCTGCTTGGCATGAAACCCATCCCTCTCCTGGCTCTAAATGTTGTGTCTGCTGCTAAGGGTACCGGGGCTTCAGCTACCACCACCACCACTTCTGCAGTGCCATGTGTAACTAACAAACTGAAAAGCGAAAAACAGAGATTCTCCCCCTACTGAGTGCATATCTTGAGGCACCTCCTCAAGTGTTGGTTGGTTCCTTTTTTTCCTTTGTTAATATTGGTGAGAACCAAACTATGTGAGCTGTGACCGTTTCTTTTTACTACTTTGGGGTATAATTGGGTGGGGGGGTGGGGGTACTGGTAATCCGTGTTTAGGTTTAGGCCATTTCAGCTGAGTGCCTGTTTCAGAGTCTGACTTGTTGAATTCTTTATCTAGAGCCAGTTTCTTGACCTTTCTCATTCTGTTACCTTTTTTGTAGCTTTATTCTGCCTTGCAATATAACATTGTGTTAGGCTCTGTGTTAATGAATAAAAGCTTCTCCGATAACCCTTTTTTAAATTATTTAATGGTTAAGCTATCAGCAGGCCTTCTTGGCCAGATTTGTGTTTCTAGCTGTAATAAAGTTGCCACAGTTAAGAACTCTAGTTCACCGTGTGCTGTGCGGGGGTGAGGGTAAAGGGGTGGGACCTTATAGCCTGTGGCTATTTAGATAGGACATACAGCTGATTGGGGTTTGTTTCCCAGATGAATTTTATAATCCTTTGTCAATCTTCCTACAAAGAGAGACCTGTGGCAGTTTAGATTTTGAGTTCCTTCATAACTGGCAAAGAAGCTTCTTTAGTGAAGAGCAGTTTCTCAGATCCCTTCCCTTACCAATTATAGCAGGGAACAAAAGGGTCCATTCCAGATCACTGTTTCCTTTGATGAATGGTTACTGTTAGGATATCTTCCAGGGTATACATACCAGTTACTTTTCTCTGCCCAAAATGATGAGTCAAAAGTTGGATAAGTGAAGTTAAGCATCTTCAGTCTACATCCCAGTGAATGAGCATTGTCCTCGTTTTTCTAACAATAGGACTATCTTGAACAACCAACATGTGACACTGCCCAGAACTTAAAATGCTGACTAGTTATACTAAACCAACTCTAATCAGCTAAATTCCTTTATCCCACTATTCCCTGCCTGTCCTTCACTTTCCAACCAGCACTTAATGAGTAGGTAATTGTATGATTGAAGGATTTTTTTTTTAAGGCAGGGTTTCACTCTGTAGTCCAGGCTGGTCCTGAACTCAATGTGTAGCTATGCTCGCCTTGAACTCACAGGAATACTCCTGCCCAGTGTATTGCCACGTCTGGCGTATGTGGTGCTGTAGAGTCAACTCAGGGCCTTGGGCTTACCTGGCAAACACTCTGCTATTCCAGCCTTGAAGGAACTTAGATCAGTTTGTAAGTCATTAATCCCTTGGGTAAAAAAGAGCCTGAGGAAATTTTTAGGTCAAACAACTAACATTTGTGCTTTGCTTTTTGATTCAGCATGCTTTTGGCCATTGAATTTAGGTCTTTTTTGTTTTTGTGTGTGCTGGAGTTTAAACTAAGGCCTCTTGATGTGCCTCTACCATTTTTCTATGTGTTTGCCTGCTTGTTTAATTTCTTATTCAAGCTAGGCATAGAACTTTCCATAAAAGCAAAAAGGTTGGGCTGGAGGAGGTCCATCGGAGTGGTAGAATGTTTTTCATAGCCTGTGTGAGTACCTGGTTTTAATCTCCAGCATCATAAAAAGAACATAAGGTCTAGGTGCAATGGCAGAATGCCTCTGATTTTCTTTTATTCAGAGTATATATGGGTAGGGTCCTGAAAGTAAAGTCATCCTCAGAGTATTAGAAGAGTTGATGACCTTTTGCATGCCTCCTTTGGTTGACATTGTAAAACAAAACCTAGCTGCTATATAGTATTCAGTGTATTATCTCATCTTCTGATATGATTATGGTTACTTCCTCACAGATTGAGTTTATATTAATAGTGTTAACTGTCCCAAGTCTACAGAGGGATTGGAAGGGCAAATTTGTTAATTATCCAGCTAGAAGTTTTCACCTCAAAAGTAGTCCCTTAGTGAGCTCTGCACAGTTAGAACTTCCCATTTTCTGTATTCCCTGGCCCACCAGTGCTAGGGGCTTGGTCTTTAAATTTTATCTTGTTCTTGATTAGAAGGCCATTTAATATATTCCACAAGGGAGGGTTGCTAGGATTGAATCCAGCTAATTTAGGAACTGACTTCATTACTACCTTCAAAGGTGCTTGTCCCTTTTTTAAAGGCTTAGAGCTCCACCATGTGGTCTTTCAATCCCACAGTCCCTACTACCTTATTCTTGGTGATGGTCCTAGGAATCCAACTCAGCCTAAAGCATATTCCTGGGCGTTAAATAATGTATTTTTGGTAGGGTTGGTTTTTTCTTCCTATCTTGTCCTCCACACCCCATTCCTGCAACACTGCTCAGGCATGCTGCAAGTTCTGAACAGCTCTTTTTGAACTATTTGTGAGGCCAGAATAAACGAGCCAGTCTTTCCTGGACCTTCACTTCATGTCTCACTAGACCCTTATTATCCAGGGCTTATTGTTTATTTTGCCTTCGATACTCTTTTGACCATAACAAGACAACACCCCCACACTCATTTTTATTTTATTGAGACAGGGTCTTTAGTCTAGGGTGATTATGAACTCAGCTGTGAAACACAGGCTGGCCTTGAACTGATGGCATCCTCCTGCCTCAGCCTCTTGAGTGCTGAGATTATGGATGTGCACCATCATGCCCAGCTTGTGTAGCGCTGGTGAATTCCACTGTGGGCCTTGCTAGTCATGTCTCTAACCACTGTACTATTGTTTCAGCCCTATTTTTGCAACAGGGTCTCTCCCGTGTTCCAGCCTGGTCCCAAACTCAATGATCCTCTTGCCTTGCCCTCTCAGTATTGTTGAGATCACAGGAATGCCTGTCCCCATTCCTGGATAAGAATCTACTCTTATTTTCTTTTTGTTTTGTTTGGAACTTGGGATGGAACACAGGGCCTTCACGCTGACGTACATTCTCAGCTGTTTTATTATTTTGAGATGATAAGTTGCAGGTGCTGGGCTCGAAATTGTGATCCTCTTGCCTTAGCTTCCCAGAGTGCTAGGATTATAGACGTGTATCACCACCAGGCCAAATCTGTTTGCCTTTTAAGATCTAAGTAATGTTTCTACTGCTGAGGTGGAGAAATTATTTTTGACTTTAGAGTAAATATCGTTCATGATTAAAAGGGGATTCAGTTTCCTGGTTTTGGCCCCTTTTCAGCTGTGCATTGTTGTGAAGGGAAGTATAGTTAATGTTGTGTCCGTTGTGCTTTCAGGACACCACAAATAGGCAATGCTAGTCACTTTTAAAAGTCTTGAAGTCAGTAATATAAAAAGAACTGAAAACTTACACATTTGGTTCTATTCAGAATGGAAGAGTGTAGTTCAGTTCAGCAGTTGCCTAGCAAATAAATGAAGGTTCTGGGTTTGATTCCTTAGCACCATGTGATCCAGACATGGTAGTGCATGCCTGTAATCTCAGCACTCTGAAGGGTAAGGCAAGAGGATTCTCTGTTCAAAGCCAGCCTGGACCACAGAGCAGGACACTGTCTCAAAATAAAGCAAACAGAAGATTGAGTCTTGCCAGTTCACTAGTATCAGGGTAAGCGTATTAAATACTTAAATCCCTTTTTCTTTGAAGCTCTAAGTAAGATTCCAGGACCTCAAATGACTTACTTGAAACAAAAGGGCAGTTGGGCTTGTTAGCACTGACCTTTTGAGCTGTAATTCCAGCGCTCTAGGAGGTGGAGGCAGGAGGATCCTAAAGTTGGAGTCTAACCTGGTCAGTTTAGCAACTTGGAACTTGTCTCAATCAAAACCAAAAAAACCCAAAAAAACAAAACAAAAAAAAAAAATAGGGGAGGCTAGGAAAGTAACCTAGAGCAGAGGCCCTGGGTTTCATCCTCATTACACAAAAGAATAAAAGTACGTTGGATGGAAGAATCAGCTTAAAAGACCATGGGGATTGAAACAATTTTTTCCTTTTTTTTTGGTCCTGTAATCTAAGCATGAGAAAATCTTGGCCCAGCCTGGGCTGCTACATAGTATAGAAGCATACTGGACAATAGAGCAAGACCCTGTCTCAATAAAAACCAAAAAAAAAAAAAAAAAAGTAACTATTGCCCCTCAGGTTTTAAAAAAAATTTATCTCTTTTTATTTATTTTTGAGCCAGTCTCACTCTATATATAGCCCAGGATGGTCCTGAACTCCGTATGGAGCCCAAGGTGGCCTTTGACTCACAGCAGTCCTTTCCCCAAGAGCAGCCTCCCAAGTGCTGGGATTACAGGTGCGCGCCACCACACCCAGCTTATGTGATGCTGGGGAAATCTTACTTAGCGCTTAATTTAGTGCTTACTAGTTAACCATTTTGGCCGCTGAGCCATTTCTCCAGCCCTGGCCCTCAGTTTTTCTATATTTGCTGATTTTTAGAAAATAGTACTTGTTTTCTCATTTTGTAACACAGGATGATCACTGTGTCTGTGTAGCCTGGCTTTGAACTCAAGCATCTCTTGCCTTAGCTTCCTATGTGCTCGATTTATAGGCCTGTTCTACCACATCCTGCTTATGTGGTACTAGATAGTTGAGTCCAGGGCTTTGCTCTTTCTAGGCAAGCATTTTGAGTCCTGTTAGCCCTTCAACATCCCTCAGAATTTGAAGATGTATAGCCTCTTAGTAATAACCATCATGCTGACAGATGTGCAGGCCTATACTAGAATAAAAGCTTCTAAATTTTAAGCATTAATTTCAGGCATTTCTTTCCAACCCTGTTGCTTTATTAGTCTGGAAAGGTGGTCAGAGAAGCGTTGCTTCTGGGTGTCCATACCCTCCAAGAGCAGTCTCTTGAGTGGCATGTCTTTAGAAAGGCTTGAAAAAAGAGAACATAGTTTGAGGGACTTCACCAAGGTGCTTTTTTTTGTTTCCCTCTGCTCTGAGGTAATTTGCCTCAGGAAACTTGAAATGCAGAAGTTTAAAATTACGGTACTGGTTAATCAAAAAATGTGATGTCTTTATACTGAAGTGCCATATAGTTCTTTACATTTGATCAGTCAGATTGAAAGTTCTAGAGATCTGAGGTAAGGCTATACACCAGGGAAACTAATTTTGAGTTCTTGTTTGTTTCTGTGTTACAGGCTTTCCTCGGAGACGGGTGGCATGGGGAGCAGCTAGAACAATGCAGATTCATCCATAATCCCTTTCTGCTGTTCACCACCACCCATGATCCATCTGTGTAGTTTCTGAACAGTCAGCGATTCCAGGTTTTAAATAGTTTGTAAATTTTCAGTTTCTACACACTTTTATCATCCACTCGTGATTTTTTAATTAAAGCATTTTAATTCCTTTCTCTGTTCAGCTGTTAATGCTGAGATCCATATTTAGTTTTATAAGCTTCTCCCTGTTTTTTTTTTGTTTGTTCGTTTTTGGCTCATGAATTTTTCTGTTTGTCATGGAAATGTAAGAGTGGAATATTAATACATTTCAGTTTAGTTCTGTAATGTCAGGAATTTTTCAAAAAAAAATTAAAAGATGGACTGGAGCTTTTTCTTTGTGAATAGAAACTGGATGCCACAGTGATTCATGTGGGTTTTATTCCTGTTGTCTTGCTGTTATTTTTATACTTTTTAATCTCTTAACCAGACCTTGATTGAGTTTTGAATAGAAGCCTTTATTCCCATTAAGGTATTTTCTTCTGTTTTAGTATCCCCATGTTTAATTGGCCTATGATACTTATTTCCCATAGTACTTGTAAAACTTATGCTCAAAGACTGAAGATTGGACTTTGTAGAGTAGGCAAGTTCTTTAAGATGGGGAAGAGGGTGCCTAATGCATATACACAGAAGTAGTCAGTGCTGTGTCTGATTGAGACTCAGCTGCTTGGGAATGTTCCCATGTTTAAACTTTAACTTATAGTCTCATCATTTTAATAATCATGTATTGACCAGCTCTGTAAGCTTATTTCAGATCTATGTCTGTCCCTGTCCTAAAATCACTTAGAATAGTCTATCTGTTAACATTCATGCAGATAATTTTAAAGTTGTATAATGCTCATTGAGGAAAAAGCAGAAAGTTCTAAGTCCTTGGATAAATGTTTGAACCGAAGTCTCCCGCTTAACCGGGTGTACTACACACTTTATTTACCAAGAAAACCCTCAACAGCTGGGCCTGCATGGAGTGGTTATATTTGAAGGTTTTTCACAGGGGTTACAATATGACAGTCCCCACCCCAATCCGGCACCAGGATAAAATCAGGGACTTTAACAGCACCCCAGTTCTTCAGCCTGAGCCATCACATGCTAGCAGTGTCCTGCCCTCCACCTAGCCCTAAGTCAGGGCTTGGGTAGAGAAATGAGGGACAAAGAAATGAGTTACATTGCCACCTGAGAAACCTCAGAGGGGAGGACCTAGCCTTAGCCTCCCTTCTCCCAAGTGCAAAAATGTGTAAACAGTGAACGGAAAACAGAAAAGTGCTGTCTTAAGTGGTTCCCTCTGCTGCCCCCCCACCCCCCCTAGTGTTGAGGGTAGAGACAAGCCTGGCTTTTCTACTGCCTAGCTGTTTGTTGAACATAAGGAATGGAGTGAAGCAAGAAGGGTTCAGTTTCCCTTTAGCACAACTCCAGGGTAGTTTTTTGTGTTCATCACCACAGCTGCCAGTGTCCCTAGAGTTTATCAGGTTGAATTGGTTGGGGGGGGGATCAGTCTCCCACAAGCCTTACTTAGAGCTGGGACAGCCCCATCTTTCTCTGTTGATTATGTGGTGCATATATATTATTTATATAAATATTTCTGTATGTACAGGGAATAAAGAGTAGCTTTCATGGAGGGAGGGAGGCTGGGGACCGCAAGGCATCAATGCTGTTGGAGTTGTCCAATTCAGTGCTGTCACAGTCTGAGTCCTCAGTATTGGGAGGGCCCTGTGAGGAAGAGTAGAAATGCAATGAGTTTGGGGCTTAGCATCTCTTGGCAATACAGGTAGGTTTCTTAAATGGGCTTCCTTAACGTAGTGGTTGTCATAGTCACCTCACAGTTTTTTTTTTTTTTTTTTTTTTTTTAGAGCTCACTTTATTTTTTTGAGACAAGGTTTTGCTCTGTAATCCAGCCTGGTCCTGAATTTAATTTGCAGCCCAGGCTGGCCTGCAGCCTAGCAATGCTACTGCTTCACCCTTATGAGTGCTGGGATTACACACATGCACCACCATGCCTGGCTGATGGGAGTGTTTAGGAATCAAACCCAGGGCCTTGTGCTTGCTAGGCAGACATTAATAGCTTAGCTAATCTGTTATCCCCTCATTGGGGTCTTCAGTAGCCTGTGGTTTGCTCATTTTACTGTTTTGGTCCCTGTGCTGTTTACCAAAGCACCAAAGCCTTCTGGATCGTTACTTCGTTGCACTTTATGGCTGCAGTGCATGTTATTCACCAGGCAGCATACTAGATGTTCTGTCGCGCAGGGGTCTCTGATTGCATCATACAGGTATTTGCTCTTAGGGAAGGGAGCAAACTGGCTCAGAAATGTAGTGGCATTAAAGGCCAAGTACCTTATTCTTGGTGTGTTACCTGTCTTCCCCAAAATGACCAGGCATCTGGTTCTTCCTTTCTAATGTCTGGCTGTCTTTTTTACTTACCTGTTCTCCCCTGAGTGGGTTCTGGTGTGGGATAGGCAGGGAGCTAGGTTCAGGGTCATGGACCTCTGAAGCAGGCAAGTCCAGTGGGATTTCTGAGCCCTGGGAGCACATGTCATCAGACCGCTCATCTGGCCGCTCATCAGTGTTGGTGCTGCCAACTTCAGGTGTGCCACTGGGGGAAGGCTCACTAGCTGTACCTTCTTCCCCATCTGATGGGTTTTCTGAGCTGAAGGTAGATAGTGACTGGCGCATGTTCAGGCCTTGAGGCCACCTAAGTGTTGGAGAAGGTGGTGGTGAGCCAGCTTATTCAGCTCGTTGCACACCCAGAAGGCAAAGTAGAATGCCATTATCACCCTCACCTCTGGTTTGATGTTAGCTCCACTTCACTGTCTACCTCGCCTTCTTCCTCTTCAGATGAGATGCCGCGTTTCTGTCGGAGAGAGAAGGGAACTGTTGTCAGATACGGGAAGAGGTCATTTAGAATCCAGAAAAAGGGAATATTGTTTCAAAGGGTTAAAGGGAGGCCATAACTTGTGATTGAGGGTGTACTATTGGGGGTAATACTTAGATCCAGGGGGCAAAAAGGAAAAAGGGGAAGAGTACAGGAAACTTCATACTTTACCTGGCTTCGAGTGACAGCAGCCCTGTACAGCAGTGCAGCTGGGGTCAAGTGCTGGGACCCCGCCCGGTTTCCTCCCCGGCCTGCTGTCCCTTCCCTTCCAGTTCCCAGCAGCCCCACACCTTCACCAGGCCCTACTGGTGGAGGTGGCTCCCCTTTGGCTCCCCCAGGTGAATCCGGGCTGGTGGAGCCAAGGGCTGAGCCCTCACTTGGGGGGGTATCACCCCGATGTGGAGGTGGTGAGCCAGGATCCCTAGTTCCCCCTGTGGCACCACGGCCCCTGGCTCCCAGTGCTGCTGACAGCAGGTCTGGGGATGATGAAGACATCTTGCGGAGCAGAAGGTCGTGGTGGAGCCCTCGGAGGGCTGGAGGGCAGCCCTCCCAAGCAGAGGGTCCTACTCCTAAGCCCCCTGGACCTCCAGGTTCATGGGGTGGCACAGCTGCACGAAGCCCAGGCAGGTCCCCACAGCTGCCTTTGGCGCTGGCCTTGCGGTGACGGGTCTTTCCACGGCGACTCCGTCCTGGTGAGGGGGGCCCCTTCGGACACCCAGGAAGCCCCACCCCACTTAGGGCTGCATCTAGTTTAGGTAGCAAAGACTCTGTCTTGAGGATATCTGGCCTGGTAGGAGAGGGAAAGTACAAGAATGAGATTAACAAATTTATGTACCAAAATTACTCCCTAAACTTGGCCCAGACATTTCAAGTCTCCCTTCTAAAGCGTCTGCAGCCTACTCAGCACTTCTTTCGTACTAAAAACATCAGTCCCCATGAACTGGAGCCCCACCTTTTGCTGTGGGGTGATAGCTTCTGTGGCACATTCCTCTTCTTGATGAGCTTTTCCATGGTGTTCCCATGTAGGAGGCCCCGAGAAGGGTGTGACTTTAGCAGGCCTGGGCACCTCCGCTCTAAAGCTTGCTCTCGCCTAAAGATCCAGGTACCTTCTCAGTTGGACATAGGACCAGGTAGGGATCCTCAGGGTCTCTAGGTTGGGCAGCTCCATTAAGACATGGGGGTAGGGATCAGACTGGAAGGTAAGGATCATGCGTAAGGAGGCGTCGTTACCTGAGCAGCTCCCGCTCCTTGAGTTCTAGCTGCAACATGAGGGCATTCAGTTCCATGTACAAATTGTTGGCTCTCTCTAGTTTCCGTTCATAGTGCTCCCTGATGTCCAAGGCATGTCTGAAATGGACAGAACTGACTTGGTGCTGGGTTAGATCCCAGTTGGAGGAGACTGATGGCTAGTCCCTGCAGCTAGCAAAATCTCCCCAAGTAGGCACGTACCTGAGTTCCTCCCTCCTCCGCATCACCAGCTCTTCTTCTAGGCGGTGTAGACAGGTCCCTTCTGACTTAATCTTTTCAAAGTGCAGCTTTACCTCTTCACGCCATTCTGCCTGGGGGTGGAGAGACAATGCCAGGTGAGGGTTATCTGTGACATTCACCTCCTTGATCTGTGGCTTCTGGAGGCTGCCTGTGCCACTGCAAATTATTGAGCAGAAAAGAGGAAATTTCTTTTCAACCCTTTTGCCCAGCTTCTTGCTCACAGGGTATCATCTTTGCAAAGAGGGGGAATTAGGTATTCATTTTCCTACCCACAGCACACCTGGGACTTAAAGTAAGTCTCCTGAGGCGTGGAAAGTACGTCAGCTGAGGCGATGTCCAGATGCAGTAGGATTTGTCGGAATGAAGGCCGATTTCGTGGTTTGCTATTCCTAATAGAATGGAGTTGGAGAAAGGAATTTCAGGGGGGACCAAACAGGAACTATGGTGTCCTTTTCTATAGTATGTCCTGCAGAATCTAATCTAGAGCAAGTTCTGTGACAAATTCCTTAGTCTAAGAAATGCCACAAATCACCTGTTCGCATATCAAAATCCTATAAGAAAACTTGGTTAATCATATATTTTCCAACTTCTCTACCAACAAAACCCCTTTCGTGAGTAACTATTAAAATTAACACCCTGGAAATGCTCCACAAAGGATTAAGAGACTTCTGCTGGGGCTGGAGGAATGGCACATAGGTTAAATTTAGTGCACAAAGCCCTAATTTTGATTCCCCATCACCACAGAAAGTAGGGTGTGGTGACATGCCGGTAGCCTCTAATCCCAGCACTTGGGAGGCTTAGGCAGGAGGATTGCTGTTGAGTCTGAGGCCAGCCTGGGTTCCATGTTGAGTTCAGGACCAGCCTAGGTTATGGAGTGAGACCCTGTCTCAAAAAAAAAAAAAAAAAAAAAGACTTCCAGCTTTCTCTTCTGCATTCCAGTGTTCTTTTAGGCTGAACCACTGAGTCTCAGTGGTGATGCCTCTCCTTTCTGGAACAAGCTTGTACTCACTGATGCTTTATAAGAAGAGGTGTGGGTAGTAGGTATTGTTATTCCATATTTTACAGGTGAGAAAAAGATGTAGAGGTGATCATGCACCTGTGCACAAGGTCACTCAGCCCAGAATGTAGCATAAGCCTAGTTTAGTTGAAAAGACTAGGGCTGGAGGAATAGCAATAGTGCAAGTGAGTTCAACTACCCAGCATCACATAAGCTAGGCATGGTGGTGCATGTCTGTAATTCAGACACGTTGTGGGGCCTGAGGCAGGAGGATTGCTATGAGTCCAAGGCTAGTCTGGGGTACATAGTTGAATTCAGGATCAGCCAAGACTACAAAGTGAGACCTTATCTCAAAAAAAAAAAAAAAAAAAAAAAAGGCGCCAGACTTTAATGTGACACTTGCAGATTATTGGTCAGTCTTAAATTGTACTTATTTTGCTCCCTATCCTGAATCCTGGATAGGTGGGAGAGATGAACTTGGGTTACTTTTTTCTTGTCAAGGATTCTGGGCCCAGGTGCTAGGGTTCTAGAGGTAGCCAGTCCTGCAGCAACACTTTCTTGCTTCTCAACTTGCCAAGCCCAGTCGTTAGGCCATCCCTACCAGCACTGGCGAAGAAGGATTTTGAAGCCATCTGGGCAGCTGGATGGTACGGGTAGATGGAGACTGTTGCTTCCTACACCCCAGATGATGGCTGAGGAATCCACATCTTTGTAGGGGATCTCTCCAGTCAGAAGTTCCCATAGCACCACACCAAAGGACCTGGGGATACGAGGGGACATGGTTTGGGAGGGATTCTCCAGAGGCCCTTGGTCCTACAGACCCATCTCACGTGTGCTTCATCCCAGTAAGTACCTCCTCCCCCTCCGTTGGCCACTCAATCTCATTCCTCATCCCAGCCCTCACCAGATGTCGACCTTCTCAGACACAGGCTCATTGCGGATCACCTCAGGGGCCATCCAGGCTACTGTCCCTGCAAAGGACATCTTGGTGCTCTTGTCACTCAGCTCCTTGGAAGTGCCAAAATCTGAGATCTTCACCACGTCGTCATATGTGATTAGCATGCTAGACAAGAGTATATAGTCAGCTGGGGTCTATTCCCCTCCACATACCCCTCTAACTTTGTGGCAACTCTGCCTTTCTCTTTGACATCTCTTGGGACACCCAAACGTTAGAGGTTCATTGCAGCCCTCTCAAGATAATACTTGGGGACTTGGAAACCTTTAAAATGTCTACATGGTCTTGGGACAAGTTGAGGTAGGGAGATGCTCACACTGCCTTGGGGGCATCCAGACAGTACAATAGCCTCCTCTGCTTATTTGCTTACTCACTTCGGGGACTTGAGGTCTCTGTGGATAATCTTGTGCAGGTGCAGGTAGTTCATGCCTCCAGCGATGCCCATGGACCAGTCAACCAGTAATGAAGGGGTGACAGGTCGGCCAGCTCGCAGTACCTCATACAGCTGGCCCTGGGCACAGAACTCCATGAGGATGCAGTAACAGGGTGCCTGGGTACACACACCCCTGGGGGACAAATACAGTGGTATAAAAGGCACAGTCAGGTGAGCATATATCTGACTGGCGTCCAAAAGTCTCATGCTTATCCATGCCATTTGGGCATTCTCCTTGGGGAAAGCTAGGGCAGGTGCCACTGCCCAGAAGGGTTCCAGGCCTCAGCATGGAATCCCCACCCCTTGCCCTGTATCTCACTTGAACGTGATGATGTTGGGGTGCTTCAGCTTTCGCAGATGCTTGATGTCAGTCTCCTTGAGGTCTCGTACCTTCTTCACAGCTACTTCTTCCCCATGGAAGCGCCCCAGGAAGACAGCACCCTGGGCCCCTGAGCCGACCCACTGCAGGTCCAAGATTTCTTCAAAGGGGACCTCCCAAAGGTCTGTAGGCATAGAAAGAGCTATGTTTGAGACCTTGTGACACACTCGGGTGGGGTCAGGACAGCATGGGATTGGCTGAAAAGGCCTGGCAAAAAGCCAAATTCAGCTGAAAAGACTTAAGGGGGCAGACAAGTAATTTAATGGCCTTAATAGACGCTACTGCTCAATGATAGGGTACTTGTCTGTCCTATTTGAGGCCCTGGTTTCTGTCCCAAGCTCCCTAAAAGGGAGAAAAATTTTCTGGGAAGTTAGGCTGATTGGGTAAGTAAGGGACTAGGGACATGGTGAGGGAAGGGATTATCAGGTGACCTTTGTGGGGCTGTCCAAAATGCTGGGCTCAGGGAGACAGGAAGAGGGCTCCCACAGGGAGCTGGCCTACCTTCTTGCTGCTGCTTGTGCTCCGTGGAGTAGGCTTTGCCAATCATGGTCCATACTGGGCGCAGGCAGCCAAAGAGGCCTTCAAGGAAGCCACTGCCACTCTGGCACTGTAACCGTACCTCCTCAGCTCTAACTCTAGATGCCCGACTTTCAGGTGACCCAGTGGCTCCCCCTGGGCCCCCTGCATCCTGCTCATGTAGCTGTAGGACACTGTTGGCAAAAGGCTCAGGGAGTGGCTCTCCACCAGGGGAGGGGCTGGGCCCCCCAGTGCCCTGCCCACTCAGAGGCACTACGTCTCGAAGTACACACTGGGTAGGCGTCAGGTCCTTCTCAGGGGTACAGTCGGAAGTGTCTGGGTCCAGTTTGCGCATGGATGGCTCGCTCAAGGTAGACACAAAACCTCCAAAGGAAGGGGATGGTGTGCGGGTCTGATGGAGGCAGGCCATGGCCTCTGGACCCTGCTGTGGTGCTGAGCTGCGGGCCCTGTGGGAATGAAAAGGGAGGGTCTGCTAGAGACACAGACACTCAATCTAACCATATTCCCTAGAGACCCACGCTGGAGAGCTGGGCTCACAATAGCCCTGTTGAAGGCAACACTTGAGCTTTGCCCTCAGCTAGCCGTCATAAGTCACCTGGGCTTCCTCTCAGACATCATTTAGTAACACCAGAAATACTTTGGTATACAGGTATACAGGTAACACACTTGAATAACGGTCCCAAGTAGACATAGTAGGTCCCAGTAAAACATGTCTCAAACACCCCAGGGGCTGGAATGTAGCTCACTAGTAAAGTGTAGCATGCTTATCATGACAAGAAACAAAACCAAAATCTCTAGGCATGGTGGTGCATGCCTCTGATCCCAGTACTCTAGGAGGCTGAGGCAGTAGGATTACAGTTTGTTGTTGTTGTTTTAAAACAGGTTCTTGCTCTGCAGTTCAGGCTGATCCTGAACTCAGCAATCCTCCTGCCTCAGCTTCCCAAGTGCTGGGATTGCAAGTGTGCATCACCATGATCAGCTTCTGTGGTGCTGGGGAGTTGAACCTAGGGCCTTGTGTTTGCTAGGCAAGTGCTCTAATGCTGCACTATTCTTCCAACCTCACTAATTTGAGTCTGGTCTGGACAATTTATCAATTCAACCAAAGCCCCTCTGTCCTCTTCCTTGCTATGTTGTGGTACTGGGGATTGAACCTAGTACCTTCAATGCTGATCTACATCTCCAGTCCTTTTTTGAGACAGTCTTGCTAAATTGCCCCCAGGTGGGATTTGAATTTGGAATTATCTTGCCTCAACCTGCCAGAGAGCTAGGATCATAAGCATACAACTATCACACCAAGCTCAGAATCTTTCTCAAAATAATAATAATAATAAAGGGCTGTGGTTGTATCTCAGGATGAAGGTCCTGGATTAAATCCCTAGCACCAAAAAGAAGAAAAGTCCAGGTAAGCCAGGTCGGTGGTGGCATATGCCTATAATTTCAGCACTCAGGTGGCTGAGGCAGGATGAGTGCTGTGAGTTTGAGGGCAGCTCAGGTGACAGTGAGTTCAGGACCAGCATAGACCCTGTGTCAATAAAAGAAAAAAAATTTTCAACTACAGTAGTAAAAGCCTAGATCCCTTTTTGTACAATTACTGTAATTCACTACTTCAGTACCTTTCACTTCAGGCTGAAGGGTACAAGCAGGGCATTTGAGGGTCTCTGAGACTTTTGCCTTGCTCTCAACATCAGACACAGAGTGATAACATACCTAGACCTCTCTCATATTAAAGCATATACCCACTGTTGGTGGGCTTTCTGCTCATGCACCCTCAGATGCTGCTCCTAGACCTTACAGTGAAGTAATTAATTACACAATACCACTAAGGCCTTCTCAGGAATACTTTACTCAAGTGAGAGTTTTAACCTAAGAAACTCAGGCCTCATGTCTGGGACCACCACTCGAGTTCTCCAGACATGTTCAGGTCACTCCAAGGTAAGTGAAAGCAGTAACCACACAGCTCCATTATACCCCCAACACAACTGGCAAAAAAAGGGAGAACCATCCAATGGGGATGTAGAACTTGTGTCCAAACAAGCCGTGGGTCACTGCTTTATCCTGTAGCCTACAGATCTTCACCTGCTCTCCAGAGGGCAAAGAAGGCCCAGTCTTTGTATTCTTCCCAACTGCTATATCCCCAGTCCACAAACTAAGCATCAGTTTTCCAGGCAGTGGATGTTTGTCCCAATTCACAGTGGGGTCCTATTTAAAAATCAACAAGGGCTGGAGGAATGGCTCAGAGTTTAAAGCGCTTGTCTAGCAAGTGCTAAGACAATCAGACAAGTGGTAAGTACCAGAATTCAATTCCCCAGCACCACATAAACTGGGCTTGGTGGCTCACACCTGTAATCCCAGCACTCAGGAGGCCAAGACAGGAGCATTGCTGTAAAACGAAGGCCAACCTAGGCTACAGAGTGAGACCCTGTCTCAAAACAAAGCAACAACAACAACAAAACAGGCAAGCAACTAGACAATCTCTTCAGGACCCCACTGAATCCCCAGTTAGCAAAAGCTTATATCCCTATGCCCTTGTTTTTGAAATAAGAGTATCCTCTTTGCAAAATAAAATAACAGCCATATCCTGGTGTGGTGGTTGGCACTTGACGTATAATTCCAGGTACTGAAGAGGCTTAGGTAGAAGGATCACTGTTTTGAGGCCAGCCTGGGCAACATAGACTTAGTCAAAAAACCAAAACAAAACAAAAAGTTGAGCAAAATAGTGCACTTCCATAATTCCAGCACTGTGAGAGGCTGAATCAGGAAGAGTGCAAGTTTGAACCCAGCCTGGGTAATGCTGATAAATCCCTAGCTTAACCTCCGCCACTTAATACCTGTGAAACCTCATGCATGTTATAGATAAGCCTCAATTTCTCCAGCTATACAAAGGAATAAACTGGCCGTCATTCAGCTAACAGCAGATTTATACCAGATTTATCCATAAACTGGCACCAAAAGTTATTTTAGTCTCTTGTCTCTACATCTAGTCAGTTGCCAAATCCTGAGATTGCTGAGGACAAGGGTACTCTAATTTTTTCCTAAAGTAGGGACTGGAGGAATAGTAGTTCAGCAGTTCAAGCACTTGCCTAGCAAGTGCGAAGTACCTGGGTTTGATTCCCCAGCACCATGTAAACTGGGTGTGGTGATGCATGCCTGTAATCCCAGCACTCGGGAGGCTGAGGCAGGAGGATTGCTGTGAGTTTGAGGCCAGTCTGGGCTACACAATGAATTCAGAGTCAACGTGGACCCTGTCTCAAAATAATAATAATGATGCTAATTTTTCCTAAAGTAGATAATTCTTCCTGAAGTAGAGCCTTTTATGAGCCCTAAGATTTGTGGGGGAATGACTGCCACACATTGTGTATCACAGTGGGAGAAAAGTGGTAGTAATTTACATACGTAAAAGGGCTCAAGTAATGCAAGGGGTTTGAGTCCCTCCCCCTTTTTTTTGAGACAGGTTGCTCTGTAGCCCCAGACTCAGCAATTCTCCTGCCTCAGCATCCCAAGTGCTGGGATTACAGGTGTGTGCCCAACCACACCTTTATGTGGTTCTGGGGAATCTCTCCTTAATACTAAGCTTCCAGGCCTTTCGCTTGACTTTTTCAGTTCAATGTGGGGATAGCCCTAGGATCTATATGTTTAAGAAGCGCCATAGGTGCTTCTTTTTATGACTAGCATGTTTGAAAAGCTTACACCATATTTTATTCTCTAATCTCACTACTTTTTCATAAATTCAAGCCTCCTTAGCCATTATCACCTAGGACAGGTGCCTCTTTCATCAGCTCGTCTTCTCTCATTCTTCAGATTTAAGACACAAATTGGTGCACACCCTTCTGTGTCATATGCTCTAGTGGCCCCTGGCCCTTGATTGAGTAGCCTCAGTCATTCTGTGGGCTGGCCACCTGTCACCACCCAGCCCCATCTCCACTGCGGTTGGCACCCAGGTCATACGGAACTTAGTCTGACTTCTGACCAGACTTCTGATCTAGGCCACCTAGTGACCATAGTAACATTTCTTCCTGGCAGTACTGGCCATCATACTCAGGGACACTCTACCACTGAATTACATTCCCAGCCCTTTAAAAAATTTTGAGGGGCAAGCCTCTCAGGGACCTCTTCCTAGATAGTGGGAGCCTTTACTCCTCTATGCTTTATTTCTAAATAAAGACCTGTTATTCTTAAAAAAAAAAAATCAGTAGGGCTGGAGGCATAGCACAGTAGTTAGAGCACTTGCCTAGCAAGTGCAAGGCCCTGAATTTGATTCTCCAGCACCACATATGCTGGACACGGTGATGCACACTTGTAATCTCAGCATTTGGGAGGCCGAGGCAGGAGGACTGCCTTGAGTTTGAGGCCAGCCTGGGCTACATAGTGAGTTCAAGATGAGCCTGGACTATAGAACGAGACCCTGTGTTAAACAAAAACTATAAAAATTAACATAAATAAAATTTGAGACAAGATTTTGTTAAGTTGCTCTTCCTGGTCTCAACATTTGGATCTTCCTGATTTAGTTTCCTGAGTAGCTGGGATTACAGGCCTGTGCCACCACTCCCAGCCCCAACAACAGCTTTGTTGTTTTGTTTTGGCAGTACTAAAGGTGGAACCTAGAGACCCTGCACTGTGCTCCCTTGTCCCTTTTTAATTTTTGAGACAGGGTGTCATTAAGTTGCCTACGGTGGACTTGAACTTGTGATTCTTCTGCCTCAGCCTCCCAGAGTGCTGAGACTATAGGTCTGTGCCACCACTCATGGCTGCTAACTTTTTTTTTTAAAGGTTTGCTGTATACACTGGCCTCTGGTATAAACGTGTCTTAGTTCACTTAGTCCTCAAAACTTGGTGGGCATCATTAGCCCTACTTTACAGACTAAGGCTCAGAAATAATAAATAACCTACACCTGGTGCCATATCCAGCAAGAAGCTGGAGCTTAGCTTTCAGGTGGACTCTTAGATGGGCTCCTCATACCCTCTTTACTGATTTCCATTTCATCCTGGAAGTCTTTTGTCCTGTCCTCATCCTCTAAGCTGTCCCTGTCCTGTTCATCCTCCACCATGGCTTCTGTGTGGAGGCACAGTACAGTATCGCCGGGACTGGTTTATACCCAGTATGCATGGCAGGTATCTTGCATTACCAATAGCTCCTGGCACTAAGTGGAACTTCTGTTTTACCCACCCCAGGACTGTCTTAAGGATTGCACCTCCACTGTATGCATCTCAACTCACTTATTTCTCAGAACAGACCAGCAGGTCAGGCTGTGACATAAGCGTGTGTAATCCCAGCAGAGGGAATCTGAAGCAGGAGGCTGGCAAGGTCGAGCTCAGCCTGGACAATTTAGCAAGACCCTGTCTCAAAATTGAAAATAAAAATGGGCTTAGGATATAGCTCAATGGAAGGGCCCGAGTCAATCCTAGTTAAGGAGAAAAGAAACAGACGAGCAAAGGCAGTATCCTCATCTTAATGTTCTTTTTCTTTTTTGAGACAGAATCTTGCTCTGTAGTCCAGGCTGGTCCTGAATTCACTATGGAGCCCAGGCTTGCCTTAGGACTCATGGTAGTCCTCCTGCCTCAGCCTCCAGAGTGCTGGGATTACAGGCGTGTGCCACCTTATCTGGCTTGATGTGATGCTGGGGAATTGAACTCAGGGCCCTGTGCTTGCTAGGCAAGCACTTTAACTGCTGTGCCATTCCTCAAGTCCCTACCTTTATGTCCTTAAGAAAACTAAGGCTTAAAAATTGAAAATTGGCCTGGGGGTATAGCTCAGTGGTTAGAGTGCCTGCCCTGAGTTAGATTCCCCAGCACGACATAAACTAGGCATGCTGGCGCATGCCTGTAATCCCAGCAATGAGGAAAGCTGAGGCAGGATGATTGCGGTGTATTCCAGGCAGCCTGGGCTACGTGAGTTCGGGACCAGCCTGGAGTACAGAGTGAGACCCTGTCTTAAAAAAAAAAAAAAAGAAATCACAGTGAGGTTCAGCCAATACAGCCGAGAGAATATTTGCTAGTAGTAAGCGAAGGTGTCCATAGTAACGCAAACTAAAGTCAAACCCAGGATTATGTAACGTGCCTACACAGGGGTAGAATTTCCATTCTAGGACCAGAGGCTTCTGCCTACCCAGGCCGGCCGGCCCCAAGCTTGGCATCCCTTCTGGACCACCCAGAACCAAGGCCAGGGATCTAAGATGTCTTAGTTGCCGCAGCCAGGAGGCAGGGTGCGCGGGCCCCGGGCGCTTCGCTTTGCGGGACCTACCCGCCAAACCCTATGGCCATTCGAAGAAGAAAGGAAGGGGTTACGACCCACGACCACGTGGCCCACTTCTCCCTCCCCTCCTTCTTGGCAGTCACGTGGCGCGCGACTGGGTCGGGGGCAGCCGAGGGAGGAGGGGTCCAGATGGGGAGACGCAGGATTGAGACCTAGAGGGCTGGGGAAGGCGCTGCGGCGTAACCATGACGACTGTGCCCGTGGCAGCGCGTGAAGTCATCAGGACAAGATTAGCTCAATATCACGTGCACGCGACACGGGGGCGGGGCCGCGCCTCAGACCGCCCCTGACCTGGGCAGACGCTGGTGGCTAGCTCTACCGGTGCGCCTACCGCAGGTTCAGACCCACACCAGGCGACCTGCTGCGTCGGTGTTCCCCTTCTTCCCCTTACACTGCTGGAGGAAATCTTAAGCTAAGGCCACAGTGGGTAGGAAAGCGGCTGGAGTCGGAGGGAAGGGGACTCGTGGAGTTGGCAGTGATGGTGCAGTGCCACACGGAAGACGGGACACGGGGCGACGGCTCCAATTCGAGAAGGAAGACTAGCTAAAGACACACAGGCCAACAGCTGGAGGTGCAGGAAAGTCAAACCTGAGGGATGGGCAGATAGGCTGGCTTTTTAAAAGCAGGAGACTCTTGTTGAGAAAATGTCCTCTCAGACATTCGTTTTCTACCTAAAAGATGAGCTTCGAAGAGTCTAACACCTGGCTTTTTAAGGGAACTTTAAAAAGCCATTACCTGGTTGTTTAGCAACCAGGTTCAGGCATAGAGAGGGTGTCATGCCCAGACATACTTGTAGTGAGCCTCCCTCTAGCTCCCTGGGCTTCCCCAGAGGCCCGTCTGGTATCCAGGGACAGCAGCTGGGGAAGGAGCCATTTCCCCCGTCTTTTAGGGCCCTGGGAGTAGCTGAAGAAGGAGGAGCTGGGGCCAACGGAAAGAAGGGGAGCATAGCCGGGCTTAGTTCACCCCCAGCCCATTCTCTGATGACCAGAAGTGGGGTAGGGGGAGAGCTGAGTCCCTAGGGAGCCACAGTAACCGGTAGATTCCTCTTTCTTAATTAAAAAAAAAAAAAAAAACACCTCTTCTGTTTCCTTTATTCTTAATCTGCCAGCTGGGTCCCACTGCCCCCCATCTGGGCCTTGGTGCCAGTGCTGGGGGTGGGGGGGATATCATGGCTAGGAGCTCCTGGCCCAGATTTTCGGAAGGTCATTCGGCATGGGGCCAATTGTTTCCTGGGCTACCAATTTTGCAGAGCATGGGGGTAATGATGTGATAGGAGGAGTGGTGTCAGCCATTCTTACAGAGGAATTTACCAAATGTTGACTGTATCTGCCTCAGACTGGCCAAGGACAAGCATGGTTGCTGAGGCGGAGGAGGCGGCTACGTAGATGGTCCAGGAGACCTTAATTCATTTCAGGTGGAGAGCCTGTGCCTTGCAGGTGGGTTCTATACTGCCCCATAAGGCTGGGTGCAGACCTATAATCGCAGCACGCTGGGAGGGGAGGCGTGAGGAGTGTCAGCTTGAGCCCCGATTCTCTGAGCGAGGGAGGCCTGCGGTAGGCGAGCCCTCTAACCTCTCTCTGGCCCCTCTTGTTCCACCAGCAGAAACTCAGGACGAAGCTGCTTGTCAGATACGGGGGCTCAGTTCAGAGGCCCAGCCATGTGCCTAAACCTTGGGCTCTCCACTCTTCCAAACTTCATTGTCCACTCAGGAAAAGGAAAACAACTCCTGTTCTCTTGAGTGGGGGCTTAGGAGGACTTTGGAATCTTGAGTAGATGCAGTTACAGATAGGTGCAGGCCAGGCCTCTTTCCCATAAGGCTGCAACTGGTCTTTTTCCTTTGGCCAAGACCCATGGTCCTGGCCCTAGAATCCAAGATGGGAAGAATGACAGCTTTTCTCAGTGCCTTTGTAAGGGGATATGTCTTCCCCTGAGAACCTATAGGAGTGCACCCCTAAATCTAAGTTTCAGATTACTGTGCATCAGGCTTTGAGACCCCTGGTGTCACATTCTTCCAGTAACCTGGGAGGGCAATAAAGGAGCTGGGGGACAGCAATACTGCTTAGGAAAAAAGAACCAGCTTTGGGTTTGGGTCTGAGCTAGCCTGGCCTAATGGTATAGACCTGTAATCCCAGCACCTTGGAAGGTGAAGGCAGGAGGAGGCCAGTTTCAAGCCCAGTTAGTGACTGAACCAGTCCTGTCTCAAAATCAAAACTAAAAAATGAGCTGGGAATTAGATGGTGGTGCAGGCCTATAATCTCAGCATTCTGGAAAGCTGAGGCAGGAAAATGGCAAGTTTGAGCCCAACCTGGGCAACTCAGCAAGACCCTGTCTCAAAATAAACTAAAAAAATGTGCTGGGGATGTATAAATAGCAAATAGCACAATGCAAAGGCCCTGGGTTTGCTCTCCAGTACCTCCAGCATGTATATGTAATATACATCTCTCAGAGGTAGAATCCAATTTTACCACCCACGAAGGAAAGAAATTTCCATTGGCCTCCCAGCCCCACCTTAGGGAAGGCGAGATGCCCCCTCCGGCTTTGTCCTACTGGCCTGGAGAGGCCATTTCATTGACCAGAAAAAGGAAGTATTAGTCTCTGAACTTCTGTTTTCCAGCACCACTGTGATTTCAGGTTCAGTGGTATCTGGTCGAAACAGCAGTGGTTGTGCTAGAGTCTCCATCATGCCCTACAAGGCCACCTGTCCTTCCTCTGTACACCCTGCCACCCTTGTCTCCTTGGGCTATGGAGAAGGCAGCTCTCAGCAGCTCCCTCTCCCTGGCCAGTCCCCTTGGAATATGCTCTCCTGAACAGCTTCACCTCTAAGATTCTTTCTCCCTTAATGCTGTGACCCCAAATCCCCCCTCAGCCTTACCCCTTGAGGCCTGAGGGGAAAGGGAGGGCAGGAGCAGGGTAGGGTGGACCATGGGGTCCCTCCTATAGAACCGCAGGTAGATTCAGAAGCTACATATCTATCTATCTATCTATCTATCTATCTATCTATCTATCTATCTATCTTTCCCAAGACAGTCTCCTTCTATAGTCCACGCTGATCCTGAACTTATACTGTAGCCCAGGCTGGCCTCAAACTCATGGTTATCCTCCTCTCTCAGCCTCTTTGAGTGCTAGGATTAGAGGTGTGTGCTGCCAAGCCCCATGTGGGTAAATTGCATTTTAAGAAAGAGCTCCTGAACTGAATGTGCATTTTAAAAATCTGGGCTATGAGGCTGGGAGTGTAGCTCAGGGGTGGCCCTGAGTTCAGTTCACCAGTGTCATATAAGCCAGGTGTGGTGGCATATGCCTGTAATCCTAGAACTTGGGTGGCTGAGGCAGGAGGATTGCCATGACTTCCAGGCAGCCAGGGCAACATATCAAGTTCAGGAGCAGCAAGACCCTGTCACAAAAAAACCAACCAAACAAAAAATCTGGGTTGCAAATAAACAAATAACCTGAGTTGAGGATGTGGCTCAGAGGTAGAGCACTTGCCTAGTATTTTGTGAAACTCAGAACCACCAAAATAAATAACCCCTCCTCCCACAAACATGCACACTCCTGACAGGTTACCAGAGTGTAACAATTACTATAGGGTTAGAATTATGGATGATTATGGATTTTTTCTTTTGTCTTACCCATATTTCTAGCATTTTAGTAATAATTTTGAATTGCTTAATTTATTTGCTTAGTTTGTGGAACCAGGGATTGGGCCCAGGGACTTTTTACTGACTATATTTCCACCTCCACCCTATTTTTGTAGTACTGGGATAAAACCCAGGACCTTTGCACTGTGCTACATCCCTAACTCTTCCTATACAGTCTCACTAATTGCAGAAATAGCCAAGGTGGGCACAAACTTGCAGTCCTGTAGCCTCAGCCTCCTAGATTTCTAGAATTATTGCTTGTAAAACAAGACATACAAGTGGGTCTGGTGGTGCAGGCTTGTCATCTCAGCACTCTGAGGCAGGATGACCTGAAATGAGAGTACAGTCTGGGCAACAATTTAGTAACTTAGTGAGAACCTGTCTCAAAATCAAAAGTAAAAGTGGGCTGTAACTCTGGAGGCTGGGACAGGAGGATTTCAAGTTCAAGCCCAGCCTGAGTGACTCAGTAAGACCCTGTCAAAATAAGAAATGGCTGGGGATATAGCTCTGTGTGAAGATCCTGGGCTCAATGCCTGGGCAGGTAGGGGCAAAGACATACAGCAGGCATGGTGGCATACTCCTGTAATCCAAGCACTCTGATAGGCTGAAGCAGGAAGATTTCAAGTTTGAGCTCAGCCTAGACAACAATTTATCAAGACTCTAATCTAAAAATGGAAGAGCCAGCTTTGGGGTTCAGGTATGTAATAACAACACTCTAGGAGGCTGACACAGAAGGATCACAAGTCAGAGCCCAGCCTGGGCAACTCAGTGACTTAGCAAGACCATCTCAAAATCAAAAATAAATATGAGCTAGGGATATAGTTCAGTGTGAAGGCCTTAACAGTACAACCAAAAATAAGTAAGACACAAAATGTATTTATTCATTGTGCAGGGAGGTTTCTTTAGGAACCAAGGACAGAGGGGTACAAGCTTCTGTTAATCAGATGGGGGACCCAAAGGGGTTGCCCTATTTTTTTCTATTTGTGATATTGTGAGATTGAATACCAGAATGCTATGCCACTGAAGTATATCTCTAGCCCTTCTCTCTCTCTCTCACTCTCTCTCTCTCTCTCTTTCTCTCTCTCTGTCTCTCTCTAGTGGTACTGGGGATTGAGCCTAGGATCTTTACAATGAGCTATATCTCCATGACATTTTTATTTTGACTTTGAGTCAGGGTCTTGCTAAGTTGCTCAGACTGGGCTTGAACTTGTGATCCTTTTGCCTCAGCCTCTCAGAGTGCTGAGATTACAGACCTGTATCATTGGGCCTGGCTCCCGGCTCTTTTGTTTTTGAGACAGAGTTTTTCTAAATTGCCCAGGCAGCACTGGAACTGTGGTCCTCCTGTCTCAGCCTTCCTATGTGTTAGGATTATAGTTATGCACAATGATAAATTTGTTTCAAATTGAAGAAAAGGAAGTAAAATGTATAGAGGACCCATCCATTCCTGTCCCCTTTATAAGGCCAGGTGGGCCTCTGGAGGGAGAATGGAAGGTGTCGAGGAGAGACGCAGGTCTTAAGAGTTAGAGAGGACAGTTGAAGACTCATCTCTGCTCTTGACCTGTAGTGCGGGTCTTTGGGTCTTTTTTGAGACTTTTTTTTTTTTTTTTGAGACATCGTCTCACCATGTAATCCAGGCTGGTTGAGCTCTCCATGTAGCCTGGGCTAGGACTGAATTTTGTAATCCTCTTACCTCAGCTTCCTGAGTGCTGGGTGGCACAAATATATGAGATTTCCCCCTACTACTGGGAATTAAACCAGGGGGCCGTCACACTATATCCTCAATCCCCCTTCCCAACCTCCCTCCCACCAGCCCTTTCTTTTGAGGCTGGGTCTCACTAAGTCACTAATTTGCCCAAACTGGGCTCAAATTTACTATCCTGCTTCAGTCTCCCAGAGGACTGGGATTAAAGGTGCACATCACCATGCCCAGCTCTACTAGACTTCTTAACAAATCATTTCTAATTGGGGATGGCAATACTTACTTCCCACAGTGATAATGTTGTGGGTAAAAACACAGGTTTTGGGTCAGCAGACCTAGGTTCAAATTCTTGTTACATACTTTAAAATTTTTCTTTAATTTTTTCTGAGACAGAGTCTCACTCTACTGTATTCCAGGCTGGTTCTGAACACATTATGTAGCTCAGACTGATCTCAAACTCATAGCAATCCTCCTGCCTCAGCCTCCCCAGGACTGGGATTACAGTTGTGTACCACCATGCCTGGTTTATGTGGTGCTGGAGAATCAATGCTAAGGCCTTGCACTTGCTAGGTAAGCACTCTTAATCACTGTGCTACTCCTCCAGGCCATACTTTTGGATTTTTGAAAAACTAACTTTCAGTTTCCACATCCCTAAAGCAGAGATAATGATAACTCTTAAATCTTGAGATGTGTTGCTGAGAATTCAAACCCAGGGCTTTGTACCTGCTAGGCAAGCACTTTATTCACTGAGTTATGCCCACTCCTGACACTTAGTGTTGTTACAAGCATTATTGAGGTAATCAAAATAAATTTCTTGGTCCAACACCTACCACTGAGTTATATCCCCCCACCCCACCTTTTTTTGAGTCAGGGTCTCACTCTGTAGTCTGGGCTGGTCCTGAACTCACTATGTAGCCAAGGCTGGCCTTGAACTCACAGCAATTCTCCTGTCTCAGCTTCCTGTGTGCTAGGATTAGAGGCATGTGCCATCATGTCCAGCTGTGTGGGCTAGGAAACTGAACTCAGAACCTTGGCTTGCTAGGCAAGGGTTTTTACCAGCTGTGCTATTCCCCCAGCTTCTAGTTCATTTTTTAGTTTTTGATTTTGTGACAGGGTGTTGCTAAGTCACCAAGTTGCCTAAGCTGGGCTGGAACTTGTAATCTTTCTGCCTCAGCCTGCCAGATTTTTTCTGGGTTTACAGACCTCAGACCTACCCACCAGGTCCAGCTATCTCTCTCTCTCTCTCAATCTATCTCCATGTATCTTTTAAAAATAGATGTGATTTCCTTCCCTTTTCCCCCTTTTTCTTCTCACAACAGGAGGCAGTAGACAGGGTACAGGTGGGAAGGGTGATAGGGGAATAAGAGGGGAAAAGGAATAAGAAAGGAAGAAACCCACGGGCGAGAAGTCTTCCTCCTGGATGAACACCCTGCTTCCCCAGCACACACAAGAAACTCATCCTTCTGGGAGCAAATAAATCAGACAGACAGCATCAAACCCTCCTGAAACCCTAGTGTCCTCCTGCTGCCCCAGCAGACTCCCAAAGGGACGGACTCTCATTTTTGCTTCCCATACTCAAAGCAGGGGAGAAATAGGGCTGTGGGTATTAGAATTTAGGGTCCTGTTCCTAGTGACACTGGACTCATCGCTTTGCTATGAGCAGAAGAACAGGGAACACCAGCTGGGGTCATGTGCTGTATGGAGGACGGAACACAGGGCCTCACCCATGCTGGGCAAGTGCTCTACCACTAAACTATATCTCCCGCCCTTTCTTTTATTTGGAGACAGGGTCTCACTAAGATGCTCAGGCTGGTCTCAAACAGGATCTTCCTGCTTCAGCCATTTAAGTAGCTAGGATTACAGGCATGCGCTACTCCCTGCAGCCAGCAATTGGTTTTTAGCAGTGTTCTGCCATCCTCAGTTATAACAAACTTTTTGCCTCCTTTGCCTATAAGTGGGCCTCATGAAGTGATGGCTACTTAGTTGTGTGTTTCATGTGAGCTGGGAGCAGGAGTCTTCCCAGCATCACCTCAGGCAACGATGGGAATGAATGGATGCTGGTAGATGTGAGAGGACAGACCCTTTTTCCCCTCCAGTGTGAGACAGAAGGGAGCACAGCCCTATGCTTAGAGAAACCAGTGTGTGGATCAGAAAGCTTAAGGACCCTTTCTTCTTGAATCCCTTTTGCTGGTCTTGGCTTGGTATGACCCACTGGCTGAAAATCAGAGCTCTCAGAGTGATAGGCTTGCCCGAGAGTTGGAAGGGAAAGGGTGTTTAGGGGAGGTACACAGACTGTGGCTTGAGAGGACTCTGGGTGGGGTGAAGGCACCTCATGTGCACTCCCTCCTGGTTGAAGTCCAGCGAGGTGGCGGACCAGGAAGCTCATGGGGGGTTCCTCCCTTCTTCCCACTGCCTTGGTCCCTTCTTTTCTCCCCTTACTGGAGGCCGCAGTTATCCCTAAGTCTCAACTCTGTAGAAAGGGCTCTTGCTTATTTTTAAGCTGAGGAGTTTGAGCTGTGAGGGAATGAGAGGTTACTGACAGTCCTGACCTGGGTAAATGGGTTAGAGGAGCCGAAGGAGTTGGGAAGAGGAGGGAGAAAGCCAGGTATGAATGGGGGAGGGGAGGATGCAACAGCTGGATGGAGGAGAATGCCACAGCTGGATGGACAGATTAGGAGCATCAAAGATGGAAAGCGAGCAGGACCACCAGACATTCAGGAACAGGTGCCTCCATGATCTTCAGGTGGAGCCTGCTCTGTGTACGTGTGGGGGAGGGGGAGATGGTGGGACATGAGGCCTTGCCCGTCCTTCCCTTCCCTGGAGGGGGACCAAACTCTCCCTCCTTCTTCCTCTCTGTCTTGAGGATAAGTGAGAGAAGAGGCTGTTCCCTTGCCTGCTGTCCTTTAACTCTGTCCCCTAATCACCCCACCCCCATACATCCTTCACAGCTCTGGAGGCCCCAGGTCTCCAAGCAGGGCCGCCGCAGCCCTCAGCTCCGTTCCCCTCCTTTCCATCCCCACAGGCGTCGGGTCCAGGTCCCCAGATCCTCCATCCCCAAAACCTCCGCATCCCCGCGTCACCTCTTACCCCACCACGTCACATCTGCATCCCTTACCCACCTTCCACGCCCAGACACCAGGACCCGGACCCATCCCTGCCCCCTACCCCCCCAACTCGTCCAGGTTCTCACCTCAGGGGCTCCGCGGCCGCAGCACAAAAGGCGGCGCTGCTGCAGCTCCGCTCCGGATGCTGCTCCCGCCTCCTCCTCCTTCTCCTCCTCCTTCCCTCCTCCCCCAGCTGCCCTCGACCGGACCCGGGGCGCTGTCACAGGCGATGCTTGCGCCGTGTCCAGGTGCACGGGTGTCAGCGCCAGCTTTCTGGCCCAACCCCCCCGACCCCTAACCCTGTCCCCACGCTGCTTGAACTCCCGCTCCCTCCAAGGCCCCCGCCCCTGGCCCCCGGGGACGGACACGCCCTGAGCGGGGGATGCTGCGCTGGAGCCGCCGGCCTCTTAAAGGAGCCCGCTGCTGCCATCCGCGGCGCTCCAGGCTAGTTCCTGGCTCGCCCGGGCCCCGCGCCTCCTTGCTAACGGTTTCCTACGGGCAGTTCCACCTAGGGCCTCACGCTGTCTCCGTAGGAACCATCTATGACCCTATGGACTCCTTCCTATACCCAGCGACAGTAGCCTCTGATGGGATCACCAGTGCTCTGGCATTGCTCCCCCTATCAAACCAATCTTGCCAGCTCTGCTTCCCTGATTGTCACCACTCCAATTTTACCCAATTGGAATCCAATCAGCTGTAGGACACTCCCCCTCCGGTATTCCTGGGTGACCCCTCACTATTATTCGACGATTACTCTTAACCCCTCTTCCCCAACTTCTCTTCCCCCTTAAGATAGCTCTTCCCCGACCCATTCTCAAAGCATTCTTTAGAATCTGAGAATTTTTGGGATCATTCTCCAAGGCTCTAAGACTTTTAGCCCAGTGGTTGCAAGACATTGGGGTGAGGGAGTAGGATTTTTGACATCCAAAAATACATGTTCTGCTCTACACCTAGTCGGTGGACTTGCTCTGTACCTGAGAGAATCAAAACTCACGGTAGAGGGAATGACACCAGTTGCCTTAGTCCTTCTAATTTTGTTGCCTCACTGAAGCCTGATTCTTGGGCCCCTGGTTCCTGGCCAGTTAAACAGAAGCACACTAGGACGGATCTAAAAAGGCTTCAAGACTGAAGCAAAGCTGGACTGGCTTCGTGCAGAGGGGAAGAGAGGTCAAGGACATCCTAGCAAAAGGAAGCAGGCTCTGTGATACGAAAGCCCGAGGGCGTGGTCTGAGGCCGTGGGTCGGGGAAGAACTATCTAACACCGAGAGGCACCTAAAACAGCACCGACACTGTGGAAGCGTCGGCAGAGAACCACCCTTTCTCTTAGCAAGGTCCATCCTCCCAAACCTGAAAGAGCTAGGCTCCACCTGCAGCCTCCCGGCCCAATCAAAACCTTTCCCTAAGAAGTGGGTGGATCAGGGAAGGGAGGGAGCTGCCTCTTCCTTTGTCCCCACCCCTCTGGGAGAAGTAACCAATCTCCAGGTGTCTATCAACTGGACTAGCCAATGACGCCGCGAATTCTCTGGCGTGCTTGACCCTGGCCCTTGGGCTGCGACGCAGTTGTCCCGCGAGCTCCTGGGTTCCGTAGTTTTCTCAGGATTCAAAAGGCCCCACTCTTAATTAAGGCAGCTCTTATTGTCCCGCCCCCAGCCGGTTCCATTCCGCCATTACGCATGCTCACAGCCTCACAGCCCTCGGGAGAGGCGGTGCTACCTACCTACGGCTCCGGAAGCGTCACTGAAGAGTTCACTCCTCCCAGAAGGCGGCGCGGCCCGTCAGGGCGAGCTACGCAGAGGGTTGTGGGGCGGATAGCTCCTCGCTAGATGGAAACTCATGCAGCCGGATTGGCGGGGGGACTCCATATCCCAGCATGCCCCGCGGCGGGCCCAACCGGCCGCGACTCCGGGCTTGGCCCCGGCCCTAGCTCGTCGTCTGTGTACTGGGGCGCGTGGAGGCTGTAGGCACGGTGGCGCCCGCAGGGACGGAGGAGGGAATGAGTGAAGAGGAGCAGGGCTCCGGCACAACCTCGGGCTGCGGGCTGCCCAGGTGAGACGCTTCATCCCAATCCCTGCAGTGTGAGAAGTATAGGGTGATGAGGAGGGATAGCGGCGCGGCGAGGCCCCAGCATGCACCTGGCCTGAGGGTTGTTCCCGGCAAGCACTGGGGTAGTGGGCAGTGGTTCCCGGCATGCAGTGGGCCAGTGGCCCTGGCTCCACCTCTAAATACTTTGGTGCTGGCCCGGTTCCCAGACTGCACTGGAGCATTGGGCTTTATGCCTTCACACTCAGTGCATTTGGTGGGTACTGGGTTCCTGGCCCGTACCGTGTCATGGGGCAGGAACTTTGAAGCAGCCCTGGGGACAGGATTCCCCGGCCTGAGACAGGAACAGTGCATTCCGTGCTTGCTCTGAGATAGTGGACCCTGCCTTCCCTCCTGCACCTTCACTTTGAACCCAGCCACAGGAGTGTCTACTGCATAAGATCCCCTGGACCCTATGTCCCCAATAATGTGCCCAGATCTGGTGTGGCATTGCTTGGTCAGGTGGGTGCAGAGACGAGAGATGTGATACGGGTCTTTACCCCTTCCCCCAGTATAGAGCAAATGCTGGCCGCCAATCCGGGCAAGACCCCGATCAGCCTTCTGCAGGAGTATGGGACCAGAATAGGGAAGACGCCCGTGTACGACCTGCTCAAAGCCGAGGGCCAAGCCCACCAGCCTAATTTCACCTTCCGGGTCACCGTTGGCGACACCAGCTGCACTGGTGAGGAAGGTTTGGGCAGCCTCGCTGGGGTATGCGCTCAAGTGCCCATGGCTTTGTATCCTGGAGTTTCTCTCTTAAGAGGCCTTTTCTCTAAGGCCAGTGAGGGAGGGAGAGATATCAAGGGAAAAGTCACTGGATTGGGAGAACAGGGCTGTGAGAAGGTGGGTAGGACTTGGGAGAGTTAGAAGGGTGAAGAGAGCTGCCACGGGGATATATATGGCAGGTCCTCATCACCCTAGAGTAATGGTAAAGGAAACGTTGAATTCTCTGTGGTGGATACGTGGGGAGTGAGCATTTGCTTTGCCGGGCTCTGTATGCAATGGTGAAGTGACTGAGTACCAGAGATGAAATGGCTGGTGCACGTTCCTGTGTCTAGTAAGACGCAGAGCGGGCCTTTGACTGCAGAGCCTACCCTCCCATTTTCCAGCTGTCTGTTTACTGAGGGAAAAGAAAGTACTTTGAAGGGGAATGCAAGGCAGAGAAAAGAAACTATCTAAAATATCTAACCTCAGAAGTCCTGCTTGACATGGCTTAATTTTGGGAGCTAAAAGATAAAGACCTTTCCTTTTAGCAATTAGTGGAACCTAATGTAATTTTGGGCAGCAGGAGCTTGGATGACTTCCTCTTGCTGTGAGGAGAGGGGCTGTGGGATGCCAGTCTTCTGTCCTGTCAGTGATCTCCAGTATTGCCTCCAACCCGTCTCTCAGGTCAGGGCCCCAGCAAGAAGGCAGCCAAGCACAAAGCAGCTGAAGTGGCCCTCAAACACCTCAAAGGGGGGAGCATGCTGGAGCCGGCTCTGGAGGACAGCAGGTGAGGGAGGAACAGCTAAGGCATCCTGGAGGTCCTGCTAGAAACCCAGGCCCCTGGGTGTACTCCCTTGTTCCCCAGGCCTAGCCTAGTAACACTTTGTCACCCTGACTTGGCCCCTTCCTGAGAGTTTTCCCTAGACCAACATAGCTTCTGTTGCTGTGAATTCTCTAGGGAATAGACAGCCTCTTTAAGGTGGTATGGCTCTAGTTGGGACCTGGGTTCGGGTGGGAGGGACTGGTGGAGGCTGAGACTGGTTGGAGTCGCTTCCCACATGCCTCCTGTTTCTAGTAAGATGCCCACACCTCTTCTACACTTACAGTGGAGTTTTGTTGTTCCCATAGTTTCTGGATAGGAAGAGACTCTCTTCTGAGACCCTTTTTCACAGTCTTTGAGCTGGTATGGGCAGCAGAGGATCTCAGAAGGTAGAGCTGTTGTTGAGTCTCTCCAAGTCTAGCTTGGTTGGGGGATGGGTCCCATCCCTTTGTTCCCTCTGCACATGGGTGTGAATCCAAGGGCCCCTTCCCCTCGGGAAGTTCTTTTTCTCCCTTAGACTCTTCACTGCCTGAGGACATTCCAGTTTTCACTGCTGTGGCAATTACTGCTCCTGTTATATCTGCTACCCTGACCAGGTATCTTGTGCCTCCTGACTGCTCTGAGGAGGAAAAAAGGGTTTCTCCCTCCTGGGCCCCAGTTTTTAGTCAGGCATGCGGAATCCTGAGAGTAAACAGAGAATGGAGTAGTGGGATTGAGAGCTTAAAGAGTTCATACCAGCTGGTAAGCTTATGGGAGTAGTTTGAGATTTACAAACAGCCCTTTTGATGTTTGACCATTTAAAGTTCTTGCACGCCCCATTTTCTTTTGGGTTGGCCACATGATGGTTCTCTGAGATTCATCAAATGCTTTTTGGAGACCTCTCTCGCACTGTCCTGGGGAGATGGTATTTTGGTGTTAGCTAGGTGCAGTAATGCACACCTAGTTCCAGCACTCAGGAAGCTGAGGCAGGGGGATTGTGAGTGTGAGTCTAGCCCTGGCAGTTTAGAGAGATGCTGTCTCAAAAAGACAAAAAAAAAAAAAAAAAAAAAAAAAAAAAAAAAAAAAAAAAAAAAAAAAAAAGAAAAGGAAAAAAAAATGTACCTGGGACCTAGAAGGACCTTATTTGAGAAGAAAGGAAGAGGCCACAGCAGGAAGGAGCAAGGCTGGCTGTATGGACGTAGCTTCCCTTGTGGCGAGTAGGGGGTGGAAGTGGAGAAGTGAGTAGTGGTTAGCACTTGTGGGCTCATGAGCAGTTCCAGAAGGAACCATTCCCCTCAGCTTTGGTCCTGGACCCTTTCTCCTATAGGAGCCCCCCCATGGAGATGCAGCCCCCTGTCTCCCCTCAGCAATCTGAATGCAACCCCGTTGGTGCTCTGCAGGTGTGCCCCCCCCCCCCCTTCATCATTTTCCTTGTGTGTTTGTTGTTCCTTTAACCAGGGGCCATGAAGGAAAGTTGTGTATTTGTGGGTGGAGCGGGTATCCTGTGCTAAGGCCATTTCCACACCTCTCTCTCCTTCTTACCTAGGTCTTAGCATCTTGGGTAGGTATCAGAGTTGTCATGGGAAGTCTTTTCTCATTCAGCTTTTTACCTGTGTCTCTTCCAAGGAGCTGGTGGTGCAGAAGGGCTGGCGTTTGCCAGAGTACACAGTGACCCAGGAGTCTGGACCAGCCCACCGCAAAGAGTTCACCATGACTTGCCGAGTGGAGCGTTTCATTGAGATTGGTAACCGGGCAGAAGAGCGTTCTTGCATATTTTGTCCCTGGAGCACTCCAGCCATGGGCACAAAGTGGTTCCCAGATCTATTCTGGCACACTTTGGCCTTCCTTGCTTTGTATTCTCTGCCTCATTGTTTTCTGGATTCATCCTAGCACCCTGTCCTTCCTTTCTCTTGGCCAGCTAAGTCCTCAGGTGCATGGACAAGCGTGAGCTTCCCTATCCATTTCATGTCCCTTAGGGGGATCGTCAGTTCACATATCGCCTGGGTGGCAAGCACTGGTCTGTTGGGACGCCGAGTCCAGCAGTCTTCTCCTCACATGCAGGCAGTGGCACTTCTAAAAAGCTGGCAAAACGTAATGCGGCGGCTAAGATGCTGCTTCGAGTGCATACAGTGCCTCTGGATGCCCGGGATGGCAATGAGGCAGAGCCGGATGACGATCACTTCTCTATTGTGAGTGGCCTGTATGGGCAGGGCACCAGGGATGGGGTATGTGACTCAAGAATGAACCTGTCTAGGGCCCAGGGCCATAGTGCAGTGGTTGGAGTGCTTGCCTAGCAAGCGTACCGCCCTGAGTTTGATTCCCCATCACCATGTAATAGCTGGGTGTGGTGGTGCATGCTTGTAATCCCAGCACTTGAGAGGCTGAGGCAGGAGGATTGCTTTGAGTTTGAGACTAGCTTTGGTTACACAGCGATTTCAGGACTAGTTTAGTCTACAGAGCAGGACCCTATCTCAAAAAAAAAAAAAAAAAAAAAAAAAAAAAAAAGGAAAGAAAAGAATCTAAGTCCTGGGCCTGCTTTGTCAGCCTTGACTTTGGGACTGCTGGTAAGTGCTATAGGGGAGCTGGCCTGGCTTATGTTACTTGGGTGAGGGTAGTTGCCTGGCCCTTGGGTCCGGTGCTAGGAGCTGGAGGGTGCATGGAGGGACCAGCCAGTGTAAAGCCAGCTGGAGGAGGCATACTGTTTTTTCCTTCTTGGACACTGAATGTCTGGATCCCATTGCACCTGGCGGCATCTTTCTCACTGTCCCTATCTCGTCAGGGTGTGGGCTCCCGCCCGGATGGACTTCGGAACCGGGGCCCAGGCTGCACCTGGGATTCTCTACGAAATTCTGTGGGAGAAAAGATCCTGTCCCTTCGCAGTTGTTCTCTGGGCTCCCTAGGTGCCCTGGGCTCTGCCTGCTGCAGCGTCCTCAGTGAGCTGTCTGAGGAGCAGGCCTTCCATGTCAGCTACCTGGACATTGGTATGGCTGGGGAGCTGGGGATGGTGGCACTAGACCAGAGCAAATGTAAGGGTGTTGGGAGGGGATGCCAGTGTAGATTCATCCCTGCCTGGTGTTGGCTCACCACGTGACGCTGCCTTCTTCCTCTCTTTGATCTTCAGAGGAGCTGAGCCTGAGTGGGCTTTGCCAGTGCCTAGTGGAGCTGTCTACCCAGCCAGCCACTGTGTGCCATGGCTCTGCAACCACCAGGGAGGAGGCCCGAGGTGAGGCCGCTCGCCACGCCCTTCAGTACCTCAAGATCATGGCGGGCAGCAAGTAGAGACCCAGCTGGACTCATGGACAAGCCTCTTCTGCTCCCTGCCTCTGGGCCCATTCTTTTGTCTGGCCCTGGTGCCCTATGGAGGTGCCATCTCTACCTCTTACATAGACTGCCTACCTTGAGGCTGAGGAAGGCACAGGGTCCTCACAGGGCAAGGAGCCAGGGACCACAGGGCCTCAGCTGGCCCAGGATCCATCCTCATTCTGTGGGTGAAGTGAGTGGGAAGGAAATGGGGAGACCTACTAGAATCCAGAATAAAAGTGCTGCTCCCTGGTTTCTTCAGCCCTGCTCTTTCTGGGGCCCTTAGTAGTGTGGAGGCAGAGGTCACCATATTCTCTGTTCTGCTCTCTCTTAGCTTCTTTGATAATCCTAAGGTTCTCTTGTACTCTCTGCTGGAGGTAGGCAGCGAGGGGAGGTGGCTCAGGGAGCCCTGTCAGCTGCACTGCTGGAATTTGGTTCATTGACTGTGGAGGGGACAGTGGTTTGTGCCCTGGGCTGTCTCCTGGTCCTTTGAAATCCAGTGAAGACACATGGATGCAGAAACCAGATAGCTTTATTTGGGGGGATACATGACACTGCGGTGTGGGCCTTTCATGCAAACATATCTAGAGATGATGTTACTTTTTCCGAAAGTGCAGAGGGGTAGTCAAGCTCCAGAATTCTGCAGCCTGGGGACTCAGCCTTTTGTCTGTCCAGGCCCCCCAGGTGTTTCTGCCAAGCCTGTGGAGATTCACCCCCAGACATAGCTTCCTCTCGTCTCCCTCCTTGAGCCTCCTTCCCTCTCTTCTGTCCTCTGCCCTTCCCAGCTCCCACCATGCTCATGACCCCTTCAGACTCACCTTTGGAGCTGGAACAGAAAAGCCAGGATCCGGCCAGTTCTGTCCATGCTCTGGAGCAGGGAACGGACCCAGGGGTCTGGGCATGTTGCAGAGGGTGGAGTCCATTGTCTTCCTCCTATGGCAAGGGAGGGAAGATGGGCAAATGCCACCAACACTGAAGTCGCAAGGACAGGGTAGTGGCTTCCAAAGGCAAGTTGTAGGAGGCTGAACAGCCATCTCCCTCAGATGTGAGATTAAGACACTGGCAGGCAAGGAGCACCTGAATCTGGAGTCCTGTATCCACCTGGGTAGAAAATGGCGAGGTGGGACAGGGTGCTTATTTCCCATAAAGACCTGTTTTTCGTCCTGGCTGCCTGGGCCTCTGCCATGGCCCCAGTCTATTAATAGCAGCAACACCAGAAGCACTGCTACCTGCCTGGAGTCCATGCTGCCGTCCTCCTCCAGCTTCATAAGCCTGTTATATCTGCTGTTCCCCTGGCCCCCACCATCAAAAGCAGCTTGAGGGGGAGTGCAGACAGGCAGTGGAAGTGCGCAGCTCCACTAAGAGCCACCTGGGAACCTGTCACATGACTCCTGGGATTTGCTGCTCTCGTCCCTCCCGCCCCCAGTCTCTCAGCCTGGAGTTACAGACTTCATTAGATGCATAAATCCTGTCTCCAGAGCTCCGGAAGCAGCATCTGTCAAAGCCAGGCCCTGGGGGCGCCTTAGAAGAACCCCTGATCCCTCAACAGGTTGGGCAGCTTTAAGTTCTCACCCTTTCCTAGCCTGTAGATAAAGCACAGAGAAACTGGTGAGGAGAGCTAGGCATTAGATTGGAGGGAGAGAAGGAAGGGTTAGGATCTGAGCTGGACGGGACCACCCAGCTGGGTCCCTCTCTTGTCTGGAGTTGGCGATCAGAAACCCACAGCCTGTTTCATTTCTGTCTACCTGCCTCTGAAGGTTAAACACGGGATCATAGCTCTTAAGACTCAGCTGTGGCTACAGCGTAGCTCAGCGGTCACACCACTTGCCCTGCATATGCAATCCCCAGGGCTTGGTTCTCGGGGCTGGAGGAACGGCACAGCAGTGAAAAGCGCTTGCCTAGCAAGCGCAAGGCCTTGAATTCGATTCCCCAGTACCACATAAAGCCATGCCTGGTGGCACATACCTGTAATCCCAGCACTTGGGAGGCTGAAGCAGGATTGCTCTGCATTTGCAGCCAACCTGGGCAACATAGTGAGCTCAAGGCCAACTTTGGCTACATATTGAGACCCTGTCTCAAGAAACACACACACCTGCCTGTGGGTGGGATAATGAGGTACAGAAGACCTGCAGGGTTTTGAGGCCCACACAGTGGGTAGCTTCAAAGGTGAGGGTGCAGGCGCCACCTTCACTAGAGAACCTTCATCGCCTCAGCCGCCCTCGAAGCAGGCCTCGCAGGCAGCCGAAGCTTTGCTGCCACCGTGTGGCCACTGCCGCTCACTGCCAGCTCCAACCGCTTCCTTTTCCTAGCACAGGGCTCTGGAGGAAGCACGGCAGGCACGTCCCGGGCCCTGGCTCACAGCGCAGCAGCAGCATGGTACTGTGGGGCTGGACTGCCATGTCCCTCCTCCCTTGAGTCTGCACAGCTTCTGCCTAAGTAGGTTTGTATTTTTCCAGCAGGCGACTGAATGCAGGGCCTTGGCGCTGGGCTGTATTCCCGGCCCCATTTTCCAGACAGGGTTTCACTCATTTGCCCCTGCTGGGCTCAATCTTGGAATCCTCTGAAGTCAGCTTCTCAGAGTTAGGATTATAGGTATGGGCCACCACACCCATCACCATTTTTTTAAAAAAATCAGTTTGAAACTCAGAGTCTCAGGATTTCCCTATACCTCCTCAACTCTAGTAGTCTATCATTTTTGTGAGACTCAGTAAGTTGCCACTGCTGGACTCGAACTTGGGATCCTCCTGCCTCAGCCTGCTGATCATAGCTGGGATTACAGTTGTGTACCACCATCCTGGGCTTACGTGGTGCTGAGGAATCAACCTCAGGGCCTCGCACTTGCTGTTACGCACAGTGACTGCTGGGCTATTCCTCCAGCCCCTGGAGTTTGTTTCTTAAAAGGGAGCATGAGGCTCGTGGGTCGCTAGTTCTGCGTCACATCTCAGCCTTGGTCTGACTCTCCCAGAGATCCAGAGGAGCAGGTGGCTGTGACCCTGGGCCAGACAGAACTCAGTCTTTATCTTGTCCTTCACTGTGTGACTTACCTAAACTTCAGTTCATAATCAATAAGCAATTTCTGTAATCAGGAAGGTGTTGTGACCACCAAATGTCTAAATGCAGAGCAGTCTATTAGGCCTAGCATGGAGCAGGCGCCCACGTTCCCCCCACCCCCAGACGGGGGCCTGAGTTAAGGCTGCATTCAGAAAGGGCCTGGCCCAGCTGGCTTCCTGTGTCTCGCATGGACGTGACTGGTCTTCAGTCAGTTCATCCTAACCCGGCACACTGCTGGCCTTACGGCTTGCCTCCCAAACCTCTGCTGGCTTTGACAGTCGCTTTCAAGAGCTTCCTTTCTCAACGTTCCCCAGACCCTCATGTGCTCCTGACTACCACACAGTGACAGCCACCACTGCTATTCCACGCTCCGTGAGAGGCTCAGCCCCAGTTGTCTATCAAAGACCAGCCACAAACAGCTTCTTACATCATGTTTCTCCTACTGGGGAACCTCAGAGGTACTTGCTCCCTTTTTCTGTCAGGTTCTTCAACTTGGTTCTGTTATCACTTGCAGTGATGATGATAAATGCACGATGCAGAGAATGACTAGTGGTATTTCTCTGTGCCTCCTCTTCACCCTCCATAGTCTGTCACCCACTTTCTTGTGAGCTCTTACTAGGTATCAACAAACTGCCCTTCATTTCCAAACAACCTTCTCATAAGGAAACTTTACTTTGTATTTGTGGACTCCTCAGCTGTGCAGGAAACTTGGAATTTTGTTGTTGTTTTGTTTACCCTACCCCTTCTCCCCGATTGCTGGGAAGGAGTCGGAATAAAAACCCGAAGGAGGCCCTTGCCGTCCCAGCCCTACCTACGGAAAGCACACATCCGTTCTCTCGTGAATGTTCCCCGTGCCATGGGCCCTTGTCTCTAAGGCAGTCTATAGACTGGAGCTCTGTGCCTTCTGTCATGCTAAGCAATTTATGTAAATCATCCAGCTCTACAGGCTGTGTCTTCCTTCTATGAAAAGCAGGGACAAGAACCCCTCCTCCTACTCTTCTAAGAAGTGGTAGAGTAAGGAAACTCACAGGCTATGAAAGCCCACTGAGTCCCCAGGAGAGTGGCCATGGGACTTACAGGTCAGAGTCGTGAAGCATCAGACAAAACAGTGTTTCTGTTGATAGTTTAATGTTATATTTGCAGCATAAATAAGGCACAATATATGTTAGGGAGGGTGGGAAAAGGGTTGGCTAGGGGAATATAACTGCTAAGTGGCAAGGGGGCAGGCAGAAAGGGCCAGGGAGAAGAGCGCAAAGCCCCCGCCTCAGCCCTGCCCGGGAGGTTGTGAGAGCCTGCTCACAGGGGCCATGCTGATTCGGGAGAGGGGAAGTTGGGTTTGTAACAAAATAGCCTGTAGCACTGCATCCTCCCACCTTTTAGGACCCCTAAAGCCTGGGGAGTCCCAGGCTGAGCAGGGTTCTTTGACAAGATGGAGAGGTATTGCTACATGTCAAAAGTATATAGATGAACAGAGATATAGTCAGAGATACACGCTGCTTTTTTCTTCACAGATATTATGTGAGGATGCAGCAGCTCCCACTGTCGGAGTTGGAGGCTTATCTCCTCCCCGCCCCGTGTGTGTGTGTGTGTGTGTGTGTGTGTGTGTGTGTGTGTGTGTGTGTGTCAGAACAGCTAAAGATCTGGCTGGTCCTTACTATAATCAGTGTGGAGTGACCAGTCTGTAAGGGAATATGGACAGCTCCTTTCCAGATGGATACCGGGACTAGTTTTAGAGACAGGACTAGAAGAAAGACAAACACCTAGGAATTTGAGATGAGTGATGTGGTGGTGGATGTTTTTAATGAGAAGGAAGGAACTGGAAGAAATGAGAAAAAGTACTCAGGCAGAGGATGGTATTTAAAATAATCTTCAATACCCTGTTAAGAACCTGGCTTGTCCATAAGGCATTGGTTCACAAGCCTCAGTGTGTGTATGAGCAGCATCTGGAGTGCTTGTTGAAACCCACCCTCAGTTTCTTCGGTAAATCTGTAATGGGCTGAGAATGTGTATTTCTAAGATCTCCAGGTGCTGCTGCTGCTGGTCCTCACCCATACTCTGGGAACCACTGCCCTAAAGTAAAGTCACTAAAACTAGAGCTTACAGCCATTTACAGTCATATCAGTCACCAGTAGCTGGGGTGAGATATCTTTGTGCTACTGGCTCCCATTAAAAAATAAAGAGCCTTAGTAGCTACAATGCAAACCTGCACCAACAGGGACTTTACCTTAGCGTGCTCTGCCGTCCCAGCCTTTTCTCATTCTGCGGCGAGAGAATCCAGCTGTTGCAGAGGATCGGAGTGTCGGCCTCAACCACATTCATTCTACCTGGGCCACACTCTGGGACAAGCAGGTGGGTGGGGATTTATGGCTGCATGCATATTTATCTGTGGTAACAGCAACAAGTGAATTCTATGCTACAAAAGGGATGAATAATTAAGGAACCTCTGTGTGTGAGACAGGTCCTCTAATCTGCCTTAAGAGCTTCACCTGTCCTGCTCCTTTGTGCCTCCACCACCACCACCACCACCACCACCACCAAGTATTAAGTTTAAAGAAAGCACGAGAAAGAGCATATCAACAAAAGACAGGCGGGACACAGCCAGGAGGACTGGAATTGAGACAAACTGGTAATGAAATTTTAGAAAAAGAAATATATTTCCTTCCTGTGTGTACAATGCATTATATTAATGGCAAAATGTCACAGGGATATGAAGGGGGACATTTTGATGTGGACAGCTGTTTCATGGGCTAGCACCTTTAAGGAGTCTCTCACTGTGAAGCATGGGAGCCTCAGAAACCAGAGGAAGGATTTTTTGGTATCTGCTCAGTGGCCATAATGAAGCGCTCTATCTCCCAGAATGGTGGAGGAGGGAAGGTCCTTGAGGATATGGAAAGGTGAATTTAAAAAGAAGCTATGAGCTACAGAGGCAGGGTATAGAAGGGTGGCAGCAAGGTGAGGTTCTGCTGGCCCAGCTCCTCTTTGGCGAACCACCCTCAAGGTCTATGGTTAGTGCTTAGGGCCAAAGAAATGTGTAAAGGTGGAGGGAAGCCAGATTCTGGTGTCCAAACACCAGGAAAGGTTGAATAAAGGAGGACTGGAGGCATAGTTCAGTGGTTAAAGCGCTTGCCTAGCATGCACAAGGGCCTAGGTTCATTTCCCCAGTACCATATAAAAGATTAGCTGGGTATGGTGGCACATGCCTGTAATCCCAGCACTTGGGAGGAGGAGTGCTGTGAATTCAAGGCCAGCTTGGGCTAAATAGTTCAGGAGCAGCTCAAGAGCAGCTTGGACTACAGAGCGAGATCCCGTCTCAAAAAATATATGTATGTATGTATGTATGTATGTATGTATGTATGTATGTGTGTGTGTGTGTATATATATATATATAAAAGATTGTGTAAAGGCACTACAGTCTTCAGTCCTCCCTAGTGGGGAGGCTTTCTCAGCCTTCTCAACTCTAAGTAAGCTTTCTTTTAAGGGAGTGGACAGTACATACGCAGACCAGGACACCTAGCTCTCTCGCCCCTTTCTCTCTGGCCTAGAGTGGAGTGGAGGTGGGGGCTGAGTCCTGCGTTCACTGGTGAACAGTCCCAGATATCTATACTCAGTTCCTTTTTGAAAGGGTTCTCCCTTAGACCTCAGAAAGGCTACAGTCCTTGAGAAGGGTAAGTAATACCCTCTATGATGTTGGCTTCTGGTCTGGATAAGTCTGGAAGGCAGATACCAGGGGAGACTGCCCATATGGCTGGCAGGAATAATAAGGTAAGTGATGCCCCTTGATCATCAGAGCAGCTTCAGAGTCAGCAAGTGCTCTGCCTCAGTGAGGCCAAAGATCTTCTAAAGAGCTGGTGTTGTCCTGTCTTGTCCTGAATGCTGCTTCACTATGATGGTCTGGCAAATCCCTTCATGTAAGTTCAATACTAACCTCCCACTGTTAGAAATGAAATAAGGACTTGAGAGAATTACACACAGGGGCTAAGACATCAAAATGACCCTTTACGTAGATTAGCCATCCAACAAAGGGAAAGACTAGCGAGGCATGTGTGCAGTGACAAACTGATTTTTGACTTTAAAAACATGAAGGGTATAGAAAAATAGTCAAGGGACTTATGAAGAAGGCTCCTTAGGAGCCATAAACTCGGTCGTGCTTTAGGGCAAGATTTCTAGTGGGAAATCAAGACAATAAAAAATGAAACAAGATTCAAAAGTAGGAAAAAACTCCCTAGCAGCAGCCATGTAAACAAGTCCTGAGCGCAAGTTATGGCTGTGAAATTTTAAAGGCATCTGAAGTCCCTAGAGGCAATAACCTGCATTCTGACCATCTGCCATGACATTTGCCAGTCTGATCAACTCAGGGCTAGCCCTTTTGGGTCCATGGTGAGAGAGGACAAGGAAGCTATGATTTCTCTCCTTTGCCTTTACCAAATATGGCTTGTTCAATGCCAACTTGGAAAAGCAGGAGAAGAAATTTTAAAACAAATGTAGCAGAAGATTTCACCTGACAGGTTCACTCAAATCACTCTGAGGAGATGGGAGTCTTGTGGCTTAGAACATTTTCTTGTTCTATGGCAGCCAGTTTTGGAAGACAAAATAAGAAAGGAAGATGGAAGTTACTTTGTATGGGTAAGATGGAGGTAGGAGAGTCAGGGAAAAGGGCAATCTTGGCTTTGGCAGATGGCAGTGGGTGGCTCTGGGACAACTGGAAGGATTTCATACTGAAAGCTTATTAAAGCTGACCTAGCTATCTGCAGGCCTCTGGCTTTGGACTGCTTCCTTTGGCCCTAGTAAAAACTGCATAGTTCAAAGCCAAGGGAAGATGAGAAGTCCTCATGGGGGGAGAAACGGGAACAAGGGGAATGAATTTCTTGCCCTGCAGCCCAACTGTAAAGTAAGAATGCTGAGAGCCGCAGCCTATAATTTCCCAGGCAGGCCACTGAGATTACTGCAACTTCCATCTCCCTCCCTCCCTCTCCCTGATCTTATACCCAAGAAAAGCCACTTAGAACCTTAACCATGATGCTTCAGAGTCCCAGGGCTCGGACTATGGAAAAGTATGACATTTCTGTGACAAGAGAACAGGAGTGAGTTGAGATGGTACCAAAGGACCAGGAAGACCTAAAAGATGGACTAGGAAACGGGAGAAGCTAGTCCAAAGTGGGATGGGCACTGGTGAATATAGGACAGCTCAGGAAAATCACTTGTGATGCTGAGAGATGGGGAGAGAAAAGAATACAAGAATGGCTGACTGGAACTAGTTATGGACAAGGACAGCAACGTGGACAGGGAATCAAGAAGGAGAGGCAGAAGCATCAGATGACCAGAGATGACAACGTGCCTAACTTTGGCCAGTAAACTCTTGTAAAACATAAAAGAATCAGTTAATCTAGTAACCTGATGGAACAAGCTTTAAATGACATTGTTCCTGTCTGCCCTGATGATCAGGACTGAAGGAGAGCGGGGGAATCGCCAGTTAGATCCCCAGCTCATTCTCTTCACTGCCAATAAGTATCTGACAATAAGGCCACAAGAAGAGGTTGTCAAGGCTTACTGGGGATGCTGCAAAGACCACCCGCAAGGAAAGTCAAGGGACAAAATGATGTTCCCAGATAGCTCTGGAAATAGAGGAAGTTTAGCTTCTTTCTTTTTGCTTTGCTCTGTGTGTGTGTGTGTGTGTGTGTGTGTGTGTGTGTGTGTGCATGTGGCAGGTAGGTAGAAGAAATAAAGCTGATAGAAGAGCTAGAAAATACTGCTTCTTTGTATATCAAAGGTAACCTTACATTCTCCATAAGTGTTTTAAACTAGAAACTCAGAAAGGGGGGAAAAAAGTAGCTACTTGGAGACAAAGTCCTGAGTCGATGGGGTATCTGGGCATGGGACAGAGTGTGATATGCCATCAAATCTGGTCTCCCTCTACCTAGCAGGAAGTGGCATGCTGGTAAGAAAGAAGGAAGTAACAGCCACAGCTTAGTGAGAAAAGAGGAAACAGAAACCCCAAACCTAGAAGTACAAGGCTTAGTGTTAAGAGACAGGTACATGTGCGTGGAGCGGGGATGATTGCTCAGATCATGTGGATAGGCCTCTGGCTGGGGCTACCCCAGAAACCCCACCCTGTGGGGATGATGTATGCAGCTCTGGGGCTAGGAGGACCCCAGTACAAGTGTCAAACATACATGACCATGTGGCTGAGAGAGAAGAGCCCCACACTTGTCCATACTCACAACACACAATTTCCCCCCATCTCCGTATGTCCAAGGCAGATCGGAGGGGATAAGATGACATCTCTTTCGGCTCCTGGGCGGGCGATCTCTGGCTGGGGACCTCTCCACTAGGGGAGACATCATCTGCCCGCAGACTGGGACTGTGGAGTCATGATCACATGCGACTGTACTGGCATGTTCAGTTCTGTCCTTTGGCTGGCCATCTGAGTGAGGACTGAGGTGGCTACAGCTTCAGCTGCAGAGCGAACACTGAGGCCATTGCTAGGGGCTGTTGCTGAGCTGTGCTGAATCACAGGAGCTGGAGAACCCGTTGGCTCAGAGCTTTCCTTGGGGCTTTCTGCCAGGTAGGAGAGCAAAGAGCAGAGAACAAGTGGTGTTTTAGAAAACAAAATACCCAGTACTACTTTTTGCCACAGTTCAAAGGACTCCACAGAAAAATGAAACCTTCTGGAGTGTGCTGCTAAGGGAATCTCCAGAGTTCTAGTCTTTAAGTCAGGAATGGGTTTGGAAATGGGAAGGAATGAGAAGAGAAACACAAACTAGGCCAAAATTAACCTGTCTTTCCCAAGAAAGTGACCTACCAGCATGATAATTACACTGTCTGGCTTCCAAGTCTCTGCATAGTTCATTAACCTATTTCAAATACTTTCCCTCTTATTCCTATCTTCCAAGGTGATATAAAACAGATTTTTAAAAATCTATTCTCTCTCTCTCTCTCTCTCTCTCTCTCTCTCTCTCTCTCTCTCTCTCTCTCTCTGAAACAGGGTCTTGCTCTGTAGTCCAGGCTCCTCCTGAATTCACTATGTAGGGCAAGCTGGCCTACAACTTCCAGCAGTCCTCCTGCTTCAGCCTCCCAAATGCTGGGATTAGACATGCGCTGCTTTAACCACTAAGATTTGCTGTGGCCCCTCTGATTCTCTTTTTCCCCCAACCACTCCCTCTGATTCTCAATGGAAATGAATCATTCCATTATTTTCATATTCTCTGATCAATATTGACAATCAAATTATGTTATGAATGGCTAGTCCTTTGCCAAAGTTTAGCTGACATGTGAAATTACGAAGATTAGACTTCCTACCAACTGGCTAGGCATTAATGATCTAAAACACTTATTATGACTATGTCATTCCACTTAAAGTGACAGTAACATTTCACTTACTAACTACAAATATTTGAACTGCACATAGAAGTTACTCAATGATGTTCATTGGTCAAGAAGTTTTATTAAACATCAGACATCCTCTATGGCTGATTAAACAGAGATATGTGGAATTAGGGCAAACTTCCAATAAATGGTTATTTTTAATTTCATATTTCTGTGCATTTATTAATTTATTTTTGCAGTACTGGGGAATTGAACCCAGGGGTACTCTACCATTAAACTACACCCAAGTCCTTAAGTCCCTAACTTGCTCAGGCTGGGCTTGATCCTCTGACGTAGCCTCTCAGACTGCAGGGCTTACTAATAAGCATGTCCATGCCCCTACTGTATTTTTTTATTTTCAGACAGGGGTCTCAATGCAGCACTTGAACTTGGGATTCTCTTGCCTCAGCATTGCTAAGTGCTGAGATTACAGGTGCGTGCCACTGTGACTGGCTTTTTTTTTTTTTAATATAAGGTCTTGCTCTATAGTCCAGGCTTAGCCTGAACTTACTATGTAGCTCAGGCTAGCTTGAACTCACAGCAATTCTCTACCTCAGCCTTCTGAGTGCTGGGATTACAGAAGAGTGCTACTATACCCAGTACCTGTGGGGCTGGGAAATCGAACCCAGGACCTTGAGCTTACTACATAAGCACTTTAATTGCTATGCTCCAGTCCCAGTTGGCTTAATTTTTTTATTAAAATTTTTTTTGTGTGATAACTTCTAGCTATATACTCTTAGTTGGTTTTGAACTCACTAAATAGATAAGAAGGAATTTGTTATTCTCCTGCCTCAGCTTCACAGTGCCTTACAATGCATGCCTAATTTGTTTCTGACCTCTTACTGAATACCTGAGTCATCTTCCAGAATTAAATACTGCCTTTTCTGTGAAGCTTTCTTTGTTTTTCTCAAAGAGGTCAATGGCTTCATTTTTTGGTGCTTTCACAGCATACATTCATTTATTCAACAAATATTTGCTGAGTGTCATCCATGTTTCAGGGCACTAATATATAGACAATAAAATGGGACTTGGTCTTCAGGAAGCTCCAAGTCAGCAGTTCCCTAACTTCCGAACTTGTGCTTACATCATTTACAGATTTCTAATAACCTGACGAGATAGGGATGATGACACACACCTATAATCCTAGTGCTCTGGGAAGCTAAGGCAAAGGGATCACAAGTTTCAGCCCAGCCTGGGCAACTTAGTAACTTGTCAAGACCTTATCTCAAAATAAAAAACAAAAAATGGGCTGGGGATGTAGCTCAGTGAGAAAGCCCTGGGTTCAATTTTCAGTACCACAAAACAAAACAACCCATGAGTCTCTCACAGATAGGGACAGTGTCTTTTTTTTTTTTTTTTTTTTTTTTTTGAGACAGGGTCTTGCTTTGTAGCCCAGGCTGGTCCTGCCTTGGACTCATAGTAATCCTCCTGCCTCAGCCTCCTGAGTGCTGGGATTACAGGTGTGAGCCATCACACCCAGCTTATGTGGTGCTGGGGAATTGAACTCAGGTACTTCGCCCTTGCTAGGCAAGTACTTTTACCACTGAGCCATTCCTCCAGCCCGGGACAATGTCTTTTTTGTCTTGTGTTAAGTAACTACCATAGCCAGCCCTGGTGGTCCAGATCTGTAATTCCAGTACTCTGGGAGGCTGAGGTAGGAGAAATACAAATTCAAACTCAGCCTAAACTACTTAATGATTTAGAGAGACCCTGTCTCAGGGCAGGAGGAATAACACAACAACTAGAGCACTCATTTGTCTAGCAAGCACAGGGCCTGAGTTCAGTTTTCCAGCATCATATAAACCTATTAGATTTATAAACTGGGTGTGGTAGTAAACACCAGCATTTGAGAGGCTGAGGCAGGAGGAATGCCATGAGTTTGAGGCTAGCCTGGGTTACATGGCAAATTTAGAACCAGCCTGGATTACAGAGCAAGACTGTTTCAAAAGAGAATAAGAGAGAGAAAGAGGGAGAGAGAAGAGAGAGATACTATCTCAAAATTTAAAAAATATGGACCGGAGTAGTTCAATGCGAGGGCCCTGGGCTTGGTAGGCTTGATCCCCAGTACCAGAGGGGGGAAAAAAAGGTAACTAGCATAATGTCAATACCATGCAGCAGGAACTACACGCATCCTTGTTGTAACAAGTAGTTTAATGGATTGACTACCTGTCAGGCTTCTTGCAGGGACTGAGTAGAAAACTTAATGCATAGTGACTATATACTGAAAAATATTCAGTCCTTGTTTCCTTAGTTCATCAGCAAGATTTTAAATAATTGATCACTATTCCTCTTGAAATACTTTCTTCTCTTTACAGACCACCACATTCGGTTACTCAGTTGGTTTGCTTCCAGCTTTCCTGGCTGTACCTTTGCAATTTCTTGCAAGTTTCTTCCCATCTCTCTGACTTCTGAATGCTGAGGCTCCCTAGGGTCCAGTCCTTCTCTTTCCTAGCTACATTCCTTCCACCGGAGACTTCAGCAAGTTCCATAGCTTTCAAAACTAACAATACGCTCCTGATTCTGAAGTGTTATCTGCAGCCTTTCCTTTGTCCTACTTGTCTGACATCTCTGCCTACATATAAGCTTAAGAGGCTTGCTTTTCTTTCATTTATTTTTTATTTTTGGCAGTATTTGTAATTGAACTTAGGACCTTTGCACTGGCCAATCCGCAGCCCTTATTTACTTTTTATTTTTATGTATTTATTTAGTCTTTGGAGACAGGTTCTTACTCTGTAGTCCAGGCTGGTCCTGAACTCACGGTATAGCCCAGGCTGGCCTTAAACTTAGGGAAATCCTCTTGCCTTAGCCTCTCAAGTGCTACGATTACAGGCCCTGCTCTTTTTAAAACATTTTTTTGTTTTGTTTTAATTTTAGACAGGGGTCTTACTAAATTGCTAAGTTGCTCAGGCTCTGCTGGAACTTGAGATCCTCCTGTCTCAGCCTCCCAAAGTGCTAGACTTTCCTTTATCTCAATGAATGGCAGCTCTATCCTTGTAGTTGCTCAAGTCAAAAACTTTGGTTCAATTTTTGACTCTTTTTTTCATACACAGCACCCAATCTGGGATTTCACCAAACCATCTCATTCAAATTGCAAACCAGAGCCTGAATCCAACCTCTTTTCTCCATGTTTACTACCACAATCCTAGCCAATGTTCGATCATTTCTTGCACGTATTACTGTAGACTGCTTACTTGTCTGTTCCCGTTATCTCTAACAAAATGACCCTTTCGTCAGTGATATTGCTCCCACTGAGGAAAATCCTCTAATGGCACCCAGTGCACAGTAAAGCTGAGATCTTCACTATGACTGACAAGTCCCTACATGAAATGTTTCAGTACCTTCCCTACCTCATTTCCAACGAAGCGTGCTCCCTCCAGTCCCTCCTTGGGTCTTTGTATTTGCTCATGTTCTTAGTCTGCAATACTTTTCCTCCATACACATGTGTGGCTAGTTACCTCACTTTTCTTAAGTCTGTCTGTCTTTATTTTCTTTTTTTGAGACAGGATCTCAATCTATAGTCCAGGCTGGTTCTGAACTCACTATGGAGCCCAGGACAATCCGCCTGCCTCAGCCTCCCGAGCGCTGGGATTACAGGCATGCACCACCATGCCCGGCTGAGGTGGTGCTGGGCAATCAACTCGAGTACTTAGCACTTGCATAGCACTTGTTAGACAAATGCTTTAAGCACTACGCCATTCCTCCAGTCCCTGTTTATTTACTTTCCTTTATTATTATTTTTCTCAATTTACCAAGTGATACTTCAGGTCTCTATGTCTGGGTGGCACAGGCCTGAGATCCCAGCACTCTGTGAGGCACAGGAGGATTACACGTTTGAGCCCAGTCTGGGAAACTGAACAATTTGGCAAGACCCTGTTTTGAAAAAAAAAACCAAAAACAAACAAACAAACAAACAATGAGCTGAGGACGTAGCTTGGTGTGCAGATTCTGGGCTCAGTCCCCAGTACCACAAAAGCAGCAGAAGCTCCCACGCCACTGCCACTGCCCTCAGTTCGAGGATCTCCCTTCATATGACCATTCCCTGTTTTACTTTTTTCTTCTAGTATTAACTGTTACCTAACATATATTTTATCTATTTGTCTTATTTATTACATGTCAACTACTAAATATAAGCTCCTCAGGGGTGGAGTTTTCATCTAATTTCTTTGGTTCCTTATTGCCCCAGTGTAGTGCCCAGCGCAGAATAGGCACTCAATAAATATCTGCTTAATGTGTCTTTTTTTTTAGGGGGTGGGGGAGCAGGGTCTCACTCTGTAGTCCAGGCTGGTTCTGAACTCACTACGTAGCCCAAGTTGGCCTTGAACTTATGGCAATCCTCCTGCCTCAGCCTCAGTGCTGGGATTACAGGTGTGTGCCACCATGCTCAGTTTATGCGGGCTTGGGAATTGAATTTAGGTACTTAGCCCTTCCTAGGCAAGCAGTTTTACTGCTGAGCTATTCCTCCAGCCCCAATATCTGCTAAATGAACAAATATAACCTGAACTACACATTAAAGCTTAAACAGAGATGTTTAAAATTGGTGATTACTCTTTTGCTACAGGAACAATTCTCTAAAATAAGTTAATATAAAATAATTCAAAGTTAATAAAATCTGACACCCAACATGTCTATGAATTTAGTTTTCAGAGGAAAAACTAGAATTCATTACCTTTTACTATCCACTAGCAAATTATTTAAGATTTGTTTTTGATGTTCTTGTGGTACTAGGGATTGTATCCAGCCCTTTTTCTATTTTATTTTGAGCCAGAGTCCTGCTAGGTAGACCAGGATGTGCTCAAAGTTAAGATCCTTCTAACTTAGCCTCCCAGAGTGCTGGGATGGAAGGTGTGCACCACCATATCCAGTTTATTCATCTTCAGAATTATGCTTCTCTAGCCAGGTCCAGTAGTACAGCTTGTAATCCCAGCACAGTGGGAGGCTGAGGCAGGAGGATTGCAAGTTAGAGTCCAACCGGGACAACTCGGTGACTTAATGAGAACCTGTCTCAAAAATAAAAACTGGGTTGGGGATGTAGCTTAATGTAAAGGTCTTGGGCTCAATCCCCAGTAACACATATACACACACATGCATGCATACATGCATACAGAGAATTGTGTTTATGCTGAATGTAAGTCTGTGGCCATGTCTTTTTAGCATTATCTTATGTTTGCTCATAGATTACAAACTGAAAACAACACTGGCAACACTGGCCTGTCATTAGAAAAATAAAATATAGCCCCAAATCCCATCGTCTAATCTACTACATATTTATTCTCTAGTCCATGGCATTGTCTTTGGACCAAGAAACACCTGGATATAAATCTCGGCTCCACCACCTCACTAGCTGTGTACTTCCACGGAAGTGATCTGCATGCAGTTTTTATTACACACAAATGGAGGGAATATCTATTTCATGAGAGAACTGGGACAACAGGATGCCTCAATAAGCCAGGCACCCAATAAATACCACTGCCTTTCATCACTAGCAACTGTAGATAATGATGATAACTCCATGTTGTTGTCAGAACTTGCTGGATATTCCAAAAGGGCTCCTCACTCTTCAAGCTTGAGAATTTCCAGCACATTCAGGGTGGAGTTATGAGAAGTTGAGAGTCAAACTGGGCCTGGTAGTACAGACCCATAATCCCAGCACTTCTGGGAGGCTGAGGCAGGAGGATCTTAAGTTTGACCCCAGCCTAAGCAACTTAACGAGACTCTTTCTCAAAATCTAAAATAAAAAAAATGGGCTGGAGGTATAACTTGGTGTGAAGGCCCTGAGTTCAACACCCAGTACCAATGACAGACAAACCAAACCAGCAAATGAGTGAATGAGAGCCAAGTACATGCAGTTTACCAACTAAGTGATTTTGTATAGGCTGTGAGCTACTCACCTAAATAGCCTTGAGTCTTTTTCTGTAGTGCAGTGACTGGGCAGTCTTTATGAGCTAAAAGCAGCTGTTTCAACTGTGCCACCTCATTGCGTAGTAATGTTACTTCATTCTAAGGGCAAGGGGAAGAAAAGAATACCAAGAAAACTTAGCTTCCACTCTTGTACTCTGAAGAGCAATAGTCCAAAGAGAGTGCAGATTGCTGCCTGGATTTTCCTTTCCAAATTGGAAAACAGCTTCTGATCCAGCAAGATTCCAGATAGTCCAAAGCCAACACAGACATAAATTCAATGACAGCAGCTGCCTAAGACGGCAAGTAGGGACTCGTAATAGAAAAATTCCAACTTAAGTAAATGTGGCTACACACAAACTCATAGTTAAATATGCTCTTTGACTAAGAAAGCCTACATCTAGGCATCTTGCCTTGTTTTTGAGACAAGGGCTGGCTACGTAGTCTGGGCTACCTTTGAACTCCCAGATGTTCTCCGATCTCAGCTTTCCCAGTGCTGGGATTACAGGCATGTGCCACCACGCCTAATTTAGGCATCTGTTTAGCAGTTCTATTTACTCAAGTGCATGCAATGCTCACTGCAGAATAATCAGAATAATATCAATGACCCTACTGTACAGTATAACCATACTGTATAATGTACTGATATGTAGCTATTAAAAGAATGACATAAACTAAGTCTGATGGTTTCCCAAGGCAGGGAAACCACAAGTTTGAGCCTAGTCTGAGAAATTTACAGACTTGGCAAGACCTTGTCTCAAACTAAAAAACAAAAAGGGAATTAGGAATACAGAGCTCAGTGCAAAGGCCCTTAGGGCTGGAGCAGCGACGGAGGAATGCCATAGCGGTTAAAGCACTTGCCTTGAAAGTGCAAGGCCCTGAGTTTGATTCCCCAGCACCACATAAGCTGGGTGTGGTGGTGCACACAAGACAGGAGGATTGTGGGAGGCTGAGACAGGAGGACTGCTGTGAGTCCAAGGCCAGCCTGGGTCCATAGTGAATTCAGGACCAGTCTGGGCTACAGAGTGAGACTTTATCTCTAAATAAATAAATAAATAAATAAATAAATAAATAAGACATCCTGGATCCTTGATTAATTTCCTTTACCCCATGGGTCTAGGAAAGGCCGGACTACTTTCCAGTAGCAGATTCAGCAGTAGATGTTATCTTTCCCAATTGCTAGAAGATAGCTCAACTCTATTAAGAGATTCTTTCTCCATTCTTCCTGGAACAACTTCTGGATTTGTCCTAATTAAAGATACACTGCTTTCAATTATAGTGTCCCGCTTTTTTTCTGACTCAACCCCACTTTCCAAGCTGACAGTCCCAGCTAGCTTCCGGGACCCACTCACGCTCAGCTGGATGTTCTGCGAAGTGAGCTCCTCTGCTTTCTTCTCCAGAGAGGACACCCACAGCTTTCGCTTCTGGCGGCAGCGGGAGGCTGCAGCCCGGTTGCGCTCCAGGAAGCGCTGCCGCCGCTCATCCGGGTCTTCATCGGCTGTGCGCCTCCTGCGTCCCCCAGTACTGGGGGTGGGCTGGGCTGGAGAGACCTGTTGCCCAGAATGCAAGACGAGTTACCTGATGGAAACATCAATGCTTTTCAAATCAAACTCCATGTGAGGTAGACTAGTATGGTCTGGTTAATGGATAGACCAGTCTGGTGACCACTGTAAATCTCATCACTATGTCTTTGAGCTTTTCTCTCTTTTTGTTCTAGTTTCTTTTAAAAAAATTTTTTTATACCAACCTTAGTTTCTTTTTTGTATAAGCAGTTCCTTATTTTGCCTTCCATTTCCTTCTAGTCGTCTCAGTACCACACTTAGACAAAATACAATTCAGTTGGAAACATTACTTTTGAGACAGATGGAAAATGAAAGTAGAATCACTTTGTATTTCTTATTCTTATTTTTAAAATTTTTCATATATTAATTTGTTTGAGACAAGGTCTTCCTCTGTAGACCAGGCTGGCCTTGAACTCATGGCAGTCATCCTGCTGCATCTTCCCCAGTGCTGGGCTTGCAGGCATTCATCACCATGCCAGGCTAGAATGTGATGCTGAGGGACTGAACCTAGGCGCTGTACTTCTTTGGCAAATGCTCTAATGACTTAGCTATATCCCTAGCCCCTTTGTATTTGTTTTTTCTTTTCCTTCCTTCCTTCCTTCCTTCCTTCCTTCCTTCCTTCCTTTCTTTTTTTTTGAGACAGGGTCTCACCCTGTAGCCCAGGCTGGTCCTGAACTCACTATGGAGCCCACGCTGGCCTTGGATTTACAGCAATCCACCTGCCTCAGCCTCCAAGTGCTGGGATTACAGGTGTACACCACCATGCCCAGCTTTATGTGCGGTGCTGGGGAATCGAATTCAGGGCTGTGAGCTTGCTGGACAAGCACTTTCACCACTATGCCATTGCTCCAGAGTCCCCTGTCCCCCGTTTTTCCCCCTGAGGCATGGTTTTACTGTGTAGTCCAGGCTGGTCCTGAACTCACTGTGTAACCCAGGATGGCCTTGAACACATGGTAATCCTTTTGCCTCAGCCTCCCAAGGGCTGGGGTTACAGGCGTTTGCCACCATGCCTGGCTTATGTGGTACTGGGGAATTGAATTCATCTTGCATTTGCTAGGCAAGCGCTTCAGTCTCTCTGTACTATTCTTCCTCCTCCCTCCCCTCTTTGTTTTTCTTTTCTCTCTTTTTTTTTTTTTGAGACAGGGTCTCACTCTGTAGTTCAGGCTGGTCCTGAACTCTCTATAGAGCCCAGGCTGGCCTTGGACTCACAGCAATCTCCCTGCCTACATTTCTGTGTACTCCTGAGAGCTGGGATTACAGGCATGTACCACCATGCCTGGTTTAATGTGGTTCTGGGGAATCAAACTCCAGTACTCAGTGCCTAGTAAGTGCTTTAACTGCTGAGCTATTCCTTTAGCCCCTGTATTTCTTAATAGTAGGGAATCCTACAGATAGGACAATCAGAACTGAGAGAGTGTCACAGGAACTTTTAGGTAGACTGTGAAAAAAAGTCTGAGAATCACTGATTTGGACAAGCAATATGTCCAACAACTGCCTGCTCTGATAGGTTTCAGAAAAGGACAAAAAATGTCTATTCATTTCATTACCACTGAGATGTCAGCTACTGTGGGGAGATATGGGTTAGTATATTCTTTTTATTTAAAATCAATAATTACTCATCTTCAGCAAGCCTCCCATCTTTTGTTTATTTGTAAAATGAGAAAAAAAATGCTTAATCCTTTATACCAACTGGTAATATAGGGTTTTTTTGTTTTTAAATTTCAGACTGAATCCTTTACCAACAAGGTATTTTTAGATCACCTTCTCTTTCAGGTAAGCATAGAAAGACAGTGGATTTGTTCTCTAATAGTGGCCAAAATTAAACTAGATGTAGCCAGGCATGGTGGCATATACCTGTAAGTCCAGTACTCTGGGAGGCTCAGGCAGGAGGATTACCACATTTGAGCCTGGCATAGGCAACTCAAGTGAGAAATCTGGAAACTCAGCTATCTGCAACTATCTGTAAAAAAAGAAACTACTTTATGTAAAACAGTGCCAAAAGTAAATCTTCTCAGACCTGTGGGGGGTAGAGAATATCTATACTTTTATTTCCCTAATGCCAGAGCTCATATCAATTTCATAAAAAATAAACATAAGATTATAAATAAAGAGACTCTTGTATTTCACTCTAGGTCCTGTTGAATTATGTTATATACTAATACAGATAATTAAGAGATGCTTTTATTTATTTAGACTAACACTATTTCTCCTCAAAGGGAAAAAAAAAAGGAGGAAATTTAAAACTCGTTTAATGAATTAGATGCCTGGGAGTACTGTGCTAAGAGAAGACCCTTTTTTCAAGAAATATACAATTACCCTGAGAATTTCAACTTTATCTTTGTCCTCAACTCATTGAAGCACACATAAAAGAGATCAGTGCTTTACAAGGAGGATGGAGAAAGGGAGTGACAAGCTCCCATTCTCTCGAAGGTAACTCAGCAGTAGTTCATGAGGGGAAAGAGGTGAGAACAGGACAAGAGAAAAATGTAAAGAGTGGAAGAAAAGCAATCAGTCCTGCATGGGCTGGCTTGGGAGGAGGGTGCTAGAGAAAGGTGGGCAGACGTAGCTTCTAATAAGAAAACTCAAATGAAAGCTTGTGTTCTTGGCCAAGATTTAAGACAGCATATGGCCATGAAATGCGTGGACATGTGGTGGTAACGGATGAAGCAGGTGGTGACATCAGGAAAAGAGGGACTGGGCAAAAAATGTAACTCTAGAAACCAGTTTAAGGTCCCTGTCACCTGTCCAGAGCAGACAATTAGCAAAATTCAGTTTCCAAAGAATCTTGTTAAAATTGAGACTTTGTTAAGAAAATGAGGCAACTAAGACTCCTTTGGCTTTTTTGAGGATTTTTATTTCTCTGTGATGAAGAGAAACTGACTTGGTAATAAACAGACATTTCTGTGTTCTTTCTTATTCTTTTACTGAGCATTCCCCTCCCTCAGCGCCTCCTCCTGGTACTGCATCCTGGGGCTGATCCCAGGGGCCCTGACCTGGAGCTACATTCCCAGCCCAGTTTTATTTTTTTTGTCTTGCTGAGTTGCTAAGGCGCCCAGGCTAGGGCTGAACCTGTGATGCTCCTCCCTCAGCCTCCCAGGGTCTTGAATTACAGGCCTGCACCCTGGGTCCGGCCACACCCTCAGCTCTTTTGCTCAGGTGAGCTTCAGCCTGTAATCCTCTGCCTCTGCCTCCCAGCACACCTGAATTACAGGCGGATGCTACTATGTCCACTTACTGAGCCATCTTTTTTTTGTGTGTGTGTGAGATATTGTCTCGCTCTGTAGTCCAGGCTGGCCCTGGGACAAGAAGTAGAGGCAAGGAGATGGCTGTGAATTCAAGGCCAGCCTGGGTTACACAGTGAGACCCTGTCCCAAAGTTAAAAAACAAACAAAAAAACTAGTTAGGCAAGTCATCTTTCCTAAGACTTAATAGATGGGAAAGAGACTAGGGGAATTTAATGCATAATGTGGCTTGAGATGAAATTCTGTTGTATTTAAGAACTAATACATTAAACCAGCATTCACATACTTGAAAAAAGTAAAAAACAGAGGTCTCCCCTAAAACAGCACTGTGTTATTTAGTCTGTTAGGGTAGATAAAGAACAGTGTGTTTTGCTGTAGTTAAACTGTCAACAAGAACCAAAGTGGTAGGAAGATACGCAGAAAGCTGAAATCCCCTGAAAAACACACTGACGTAAGGATAAGAATACCTTGGATGGTTCCCCCCACCCCCCACCCTATGATCATAATGACCTGTGGCTGGGCAGGAGATGGGGCATCAGGGTGCTGGATGAGGATCTGGCTCTGTTCTGGACGGGCTGTCACCATGGTGCTGGCAGTACCCACCACCATTCCACAACCACCATTGATTGAGGAGACTTGGTGGGTTAGAGTAGCTTTTAATCTCTGTAGGAAAAGATAAAAAAGAAAAGCTTATCAAAGGTCAAATTCTATCAAGACAAGAAGGATGAGTTTAGATTTTTTTTTTTTATCACTGACCTTACAGAGTATTAAAATCTCCATTCCCACTTTCTCTTAACAGAGGAATTAAAAGAAAACGACAGAGAAAATATGCACCTGGATCCCTAAAATGCTTACTCTGTTCCCTGGCCATTGTCCTGGGCACAGTTGGGGATTGGGAGTTGTTGTAGCAGTAGAGGCCAGATGAAAGCTCTCTCCTGGAGCCTGGCCAGATGCTGGTTACACAGCTATTCACCTCTTGGCCAGCTCCCTGCCCACTTACCCACCCTCCATCTGTCACCCTGAAACTAAAATGCCAAGTATTCCCTTCCAAACAATCTGTGCTGCCTCTCTTCACTGCCATGGTCTATGAACCAGGCTCTAAAGGTAGGGAGAGGAGAGGCATGAATCCAGGGTCTTGTCTTTTCCAACTCCCACAGCAGGGTATCTAGCTTTGCAAGCCCAGAAGTTTCCTTTGCTTGGTTCACTTGAAAAAATCTAGGTTATCACTAATTTTTTCAGAAGGGTCAACACTGTCCCAGGCTGAGATGTACTTACCATCTTGGCTTCTGATGGCATAGGGTGGCCAGAGGGAGAAACTGAACCACTGCTATTAACTGGTGGGCCAGGAATACCGGGAATGTTGGGTACCATGGACACAGGTCTGGCCAGCTAGATCAAGAGAAGGACAAAAACCCAGGAGACACAATGTTATCAAGTTCTCAAAATAAGGTGCTTCTGAGATTGTCCTATTAAGCCTGTTCCATGAAACCTGACCACAGCACTGCAGGGACAGCTTGGGAAATACTTTCCCCATAGAGAACCACTAGGTAGGGAAGCCCATCCTCCAGTGCTGGCGATTTCTGTGTGAAAGGCTGCAGTTATACCTTGAAAAGGACTGGGCAATTTGAGAAATGCTATGTGCAAAGTGAGATCAACTAATCAGTGGGCTGTCAAGATCAACTGCTGGACCAGGAGCCAAGTGTCCAGGTGAGTCCTTGTTTAGTGTTCCACAGTGCTGGGCTGGCAGAGATTAGTGAAGTTTGGGCAGGCTGCCATACTCAACTAATATAGACCAGACCCTGCATTTCCCTGGGGACCCTCTGTCATTATGGCCACTCAGGTGTAAAGAAAGGATCAGCATGTTGGTAGAGTTGGCTGTATGAGCTGCAGAACTCACCGATATAACAGAAGGCATCTGCACTGGAGGTCCTGGCAGTACGGGCATGGTCTGTCCGTTGGCGAGATGCATGACGAGAGGGAGGGGGCCGGGGGGAGACCTGCCAGAGACACAGCGAGGCGCTCATGACACAGATCCTTTGCCTATGGACCGTCCTCTTAAAACTACAGTAGATTTTCCAACCTTTTCTAGCTAGGGAAGGCACAGAACAGCATTATAAAATCTTGATACCCTCTTTAAAATGGGGAATAAGCAGGGAATGCTACTTAACTTACAGATGGAAAGAAATGCTAAAGTCAGTCTTTGTGTGATACTGGGAGACAACCCAGGCCTGGTGTGCAATCTACAACCCTCAGCATAAATAAACTTAAATAAGAAAATTTTTTCCAGTACTGAGGACTGAACCCAGGACTTTGCACCTTTTTATTTTTGTTTTATGACAGGGGCTTTTTAAAATTAATGTACTGTGATACATAATAATAACAATCAACTTGAGGAACTGATATATTTATATATTGCACTTGATGATTTTTATTTCCTTTCTCCTTCCTACCTGAACCTTAACCTTTATGACAGGGTCTTAAAAGTCACTAACAAGTTGCCCAGGTTGGGCTCAAAATTTTCACTATCCTGCCCAGCCTCCCAAAGCGCTTGAATTATATAAAGGTGTGCACTACCACACAGTCTGGATTTTTATTTGAAATTAATTAACTATGGTACCTGGGCCTTTACATTGATCTACACCACTGCCCATTTTATTTTGTTTTCATTTTAAGAAAGGGTCTATGTTGTTGGACTCAAACTTGTGATCCTTCTGCCTTAGTCTCACAGAGTGATAGGATTACAGGCCTGTACCATCTGGGCAGTGTAAAAATTTTTTTGAGGGAATGAGGGTGGGAAAGGTACTGAGGATTGAGCTTAGTGTCTTCACATTGACCTATATCCATTCCCCATTTTTTATTTCTGATTTTGAGGCAAGGTCTTGCTTAGTTACTAAGTTGTACATGTCGGGCTCAAACTTGTGATCCTTCATTCTCAGCCTCGCAAAATGCTGCAACAGGCCTGCACTACAAGGGTAGCAGAAAAAAATTTTTTTAGAGACAGGATCTTTCTCTGTAGTCCAGGCTGACTTCAAACACATGACAATCTTCCTGCCTCAGTCTTCCAAGTACTGCAGTTACAGATATGTACCACCATGACCAGCTTATGTGGGGTTGGGGAATCGAATCAAACCCAGGGCCTTGAGCTTGCTAGGCAGGCACTCTAACCACTGAGCTATAATCACAGTCTGGACTTTTTTTTTTTTTTTTTTTTGAGGCAGGGTCTTGCTCATGCTGGTCCTGAGTTGACTGTGTAGCCCAGGCTGGGCTTAAACTCACAGCAATCCTACTGCCTCAGCCTCCCAAGTGCTGAATTACAGGTCCATGCCACCATACTCAATTTATGTGGTGCTGGGGAACTAAACCGAGAGCCTTAGAGTTTGCTAGGCAAACTCTTGCTATTCCTCCAATCCCCAGAAAATTCTTTATACCTTGGAAAGTAAGCAAAATCACCAAGTAGGAAGCTAATCATATATATGGATGGAGGGAGGGAGAGAGAGAGAGAGAGAGAGAGAGAGAGAGAGAGAGAGAGAGAGAGAGAGAGAGAGAGAGAGACAGAGACAGAGACAGGGACTCACTCTGTAGCCCAGGATGGTCCAGACCTTACTATGGAGCCCAGAGTAGCCTTGGACTCCTGGCACTCATGCTGCCTCAGCCTCCCAAGTGCTGGGATTACATGCATGTGCTACCATACCTGGCTTATGTGGTGCTGGGGAATTGAACTCAGGACCATGCCCTTGCTAGGTAAGTGCTTTAACTTCTGTGACATTCCTCCAGCCCGACCTTTTGTTTTGGAGGACAAGCTGATCCTATTAAGGGTTTAGAACAATTAAGAAAACATCCCTACCACTGGCACATAAAAATTCTATCTTGCCTTAAGCAAGAGAAGTTGGATCAAAGTTGTCATTTTGCAACGATGAATTGTCATACAGTGGTCAAACCTGAGAAAAATTTCTCTTGTTCCTTTCTGTATTTCACTCTTTTGTCCAAAAATGATGCCCTTTGTTATTTTCCTAGTGAGTTCAGAGAATAATATTGGCTTTAAGAAGCTGAATCCTGACAACAATCTCTTAAACCATGGCTATATTAGAATAGGATCTCAAGCCATCCCATCAGGAGATTATTTGTATGGCCCACAGAAGGAATAAAAACAAATAAACAAAACTAGGGGTAGCAAAGACTAACAATTCTAACTCGGGACTGAAGGGAACACTAGATTCAAAGACGGTGATTCTTTTTTCTTTCTTTTTTTGGAACAGGGTCTCACTCTATATCCCAGACTGTTCCTGAACTCACTGGTGTAGCCCAGGCTGTCTTTGGATTCAGGACAATCTACTCGCCTCAGCCTCCTGCGTGCTGGAATTACAGGCATGAGCCACCACGCCCAGATTTATGTAGAAAGAGATTTGGGTTTAACTATTTCTTCCTGGTTTCTTTACTTACCCCATTTGCCTGTTGGATGGTGGAGCCTGTGTGATGACAGAGGTTGGGGAGGGAAGGGTTGGATGAAGTGGATCATAGCCTAAGTGCAGAGGCAGGGAGCCTGGACGTACGATGGTGGGTGTCGGGGTAGAAATCACCACAGGCTTTGGGGCAACTTCCTGGGAGAGAAGAGACCAAGAAATTATAAAATGCTGTCAAGGGTGCTATTTATTTTATTTTTGTTTCTCCGGGGTGCTATTTATAGGGAAATATATAGCCAGTAAAGTCTATAATAAATTTTATTAGAAGGAGTATTTTAATCACTTAGGTAAATCAATGTCCTGATTCTCTCACGATCACATGCCTATACTTCACTCACCCATTCAGGAGGAATGCTGAGTTAAGATCTCTTAGCTGTCTCATTTTCAGAGATGATGGCTACATAAATGAAATGACAATTGGAAAATCACTTGAAATTGCACTTAGAAGGTGAAGACAAGGTGAAGGGGCTGGAGCAGGTTAAGATGGCGGCTGAGCAGCAGAGCTGCACAATGTCTCCTCATCAACCCACTGAAAAAGTTGAGAATTTAGTCATAAAATGTCTGTTCAATGTAGCTAGGACAGGGAGGAGCACCCCAACAACTGAAAGGAGGCCAGCGGGAGGTCAGAAATCCCAAAGGAACATCAAAAGCAGAGGATAAAAATTCTAGGAGCCTAGGAAGCTGCCCCAGCCCGGATGCAAATGGCTGGGAGCTGCAGGCAGCTGCAGACGGAGGAAAGTCCATGCAGAGCCCGAACATCTGACGGAGCTGGGAGAGGAGGCAGCGTCTCAGCAACTGACAGGAGGCCACAGGAAGGTCAGAAATCCTCAAGTCATATCAGAAGTGGAGAAAAACAGCAGCCGACCTGGCTAGCCCTGAGGCATCCACAGACCACAGACAGAGGAGAGCACAGAGGGCAGAACCTCAGATTGAGGTAAGTGTGAATCCCAGAGAAGGGGAAATCAGCAGCAGCTAGTAGCCCCAGCCTCTGAAAGCTGAACCTGCGGGTGGTGCATACTACCACACTACAAATGCAATACATGTTCCCCCTAGAAAAGGCCTCCTGGAGTCCAGATCAGAAGCAGTGCTTGGCAGCCATACGGGCGATGATGTAAGCAGGATCTATTAAAAAAAAAAAGAGTCCCAGATTGAACCAATCAGAGTAAAAGAAAGCTCAGAAGAGCACACTAGGGCTTTTGGGGTCACCCTTAAACAGTGCCTAGGAAGAAACCGGCAGAAGAGGCAGTTGCAGAGAGGAGAAAAAGGCTGCCGACTTCCTGAATGGCTTAGTGTAGTGGGCATACCTCGGAGGGTAAAGAGCCCCACCCTGGGGGAGAGAAGCCAGGACAGACAGGAGAGCTTTGCTTTGCTGAGGGTGAACAAGACACCTCAGAAGCCATCGGACTCTCAGATCACCTTCACTGCCTACTCCCAGCACAGAACCAAGAGGAATTGCAGCTCCCAGCATACACTGTCACAGCTATTCAAAGAAACCTCTCAGCTAAGCATCTGAAGTGAAGTCCCTCAACACCAGGAACATGGGAAGAAGACAGGGCAACAGGGCACCCACAGAGATGCCTGAGACCCCAGAAACTAATGTCATGGGCCCTGAAACAGTGGAACTCATAGGGAAGGAAGTCAAAAAGCAAATAAATGAGTCAAACAACCAGTTCAAATAAGATATTCTCTAAGAAATGCAAGCAATGATCAGCAGGCTTAAAGGGGATCTTACTAAGCAAATAATGGTCCCAGTGGAGACAAAGCTCACTGAGCATACTGAAGCCACAAATAAAAAGTTGGGTGAGGTAAACAGGGAAATACAAAATATGAAGGAACATTTTGAGAGAGATGTGGAAAATCTAAAAAGAAATCTAGATGAAATGGAGGATACGAAAAATATATGTGACAGCAGGAGATGACTAGAATATTGTGAGGACAGAATTTCAGACCTTGCAGACAAGTCTGAGGAAACAAATGATATAATTAGGCATGACTCCAAAATTAGAAAAGAGCAAAGTAGGTGGATATACCAGCTGATGGATGATTCAAAGAGAACCAATGTCAGAATTACAGTATGAGAGAAGGAGCAGAAGATAGCACCAAAGGTATAAAGAATTTATTCACTGCAATAGTGCAAGAAAATTTCCCTAATTTAGGAAAATGAAATTAACTTTTAGGAAACAAGAAGCTTATGGGAAATCATTATAACCTCAACCAGCAATGAGACTCGCCACAGTATATCATAATCAAAACCTCAGAAACACAACATAAAGAGAGAATATTAAAGGCAGCAAGAGAAAAACAGACATTATTCTATCAAGGCAAACCCATTCAAATTACTGCCGATTTCTCAAGGCAAACTTTAAAGTTGAGGAGAGCCTGGAGCAAGATCTTTTAAACTTTAAAAGACAGCAGGTGTCAACCCACGTTGTTGTATCCAGCAAAATTATCCCTGAAAATTGAAGGAGAAATAAAATTTTTTCATGAACAAGAATCTCTACAAGAATTTGCGACCAATAGCCTAGCATTGCAGAAAATACTTGGAGGAATCTTTGAGAGAAGCAGAGAGACAAGCAGCACCAAAAAACATGGAGGAACGGAAACAACTAAAGAGAAAGTGTAACAACAACAAAAAAGATTGATATTTGAATCATTTGATTGGTATCTTTCTAAAAAAAAACTGTCTCATAAAAAGTTGTGAATCTTCTCCCATAATTATTATTTTCAATAGCATGTAAGTTTATAAAATATAATAATTATATTCAACATGGGGAATTGGTATAAAATCTTTAAAAATATGTGTGCATCAAGTTAGGGATGGGTAGGTGGGTAAAAGGATAAACCAAATCTGGAAAGATGTTAATAATTAGTGAAATGTAAGTAAACAATTTATGAAAGTTAAAAGAAATCTGAAATAACTAAGCATGCCACTATCATTGCTTTAATGGTAGTATACTTATATAATACCGATTTAAGTTCATTTAATATAGCAAATTGATATAGAAGTAAGCTCGTTTAATGTAGCAACTCACTTATTTCGTGTTGGAAGTAAATTTATCCTAAGAAAACTGACTGATGCAATGACAACCTGAACGTCTTTTCAATGTACAAACTTTACCTTTCAGTACTCAGCTAAGGAATATGAAATTTAACTGCTCTTTTTCTCTTATGTTTTCTAACCTTACGAATGTCATAGTCATAGTTCTTTTCTTATGTGAACTGGTGGGTGAAGCCATGTTAAAGAATCTCAACAAAGATACAATAATGTACAGGAAAAAAAAGAACTTTTGGCATATCACCCCAGTAAAGGGCACTACTGGACCCAGTGAAGAGATATCAAGATATGGCCACTGAAGCCCATTCTAGGGGTGGGATTCTAAACTAATAAGTGGTGACTTGAATGGTAAAGTAAGTCAGGTGCAGAAAATTAAATATGTAAAATATCACATGGTTTCTTTGATTTGGGAAACCCAGAACAGGCATTCTACAGAACCAAATGTATGATAGTGGGAGTCATGGGGGATGGGGAGAGGGTGGGAGGGCCAAAAATGGGAGGGGAAGGGATGGTAATATTGATGTGATATATTTGTGCACAGAATACTCAAGTCCACTGTAAACATTGTGTAGTGCGTGTGTGTGTGTGTGTGTATGGTGGGATATATATATATATATATATATATAAATAAATGGTGGGAAAATCACTTGAAATCTTTGGAGATGTACTGTCACATCATACAATTTGAAAGGTTGCTATAATTTTTCACTATCTAGATATTCTTACTCTGAACTTGATGTTCAAGTGTCCTCTGACATCCAAGGAGAAAAGGTAGTTAGACTGGTGACAACCCAGTATTTCCTATAGAATCCTTTTTTTTTTTTTTTTTTTTTTTGAGACAGGGTCTTGCTCTGTAGCCCAGGCTGATCCTGAACTCACTATGGAGCCCAGGATAGCCTTGGGACACATGGCAATCCTCCTGCCTCAGCCTCCTGAGTGCTGAGATTACAGGCGTTGCACCACCATGCCCAGTTTATGTGGTGCTAAGGAATCGAACCCAGGGCCTTCACTTTAACTGCTGTTCCTCCAGCCCCTCCTATAGAGTCCTTAAGAAAAACTATGGAAGTTTGACAGTGATTATTATATTACATTAAACGTACTGTTTCTTCCTGTTAACTTACTGGGATTATAGACTTCCAGTGGCCATACCGGCTTTTAAAGTGTTTCCTGACAGTTTCTAGGACTGAGCTGCTGATGAAAAGCTGTAATGCTTTTGGAGAAGGTAGTTTTGAGAAGTTATTGAGCCAAATCTGGAGAGAAGAGGTACAGATGGCCTATCCACAGTGGATATTAAAGTTAATAACCACTGTTACAGCATTAGAGCCTGGAAGGAGATACTAGGATGCTTCTAAAGTTCTGTAAGTTTTTCTTTTTTTAAAATGTAGGTGCTTGCTAAAATAGGCTATTTATGTTGTGAAAATTTTAAGTGAGCTTTATGTGTACTTTTCTGCATGTGTATCATACTTCAATAAATCATTTTTTAAAGTTTTATTTTCGCTGTATTGGGGATGGAACCCAGGGCTTTTACACTAAACTGCGTTCCCTAGCCTTTTCTGTTTTATTATGAGACAGGATCTTTCTAAGTCACTCAGTTGTTCAGGCTGAGCCCGAATTTGTAATTCCCCTGCCTTAGCCAGCCAGAGTGCTGGGACTATAGGCCTGTGCCATTGCCCTGCATGAATTTTTCTTTCATTTATTAGATGAAGTATAATATTTGAACCATAGGTACATTAATGTAAAGTCACTGCAACAAAATGACTTTTTGCATATGTAAAAAGGATAGAGAAGATTTCTAGTACCCTAGAAGGTTCTTTGTACTTTTTTAAATCCAAGTTCTTCTTTCTTTTTTTTTTTTTTTGTTCTGTTTTTCTTGGTACCAGGGATTTGAACCAGAATCCTCATATTGAGCAACATCTCCAGCTCCCCACCTTTGCTGTTGTTTTATTTTAAAATTTGGGTTGGTTCTCTAATATGAGAAAACCAAGACATAAAAAATGTAAGAGATGTGGAAGAAAGTAAGAAGATGGCCTTTGTGGAGAGGGAAAGAGAAAGGAGGGGGAAAAGGGTGGGTAGGAAATCAGGATGTGATATGTAAATAAATAAATAAAAAATAGAAAATAAAAAAGCACCTGGTGTATCATACAAAAATTAATAAATAAATTTTAGATCAGGGTCTCACCGAGTTGTGAAGTTGCTAGACTGGTCTTGAACTTGCGATTCTCCTACATCAGCCTCCCAAAGTACTGGGATTGTAAGTGTGCACCAACAAACCTGGATCCATGCCCTTCCTTCATGAAAAGTATGTATTTTTCTTCCTTGAGATGGGATATTGCTATGTTGCTCAGGTTAGCCTATGAACTCAGGTGATCTCCTTACCTCAGTTTTTCTTTCTTTCTTTCTTTCTTTCTTTCTTTCTTTTTTTTTTTTTTGAGATGGGGGCATCTTAATTACATTGTTTGGGGTAGGCTTGAATTTATAAGCTGCTTCAGCCTCACAGAATATTGGGATTATAGGCTTGTACTATTGGGCCCAGTTTATAGTATGTAATTTTTGTGTCTGATTTGTTATTTGATGATGATGATGATGATTATTTGTGGTACTAGGTTTTGAACACAGAACTTTCACACTGAACTGTATCTCCAGCTGTTTTATTTTTTTTTGGGGGGGGGGTAAGGGGGACAGAGTTTTGCTAAATTGCCTAGGTGGGTCTGAATTTACGATCTTCCTGCCTCAGTCTCCCAGAGCAATGGAATTACAGGCATGTGCCACCACACCCAGCTTATATGGTGGTAAGGAATTGAACCCAGGGCCTCAGGCTTGCTAGGCAAGCATTTTAACCACAGAACTACATCTCTGCCCTGCCTCATTCTTTTTTAATGCCATGTTGCATTCCATTTTAGAAATATGTATCTAAGAAAACCCGAGAAATATGTATCTATCTACCTACTTACTTGTCTCTCTGCCCCTCTGTGGTGCTGGGAGTGAATTATGGGCCTTGTGCACACTAAGCATGCAGTTCATCAATAAGCTAGATTCTCAGCTTCCCATAATTTATTTATTCATTCTTTGGTTGATGGGCATTTGGAATATTTCCAGTTTTTGGCTGAAAACATTTTATAAATAAAACTGTTATGAACACCTTCATATTTATTTTGGTAGACATATGCATTAGTTTCTACTTAGAATTGCTGGGTGCTATGGTCTGGATCTGGACAGTCCCCCAGGATGTCTTAGGATAACTGCGGAACCATGTGTTATTGGGAACGAGGACCTAGCTGGAAAGCTCAGATGCTTGGGAATTAACCTGGAAAGATTGTGTTAATTTGTTCAGACTAAGGGGTGCCCAGGACAGAGCTTTCAGATCTTTGTTACTGACTTGTTGGGCAGGAAGTGATGGGGGAGAGGGTGTCGGGGGAGGGGAGAGGCAAGGGGCAGCTTGAATTAAGTAAAGGAAAGAAGAAGAAACATTTTTATAGCTTCTCCCAGGGAAAACGCAGGCTGGCCTGAGACACCGTTTATTCCTGCTCCACCTGGCTTCCCCTCTGCAACGGGATGAGCAGCTACCCGGTCTCTGCCATGTGCTCCCACCATTGCTGGCTGCCCACATCAGACTGTGTGAGACCTTCTGAAACTGTCTGCTAAATAAGTCTTTCCTCCCTTAAAACTGTGGATGTCAAGGTATTCTGTCCCAGCAATAAGAAAGTAACTACGACCCATCCCTAAAGTTATGGAAACCAGGCATTTTGTCACAACAAGGAGAAGGTAACTATGACACTCGGCAAGAAAAGGGTGTAACTTACGTAAATCTAAACAACGAACATGCTTTTAAATCCAAGCAATCCTCCTATGTCTTACACTATTTACGAATGAAAACTAAATCTATCAATTATTATTTGGGATGAAAACTGGCAGGGAATTTTACCTTTTCTTTCAGTGGTGGAGAACAGGGGCTGGAGGCAGGACTGTCAGGTGGGGATGAGTCTACTTCTACTGGTTCTTCTTCTTTGATTTTGATGTCTGGTGTGGAAGGCAGAGACATGTCAAGTGGCCCAGCAGCTCCCTATTAAGAAAGAGAATGAAAAAAATTCAACAAATCTTATCTTTCCATCTACAAGATGAGGACTTATGACTCTAAGAAGTTCAACTCATCGTTAGAGCATAGCAAATTCAATTCACAGAAATGTGGGTCTTAGGCTTTAGAAGTGATTCTGGCCAAATCACCTAATTTTGTCAGGGTTGTTTCCTTCACTATAAAGTAAAGATAATCACTGGTGATAAACAAATATTTACAAAGTTCAGAATAATAGCACAGTGGTTAGAGCATTTGCCTAGCATGTACAAGGCCCTGAATTTGTTTCCCCAGCACCACATAAATTACAGGGACCACATGCCTGTAATCCCAGCACTTGGGAGGCTTGAGGCTGGAGTATTGCTGTGAGTCTGAAGCCAGCTTGGGTTACACAGTGAGTTCAGGACCAGTCTGTGCTCTAGAGTGAGAGACCCCTGTCTCAGACAGAGAACAAACAAAAACAAAACACAACCAAAAATGTCATGGAAATATTTTGATTATTTTATGCAGGCTAGGCATGGTGCAAATCTATAATTCCAGCACTCTAGAAAGCTGAGGTAGGAGGATCATAAGTTCAGGGTCAGCCTGGGCAACACAAAGAGACTTTGTCTCAAAACGGAATTTTAAAAAGGGTTGGGGATGTAGCTCAGTGTGAAGGCCCTGAATTCAATTCCCAGTACCATCCAAAACAAACAAACAAACAAACAAAATAACCCCCCCAAAACACAAACAACAAAAAAAGAGAAGTACCTTCCTGTTTTGAACAAGCTCTACTGGCCCCTGGAGATTTGTGAATATTTTCATACTTTCTCTGTGAACCAGAGTGATGAGATTACTCAATTACCAGAGGCAAATTAAGACAAACTGGCTATTAAAGTACTGCAAACAGGGGCTGGAGAGATGGCATAGTGGTTAAAGTGCTTTCCTTGCAAGTGTGAAGATCTGAGTTTGATTTCCCAGCACCACATAAGCGGCGGGGCGTGGTGGTACTATGCCTGTAATCTCAGCACTTGGGAGGCTGAGGCAGTTGGATTGTTCTGAGTCCAAGGCCAGCCTAGGTTGTATCAGTGAGTTCAGGACCAGCCTGGGCTACAGGGCAAGACCCTGTCTCAAAAGATAAATAAGTAAAGAGAGAAAGAAAGAAAAGAAAAAATGTACTTCATACAAGATAGGAAAGGTCTTTTCTAGGGAATGTGTCATACTTGACAAGGAGCTTACTCCAAAATCTAGGGCTGGAGGCTAGAAGTTTTCCACAAATAGGGTAAAAGAGAAAGGAAAGGCTAATTATCTGATCAGCAAAGAAATTAGAACTTGGTCTTAGGAGTAGGAATGGAGAATCCAGTAAGTAAAGACAGTACTTTCCTGGCAGTGCTGTGATCACCTCAGAGAACTATGAATCTACAAATGGCTTTTCAGAGAACAGGAGACCATCTGAGGTAACAGCTCTGACCCTGCACTGCAAGAGATGAGTTGGCACTGCAGCTCCGTGTCCTCACAAAGGGGATCCCTGTTCTATTCCCATACCCTCAGCTTCTTGGGGAAAGAAGGATTCCCTCTTTTTCCTTGCTACCTTCATCCCCAGAAACCTGGTTAGTTAGCTCAATAAACTAAAGACAATCTGGTAGCTAATACATTAAAGAAGGTAGCAATGGTTCTTTCCCTCAAAGCTGATAAAGGTGGACCACAGCAAGATCATTAGTTTTTGCTTCATTTTTTCTATATTGCTAAGATGTCAGGTTCAATTTAGCTAATTCTGACATCTCTGGGGTCACAAATTGGTAGAGAGACCGATAAGTAAATACCACCAGAGGTTTAAAATCCCAAGGAGTGTCTCCTTGAAAAGCTGTGGTTCGGGGCAGTGTAAGACTCATTATATACTCCCGAAGGCAGCAGCACAACATTGTGTAGGTGTTTCTCATCCCCCTGGATGGGCAGGAAGAGACATCAGGAGATGCCCACTAAGGAAAGGCCTGACCAACCAGGAACCAGCCATGCAGAAATGTAAAATGAGGCTGAAGGCACAGCTATATGTTTAAAATGCTTGCATAGCAAGCACAGGCCAGCACCACATAAAATGCCAGGCATGGTGACGCACACCTGTAATTTCAGAACAGAATGCAAGAGGCTGAAGCAGGAGGATTGCCATATGTTTGAGGCCAGACTGAGCTACACAGTGAGTTCAGGACCGCCTGGACCATTGAGTAAAACTGTCTCAAAAGAAAAAAAAAGTGTAAAATGGCCATGGAAACACTTGTTGCTACCACCGCTGCCACTTTTTTGGTGGAGGTGGTGGTGGTGGTAGTAACTGAGGACTGAACCCAAGTCTTTATTTATTTGTTTTTCAGACAGGGTTTTGCTCTATAGCCCAAGTTGGTCCTGAACTCACTATGCAGCCCAGGTTGGTCTTGGACTCACAGCAATAGTCCTGTCTCAGCCTCTCAAGTGCTGGGATTATAGGCGTGCACCACCATGCCCAGTTGGTTTATGTGGTGCTGGGGAATTGAACTCTGGTACTTGGCAAACACTTTGATCACTGAGCTGTCCTTCCAGCCAGGAAACCAGGGCTTTGCGCTGAGCTGGCTTGCTTGCTTGTTGTCTCTCTTGCTCTCTTTCTTTAAGACAGGGTTTCTGTAGTCCAGTCTGGTCTTGAATTCACTTATGGAGCCACGCTGGCCTCAAAATCACAGTAATAATCCTGTCTCAGCCTCGTGAGTGCTAGGATTACAGACATGCACCACCATGCCCAGTTTATGTGGGGATGGGAAATTGAGCCCAGGACCTTGTGCTTGCTAGGCAAACAGTTTAAGCTGTTGAGCTAGGCCCTTAATAACCCCCCCCCCCCCCCCACCCCACCACCACCACCTTTTAAATTTTGAGACAAGGTCTTGCTAAGCTGCCAAGCTGGCTTTGAACTTATGATCCTTTTGCCTCAGTCTCTTGAGTGGCTGGGATTATCCTGTGTACCAAGTGTGGCAGGGGCCTGGGCTTGCTCCTAACCAGAACAAAGAAATGAGGCAACATGGTCCTATCAGTAGAGGCAGACAGCATGACTTTGTCAGCAGCACAACCTGAAAAAAAGCATACATCCCCATTCTAACACAGCCTTGGAACTTCAAGCCCCATCTTGAAACTGCTAATAAAGCTGCTTCCTGCATAGGCCTCAGTGTCCTGCTTCTCTGTCTGTCTTGCAACAATATCCAGGCCCTGCCTTTTTTTTTTTTTTTTTTTTTTTTGAGACAGGAACTCACTCTGTATTCCAGGCTGGTTCTGAACCCACTATGTAACCGAGACTGGTCTCGAACTCATGATAATCATCCTGTTTCAGCCTCCTGAGTGCTAGGATTACAGGCATGTACCAGGATGCCCAGCTAATCAGCTAATCCTTATGTGATGTTGGGGAATTGAACTCAGGGCCTAGCAACTCGCTGAGCGGGTGCTCTAACTGCTGCACACTCCTCCAGCTGCCCCTCTCCCCAGCTCATTTTTGAAAAAAACACATTACTGAAGTACTACTACACTGGAGGACAGTAGGATAGATTTGTGGTGAAGACGTAACTGTGCTGATCCATTTTCTGGATCCCTTAAAGGCCTGGATGGCTAATTAGGATTAATGAATACTATCTGGCTCTCCAGAACCAATCCCATGACTTACAGATTTTCACCAGTTGAACAAAATATCTCAAGGTATAATATCATTAGCCTAGGTCTAACCGCTATTATTTTTTTCCTAAAAGTCCTACACTTCTTGCCTTTTTTTCATCCTCATCTGCAGCTTTCTTGAATTCATGTTCGAAGGAGCTGGCGAGTTCGTTGAAGAGCCCCACTTCCTCACAGTTCTTCAGGAATCTAGTTGGAGTAGGAGTTTGATCTGGAGACATGAACGAAAAGAAAACTGTTTTAGTTTTTACCTTAAAACTAGAGAGCTCACAAAACGCTTTTTTATTTGGAGACAGAGGGTCTGTGTTAGAACAACTCTGACGGAGTTCTAGTAGGTGAAGGCTGGTGCTAGGCCACCAGAGGGTGTCTGTGTTGTGCTCTCTCAAGACCAGTAGGGGGATACAGGGCAACGTTTTGCTGTGTGACTGCATGCCCACCTGTCTTTCAGTGCTGGTTTTGCCTCCTTTGCCCACTCTCTCCACCCCAACAAAGGGACCCACCCACACAGGTGAAACCTCTATATCTGAAAATGAAGTATAGTTACGCAATGTTTATTTTGTGGTACTGGTGATGAAATCAGGGCCTTCACACTAAGCTATCTCCCCAGTTCATTTTTATTATTTTATTTTATTTTGGTCTTGTTTGTGTTTTGTTTTGTTTTGGAACCAGAGATTGAACCTAGGGCCTTGTAAGTGCCAGGCAAGTGCTGTACCACTGAGCTACATCCTTGGTCCTTTTTACTTTTATTTTGAAGCGACATCTTGCTAAATCCAGAAATACCTGGAAACCAGGATATTTGGATTTATTTGCCCAGGCTGGGCTTGATTTTATAATCCTCCTATCTCAGATACCCAGAAGGCTGGGGTTTATAGGTGTGAGCCACTACACCTAGCGCAATGTTTTCTTCTTAAATTTACTCCCTACTAGGTCTGAAGTGAGTAGGTCTAAGCAGATAGAAGTTAAATCTGATAGACAGGAGAGCCAAGTTTGCTTGCTAAATCTACCATGTAAGAAATGGTGCCTGCTGGGCCTGGCGGAGCAGGCCTGTAATCTCAGCACTCTGGGAGGCTAAGGCAGGAGGATTGCAAGTTTGAGTCAGCCTGGGCAACAATGACTTAGCGAGACTTTGTCTCAAAATCAAAAACAAAGATGGGCAGTGGGTGAGGTATGGGTTAGCTTAGTATACCTGAGTACTAAGGCCTTAGTACACTTCAACCCTAGAAAAAAGGAGGATCATAAGTTTGAGTCCAGCTGGTTCAAACTTCAGCACTGAAAAAAAAAAAAAAAGACAGAAAGAAAAGAAGCAAAGAAAAAGGCTAGGGATGTGGCTCAGTAGTGAAAATGCTTGCCTTGTCTAGCAAATTAGCAAGTGAAAGGGCTGGGTTTGATTCCCTAGCACCACATAAACTGGGGTATGGTGTAAATCTCTGCACTTGGAAGGCCTGAGTAGACGGCTGTGAGTTTGAAGCCAGCCTGGTCTATATAGTGAGTTCAGGACCAGCCTTGTCTCAAAAAAAAAAAAAAAAAAAAAAAAAAAAAAAAGGAAATGGCACCTGAAAGGCTGGAGCACAAGGATCGATAACAAGTTCTAGAAGAGCCTGCACAACTTAGGGAGACTTTGTGTAACATAAAAATCAAACAAGGTCTAGGGATGTAGTTCGGTGTAAAGGCTCTGGATCAATCCCCAGTACCACCACTAAGAAAAAAAATAGTGCCTCATTTTCCAATGGTCCAATGGTCACTGAAGTATGTCCTTCTGAAACCTAGGTCTGGGAGTACAACAGAGGAAAGGAAATAACAAACAATAGGGCTCACTTCACAGAGACCTGGGCTCAGAGCAAATTCCGGAAACCAAGATACTTGGATTTAGACTCACTGACCAAAATATCCCCACAGGAGCTATACAAAGCTTTTCCTTACACTGTGCCTCTGCTCTCAGGGAGACTGAGACTCTTGGCAATCCATGGGAACTTTTCAAGCAACGTGAATTTCAGATATGTGCTTCTTTTTCCTTACTCTACTTTAGCTTTAGAGTACAGTCCTGTTCACTGATCACAACTCTATTAAGATGGCTTTTCTCTTGCAGTCACCTTAGAGATTCATTTACTACCCTAAACGACTACAAGGACAGAAACACACTTAAATTACATATTTTCTACAATTTAAATGGGGATCAAAACCAGGGCCTAATTCTTGCTAGGGCTCAAACCTTAGGCGACCACTCTACCACTCTATCACTTTCCCTAGCACTCCAGCATGATCATTTGGAAATAGTCTAGTCAGATTTTCCATGTTAACAACATAATGTAAAAAAATTTTTTATTTAAACAAAACCTCTTCTGAATCAGAGTATTTAGAAAAGTTACTACTACCTCCTGAAAGAGTTTAAAAAGGTTCTCTGGCAGCTTTGGTTGGTTAACAATAAAGCTACTTGCCCTCCATTCTAGCCTGACTACAAGCAGTATCACCCTTTACACTTACAGTGTTTTAGAAAGGGTACACAGGGCTGGAGGAATGGCACGGTGGTTAAAACACTT